>NW_021024971.1:230062-304602 GCF_004153795.1 Camellia sinensis
CCCCAGATGGAGATGTCTGCTTGTATCTTTTTCAATTGTCTCAATACGGCCTCATCCTCGAGTTGCTTTTCTTTTTGCTTCTCTGCCTCCCTATCTTTTCCAAACGCCTCTGGTTGATCTAGGTATGGAGGCTTGAAATACCATCCACTCCTAGTCATGTGATCGACTTCGCCGATATACCAGGTATTATCTGGTTGATTACTCCCCCAATCTTCGTCTGTGTGGACAAGACATAGATCATCGTCCTCCCACCACATTCCATCTGCAGCCGACAGGCACCTATCCGGCTCTGGCATGACTGTTCTTATACTCGCGGTACCTTCTATCCCTATGCTCGCGACATTCTCCATTTCTGTGCTCACAGCAGTCTCGGTCCTCACATGGGCTTTTGCCTTCCTAATTCTCTCAGAATCTTCGAATCTTTCCTGTTCTGACTGTGTCAATGCAGCCGGCTGTTCAATAATCCCCGTACTCGAAATGCTCCAATCCCGAGTGAAATTCTTGACACTGGCGCTCTCCGGCGATGCACTCTGTTTTTCAACCCTTCCGGTTGTCACTGACATTCTTGCCCCTACCGGGCCTTGTTGTGGCTGAAACTCTTCTACCACATCTGGTTGATCGTCCAACCATCCCGTAGCCTCTGTTGATTCCTTATAATCGAACCAATTGACGGTTGAGTCCCCTGGATCTTGGTTACTGTAAAACTGGAGCTTGGCAAGGTCCTCTTCCACAGCCGTTAAATCATCCGTTTCCTGTCCCAGACTGTCCCCTTGGATCACACATAGCTCCCCCTTCTGTTGGTAGTTCCATATCTGGCCTATCCTGGCCTAATGACAAAATGTAGCCACCTAGGCTATAAGCTTTCTCAATACCACTCCCAGATTCCGCAGACTCTGGCTCAACAACCCCCTTCTCCTTTGGAATCTTCTCTCTCCTGTTCTGCCTTCTTGACCAGGAGAAAGAGCAGCCCAGGAGGGCGTTTTCCCACAGTTCGAATGCGACCACCAGTGGTGATGCAGCTGCAAGATCCTCTGAAGTGGGCATGGTCACCACCACCGCACCAAAAACAGCTACCCCATTCACCGATGCGTCCGGAAGTAGCTCACAAAAAACCAAATATCCACCTCGAGTCAAGAGGGTTTTTTACCCCACTTTATATGCCTTTGTCAAAGGCTCTAGAGGCCTTACTCCGGAAGGGATATCTGAAACCATTGGAACAACGGCCTCTACCCGATCCTATCCCTCCAAAGCATGACCACACTAAATACTATGCCTACCATCAACAAACCGGTCATGACACTGACAGTTGCTTTCGTCTTTGCCATGATGTACAAGATCTGTTTGACAACACGGTCATCGCCGCACCAGCTCAGCAAAGTCTATCGGTACTTGATCAGTGAACTTATGGGGGATAATGTGATGTGATCAGGGGATGAACCACCTGCAGGCGGCGCTCAATTTACTCCAAATATGGCATATGGCACGCACTGTTTTGAGCATTTGTGAATGCTAGTTTTTGTACTTTTTGACTTAGGTATTGGGTTAGTTTTGTTGTTTTGTGAATAGTCAGTCTTTTTGTACTGAGTCAGTCAGGTCTCTCTTGTGGTATCGAGTCTGTCCTGTTGCATTGGAGTCAGGTGATTCTGGGGATGTTACCTCGGACATCACTATTTTGTATTGTGTTTGTCCTTTTGCTTTCTTTTGAGTCTATTTCTGCCTTGGAGCCAGTAATGCCAACAGATTTGAATAAACAGCAGTGATTTTCACACCTTGTGTTTGCTTTTGCCTTGCGCCAGTTGTGCCAAAAAGTTTGAATGAAACAACAGTACTTTTTGCCTACTTTTCTGTGCCTTGAACTCATTGCATGGACCTAAGTTTTTCAAAACCTTTTGAACATTGTGATGAAAACAAAGAGGAAGGAATTCCTCGGGATTTGCAAAAAAAATTGATCAATTGAGAGAAAAAGATGCATGCTAAGCCCTTAATGAGTGAAATCATGTTTGTTAATGTGAGTACTGAGAAGGACCCTGGCTTGATCCAGATTGGTTCTACACTGTCTTCAGCGCGAGCGACTAGTCGCTTTCATAAAAGATTTGAAAAAAATGTTTTGCGCGGTCCTGCGAAGACCTGTGTGGAATCGTTCTTGAGATTGTGCAGCGTAGGATCGCTCTCAGCCTCGAGACTCGACCCCCTGCTTTCGAACCTTGAACCTAGATTTAGAATGTTCAACAGTCAACCACCATGTAAAGCCTGCGTGACTGGATCAGAAGCAGCCCTCGAACTAGGGGCAGGGAAGTCAGATCAAGAAGATCAAGTGTCGTCAAAAGAAGCTTGCAAAGCTAAATCAGAAGCACCCCTCGAACTAGGGGCAAAAGATGCTAGATTGTGCTTGAAGAGCTGAAGATGGATCATTCCACAAATCAATGAAGATCGGCAAGAATGCCAAACCCCAGAAGGGAGGAAATAAGAAGACATTACTGAAGGACAACCGAGTTCCTATCCACAACACTAGGGGCAAATTCACTCTCCATTGGATGGACTTCTACATCATTAGCGAACAACAGCCATTCTCCTTGATTCAGATGACTTCAAGATCTCAAAACCATTTGACATGGGCAAAGCTACACTTTTACCCTTGAGAGGCTCGCTGGGCCGAAAACCCGGAAGGACGACCCAGGCAAAAGTTAGAGCTAGAAAAAGAAGAAAAGAACAAAAAAAAAAAGAAAAATGCAAAGGATAAAAAAAAAGTAGAAAAGAAATGAAAAGAATTGAAAAGAAAAGAAGAACATAGCTCGCAAGGTTGAAAACCCGAAAGGGCGGCCTCAGCAAAAGTTAGAGCGCAAAAGGAGAGATTAATACCCGAGTGTACCTCAACCCCAAACTACGTAAGGCTTGATTCCCATGTTTGGGATATGTAGGCAACTTCATTTTGAAGTCCAGCCAGAAACACTTCCAAATCGACTGTGTCCATGTAATGGTTCTGATCATCGTTGTCTTCTCTGTATCCGAGAGCTCAGTTGTGATCGTCACCTTGAAAACTGGTGACAGTGTGCTGCGGTGCTATTCAAACAAGGGGCAACTTTCCGTAGCCATACAACGCGCTGCGGTGCTATTCAAACAAGGGACAACTTTCTGTTGCCGTGCAGTGTCCTTCAGACAAGGGGCAATTCTCCATTGTTTTTGGATATGAGGTTGTGCATCTCAAGAGTCTATTCTATGTTGGTCAAGCAGTGGCCATTTGCAAAAATAATTTTTGAGAATTTTTACTGAGGTTGACTAATTCTCTCGAAAATTATTCTATTTTTCCAAAACTGGACCATTTTCTTGGACCCAAAAATGAAAATTTTCAGTGCTCATAACCTAACTTGCATGATTTTAAATCAGAAAATCGAACAAGCATGTTAATCTAACTCTCATATTGGTCAAAATTATTTTAGCAGAATGTGAAAAACAAAAAATGGTTAAAATAATGAACTAGGGGCACAGTTAAGTTAGGTGTTCTGACTTTTCCCTATTGTCAACATACTTGCCAGAAAGAGCACCGTATCTGCCAGAAAAGGGCACAATAGAAACTAACAGCAAAATGTCGAAAGTTCTCTCATCCTCCAAGCAGCAAGGTATTAAGCCAAGTGCGAAGCACGAACCGGAATGGTGCAAGGTATTCCACTCCCTCACCCAGATAGATCTGATCAAGTCCAAACTCCCCAGTAGAGCATCGTCAACCGATGTCAGCTGTAGATTTGCTACACACCCAGTTGTAGCGCAACCCCTCTGTGGGAGAAATTCACTCTTGTGAACAAGAGCAAGAATGTGGTAGAATACTAGGGGCAAGAGCCCACAACTTCCTGCTTATCCGTCAACCACCCAGGCGAGGGATAAAAAAATGAGAGATTCAAGAATAGAGAGATGGGCACTGAGAGAAAAAGTGAGGAAAAGGGCTTTTTTCAGAAAAACAGAGCTTGAAGGCCGAGTGATGTAAGAATCACAAATGAGCAAGGGTGGGAAACAATACCCAGAGAAACAGGCTCCCTGTGCACGTCTGAGTGTCGTGTCTTTTTGTTTTATCTCGATTCTTGTTTTGAGTTGTTTCGATTGTTACTCGATGCATCTAGGTTGTTTACCTTTTGTTTTCCGTTGTTGAGTCGTAGTGCGCTGTGTTCAGTCGTAGGCTCAATACCCCGGTCAAGAACTTATCTCTCAATTTCAAAAATAAAATCGTTTTGTGCTCCGAGTGTCGTGCCGTTCTCCACATCTGTGCAAAACAAGATTCATTCTTTCATAAAACCGCAGGGTTCAACCCAGGTCATGCGCGGACAGTAAAACCAGGACCTATCTGAAGCTATATAGGTTCCAGACTGCACAGCAAAAGAAAAGAGGAAATGCCAAGCATCTGAGTTTGTTTTAACTTCAGTAAGTTCCGAGATTGCATTCCGTGTGTACCTCTTCAAGTCTTGCCAATGCTCCGAAGTATGAGTGTGCCTCTACCTCAAGCTCAAGATCAAGTCTACTTCAAGCCAGAATGGCAATCAAAAGCGCTTTCCCCGAGTACCAATCCCTGCCAAAGGCATCTTGGCGTTCGCAATGAGTTCCTAGGAGACCAACTGCGACGGTGGAAACCAGAGTTCGAATGGCTGTTGCCTAGAATGCAAAGGTTCAAGATTTTCGAGACTAAAGTCTGGTTTAAATACCCAGAGGCGTGTCCTCGGCTTGAAATTTGTATGGAAGCCCCATAGGTTGAGATAGCGTGGATGCACCTCAATTCTGGATACTGAACCAACCTAGTCAGTCACCCCGTTGGAGAATAGGGAAAGTTGTGAATATGATCAGGAAGAAAGGCAGCATCCAAAGTGTTCTACGTGAAGAATCCTTGTCAATATTTCAGAGCCTTTATACTGTAAGAAGTGTATCAATCACACTTCACTCTCTTTTTTTACTTTAGTGTATCCATCACACTTCATTCATTTAGTGTATCAATCACACTTCACTCTCTTTTTTTACTTTAGTGTATCCATCACACTTCATTCATTTAGTGTATCAATCACACTTCACTCTCTTTTTTTACTTTAGTGTATCCATCACACTTCATTCATTTAGTGTATCAATCACACTTCACTCTCTTTTTTTACTTTAGTGTATCCATCACACTTCATTCATTTAGTGTATCAATCACACTTCACTCTCTTTTTTTACTTTAGTGTATCCATCACACTTCATTCATTTAGTGTATCAATCACACTTCACTCTCTTTTTTTACTTTAGTGTATCCATCACACTTCATTCATTTAGTGTATCAATCACACTTCACTCTCTTTTTTTACTTTAGTGTATCCATCACACTTCATTCATTTAGTGTATCAATCACACTTCACTCTCTTTTTTTACTTTAGTGTATCCATCACACTTCATTCATTTAGTGTATCAATCACACTTCACTCTCTTTTTTTACTTTAGTGTATCCATCACACTTCATTCATTTAGTGTATCAATCACACTTCACTCTCTTTTTTTACTTTAGTGTATCCATCACACTTCATTCATTTAGTGTATCAATCACACTTCACTCTCTTTTTTTACTTTAGTGTATCCATCACACTTCATTCATTTAGTGTATCAATCACACTTCACTCTCTTTTTTTACTTTAGTGTATCCATCACACTTCATTCATTTAGTGTATCAATCACACTTCACTCTCTTTTTTTACTTTAGTGTATCCATCAATACATTTTCATTTAGTGTATCAATCACACTTCACTCTCTTTTTTTTACTTTAGTGTATCCATCACACTTCGTTCATTTAGTGTATCAATCACACTTCACTCTCTTTATTTTCCTTAGTGTATCCATCACACTTCATTTATTTAGTGTATCAATCATACGTCACTCTCTTCATTTGCTCTAGTGTATCAATCACACTTCATTCATTTAGTAACCACACTTCATTCATTCAGTATATTTATCATACTCTGTTCACATAGTGCATCTATCACACTTTGTGTTCATTTTTAGCGTATCTATCATACTTGTTCACTTAGGGCATCTATCACACTTTGTGTTTGCCTTTAGTATATCTATCGTACTCTGTTCACATAGTGCATCTATCACACTTTGTGTCCGTTTTTAGTGTATCTATCATACTATGTTCACATAGTGCATCTATCACACTTTGTGTTCATTTTTTGTGTATCTATCATACTCTGTTCACATAGTGCATCTATCATACTTTGTGTTCACCTTTAGTGTATCTATCATACTCTATTCACATAGTGCATCTATCACACTTTGTGTTCATTTTTAGTGTATCTATAATACTCTGTTCACATAGTGCATCTATCACACTTTGTGTTCACCTTTGCTGTATCCATCACACCTGTTCACTTAGTGCATCTATCACACTTTGTGTTCACCTTTAGTGTATCTATCATACTTTGTTTACTTAGTGCATCTATCACACTTCGTGTTCATCTTTTTGTTTATCCATCACACTCTGTTCACGCCTTGTGCATCTATCACACTACACTCACCTTGTGTATCTATCATACCTTGTTCACTTAGTGCATCTATCATACTTTGTGTTCACCTTTTTATGTATCCATCACACTACGTCCACTTTGTGTATCTACCATACATGCTCACCTCGTGTATCTATCACACATTCGCTTTGTGTATCTATCACACATGCACACTATATTCGCAGTGAAAATTGCAGTAATTCTCTTACACCCTTTCTGCATGTAATGTAGTTAGATTTCTGTATTCTTGCTTAAAACTATTGCATGTTATGCTTCGTTACAGTTGTCTTTGCATGATCATAAGTTATATTCGGCACCGTACATTGTCCTTTGCATCTTGCCCCTGCCTGCGAGCACGCCTGCGGGCACATCTCTTTGATTATCTTGCTTGTTTGTCTAAGTATTCGGCCTTGTCAAAAATGGGTCGTCTCTGGGCTTTGACGTTCACTCCCGTCACTTACGACTTTCAAGTTCTGTCAAAGAGGGGCAACTATAGACACCCCATTTTTGACCGACCTTAAGACTCAGACGTCATCGATTGAGCGCTCAGTGATGGCACATGTTGTGCTCGTTCTGAGGTAACGGAGTCTCAGCTGAGTGCCTTGCCTCCGGACTTCGGGACTCTTCTGTGCTTTGCCTCGGTTTGTGAACCAGGTTCTGTTTTCTCTTCCTGAAGGGAGGGAGAGGTCTCGTCGACCTTCTCTCAGTGGCCATAGGCCACTTTTCGTCGTCGTAGACCACTGTTCCCGTTTGGAGACCAATTTCGAATTTTCGGAGCCGTCAGCCGTGCGTCTCGGTTCGGGACCGCCTAACTTTCTCCGTTTGCTCCGGTTTTTGGTACACACCTTGTTTGCTCTCTCTAGAGGGACACTATGGCCCGGGAGACCACCTTTGTGGTCGCACGCCACTTTCGATGCTTAATAGTCAGTTTTTGGGGCTTCCGGCCGCGCGTTTTGGCCCCCGAACCCTCGTTTTGCATCCGCCTTGGTTCATTTTTGGCACGGACCCTATTTTCATTATTTGGAACGTGGTACAAGGGTGGGAGACCACCTTTTCTCCTTGGCAACCACCTTTCCCTGGTCAGCTGATTTTCTTGTCAGGTAGCTGGTCTCCCTCACTTTTGGGCCATAATTGCTGGTCTCCCAACACACCACTAGCTTGCACTCACTTAGGAGACAACCAATCAGGGTTGTCGACCACATTTTGCTCACTTGAACCTTTTGAACTGGTCGGCTGACTAGGGGGAGTGGTCGGCCGACCACCTGAACTGGTCGGTCAGCTTTCTCCTTTTTTGTCTCATTGAGTTGGTGCCAGCTGGAAGCCACAGACTGCATCCTCCATATACGTGTACGGAGGATTGGCAACATTATTTTGGCTTCTTGAAGAAGCTTGGCCCTTTGCTCTAAGCTTCTAAGAGAAGCTTGAACCCTTTTTAGCTTCTTGAAGAAGCTTAACCCTTTGGCTCTAGCTTCCTCAAGAAGCTTGGCCCTTTTTGCTATAGCTTCCTCAAGAAGCTTGGACCTTTGCACAAGCTTCTTGAAGAAGCTTGGACCTTTGTTCTTCTATAAGAGAGACCCTCTCCGTCATTTGCAAAGGTTCAGATTTTTGGTCTAAGGCATATATATCTCTCTCTCTATATCTCTACATTCAAGATCAAAAAGGGCCTTGTTCTTGCACCATTGCATATCAACCCTTAGCCTAAAACCTCTAACACCAACGTAAGCTTCTTGGAGGTCATTTGCACAGGTTAAAGGCTGAGTTTTTGGTCCATAGGTTGCTGGCCTTGCTAAGCTACAAGGGTAACACACTAGTTCCCTTTTTTTAGCATTGTTTTGATCCTTGTTTTAGCTATACTAGCAAGCATATTTGGGCTTTGTCATAAACTAAAAAAAGTCTTATTTTGAGGTCTTTAACATGTTTGTTTCAGACCATTTTTCTGTTGGGGGTCATCGACCCCCTTGCATGCTTCATTTCATCTTATTTTGCGCCATGCCTTAGGGCCTTTGCATTGACCTTTGTTTGGTCCTTTAGCCATTGAAATCCAGTGGATTTTTAGTGGCTAGCATGCTGTTTTGAGCACCAAAATCTGAGAGGGGTGACCCCCTCACCCCTTGTCTTGTTTACTAGCATATTTGGCCTTACAAACGAGCCCTTATTTGCATGCTTCCAAGCCATGTTTCAGGCCATTTTTTTGGTTGGTTTTAGGACCTGCATAGGCTCTGTCCAGAGCCTATTTTTCCATTTTGGGTGTCCATCTTGCATGTGTAGAACAACCCCTTTTATAGCTTATCAAAGGAGATCATTCTTGCATGCATAGACCATGTTTCAGTGAGTTTTTGGGCTTTATTTGGCATGTCATACCTCTGAATTTTGCTGGTTTGGTGGCCACATGATTGCCTCATATACTTGTAGTGCAAATCCTCTTTGCTAGCTTGTGTTGCATGCTATTTTGGTCCTTGATTCTAGCACTTTTTGGCTATGCTTTAAACTGATTTTGTGCATGTTTTGGACTACCTTAGCTCTGTTTTTATGCCTCATGGTCAAATAATGCTTGCTATGCATGGTTGTAGTTCAATACCCTTGCCTAGCTTTGAGTTTTGGGGCCTATCGCATGCTTATGTTGAGGTGTTTCCATGTTTTGGGGCAATTGTGCATCATATTTCAGAGCTTACGTGTATGCCATATTCCCATGTTTTTTACTCTTTAAATGCGTTTGATAGTCGTGCTAGTTTGCCTCATTTTTGGACCATTGCATGAGCTTCATTTCTATGCATGTTGAGCCATCATTTTAGGCCATTTTCCCACTGTCATGGACCTACCTAGGGTCTGTTTGGGGCTGGTTTTTCCGTTCGTGCATTGCTTTGTGTACCTCTAGTGTAATGCACTTCACTAGTTTCGGTATTCGGGCCATCTAGCATGCATTGTGTAACATATTTGCATGATTCGGGACCATCTTGCATATCATTTCAGAGCTGGAAAATGTATGATTGTATGCCATATTTCATCCCTTGCCATGCTTTGGTAGAGTGGTTTTTGATGCCTTAGGTTTGGTCCCTTGCATCGGGCATGTTTGCATGAGTGTTCCTACCTTTCATTCCATCATGTTTGGCCACTAATTTGAGTGTGGCTGAGGTCCACTCATATTGGTTTAAGTCCATCTTGCATTGTGTATGCCATATTATGTCATGTGCATTGAGTATGCTATTGATAGTTCATAGCATTGCGCATGCTAGTTGCACCTTTGCATATCACTCATTGCATGTTTGCGTATCTTAGTTGCATTTCGTTTAGGATTGCATGCTAGTTGTTGCATTGTGTTTGCATGCCATGCCATTCTAGTTGTTGCATAGTGTTTGGAGTAGGGTTTAGTCCAAACACGAGAAACGAGGGACGTTTCGTACTCAAAGTGATGAAACGTGCTTCAATTCTCGGTCGCCGACACTCTTGACTATCCATGACAGAGTTGTTGGCTTTAGGTGTCCATTTGTGCATTCATTTCACATTGAGTCATGCAATTTGACTCCTCGGCCATCACGCATCCAGATGCGTGATTGGGGGCCCGAGGGTCGAGGAATACACTCCCTTGAGCTTGTGCAATGATCGGAGAGTGGTCATGCACACATTTGTTGAAAATACCTTGCTATGCCTCTCTCTTGCTTTGTGTTGCAGAAAACCAGGAACAAGAGGCAGAAACTGGTCGGCTGACCAGCCTTTCTGGCTGGCTGACCACCCTTTTTGGGTCTCCACCACAAAGGGTGGTCGGCAGGTGGTCTCCATAGCCAAGGGCTGGTCGGCAGCCTTCCCATAGCTCCCCAGGGTGGAGTTTCAGCCTTCTGGAGCCTTGTGAAGTGCTCTGAGGTCAATTGCAAACAAAGGCAAGTCGGAGCATCGCGATGGATTTCCCGACAAAGCGATTCAAGCATGCATGCATTCATTGCCATCCAAGGCAGAGCTGAGGCAATCCATTTCATGTAGCTTGCATGATAGTTTTATTGTTTGCTTAGTTAAATTTGTTAATTAGTCAGCGTTATGTAATAATTAGCTGTAATTTGTTATTCATTCGGTTGTGTATTATTAATTTGGACCCTCCGAGAGAGGGCAATGTTGTAATAAGTATGTGTGTGTGTGATGTATGTCTTCCAACCCCACGCCTTTCTCTCTTTTATTTACCAGCTTATGATGGTTACTTTTAGGGCATGTTTCAATTAGTATCTATATGTTCGCATGTTTGCATTCATTCATCTGTATTGCATGCACCGGGCACGCCGCATCATGCTAACTGCATCGTATTTCAATTTCAAGTTGAATACATGTTACCTGTAGCATCTCATAGGCCATCTTAGAATAGCCGAGCCTATCTTAGTTTCATTCTTGTATGTGTTGCATTAGGCATCTCAGCATAGTTAGGATTCATGCATGTTTTCTAATTAGCTTCTTTCTTTGGCTCGGAGTACTCGGTAAGTATTTATGCTTTAGTATCCTTGTATGCGTGTGAGTGACTGCCATGATAGCGTGCTTACAATGAGGCTATGTGCTTATGTGATATAACTGCCTGAATGCCTGTGGGTGAAGGTTGAGTTGCTTGAATTGGAATGATTCGTCGAAACCCGTGTTTTAGCCTACTTGCGAGTAGCAAACTTCATTCCATTTTCAAAACAAACGGATATACGATGTTTTGTTCCAACTTAGGTAATCTAGTCTATACTTTTTTTGCTGTGCGCATTGCATAGTAATTCTAGGCTAATAAACCGGAATAAGAGCACATGTGTTTTCAAAAACTTCATATCATCTTTGATCGCGCGAGCGGGGGTGCTCACGAAGCGACCTTCCCCAATCGCACCCAAGTTCCCGAGCCGAGGCAAATTTGGTGATGATGGACACGTGGCCTTAGGCACGAGTTAGGACTTCCTAAATTCCCCCAAAATAAAATATTTAGGTGGCGACTCTGTATCTAACAAAGCAGTCCATGTTTGGCACGTCTTTCTAAAAATCAATTTTTCAAAATGATTTGTCGGATTTGGACTCTTTGATGATTCATCGGTCTTTCATTGCACTCCGCGAGATTAGATACAGGATCGTGGCATTGAGTCGTAAACCGTAGTAAGTCCCAATGAACAAAACGGGATTCCCTACTGGGACGTTCGGGGATGTCTACAGCATGGCAATACATTTGCAAGAAAATGTTGTGCAACTACACCCCTTATCATGTTTGAAGCTCAAATGAGTGTCGTGCTCAGCCCTCGAGCCATCAATCACACATTTCGATGCATGATGGCCAAAGAGGCCGAGATGCACAAATCAATGTGAATGAAATGCACAAAAACACATAAGGGACCTTAACCTCTATCATCTTTGACCAAGAGGCAAGGCATGCACAATGATGCAATGTAACAAGCATGCAAACAAAGCTAATGTAATAAGCATGCAAAATGCCATGCAACCAAAACATGCAAACATGCAATGTACCAAACATGCAATGTACCAAGCATGCAATAACAACAAAATGGAACAGACATGCAACAACATGCAAAGACAAGCATGCAACAACATGCAAATATGGACTTCAACCAAAATGGACAGACCTCAATCATGCCCAAATCAGTGGCCAAAATGATGAATTGATGACATGAAATGCAAGACAAGCATGCATGCCAATTGGCCCAAGAATTAAGGCATAAAGAAGACGACTATCAAGAGCACTTAAAGAGTGAAAAACATGCAAGTGTGACAACACTACATGCTCTGAAATGATGTTAGGAATGATGCCAAATCACACACATAACACAAGCATAGCATGCAAGAAAGCTTAAAGCTTGAAACTAGCGAAGGGACTTAAACCATGGCCATGCAAAACAAGCCCCATAGGGCCAAATCCCAAGGCAGATCAAGATAAGACGAAAAACATGCTTGAACCTAGCCAACACAAGCTAGAACAAAAGACCAAAAACATGAAGCGTGACAGGCTAACAAGGGATGTTACACTACACCTATTAAAACCAAACATGACATGACTTAACCAATAAAAATCAGAGTTATGGCATGTCAAAATAAGCCCAAAAACCCACTGAGATGGCATCCTGAAGGCCTAAGCATAGAGGCATGCACAATGATCCACTCTTAAGGCATAAAACACCAACTCTCCTAGGCATTAAAAGAGTGACAAGAATAAGTGTATGACCATGAAACATGCACTGAAATATCGTTTCAAATGATGCCAAATCATGAAAATGGTCCAAGTAATGCAAGCGAATGACTTGGACACTCAAAACTAACAAGCTAGAATGCACTATGGCTATACAAAGCATGGCATTCATGACCAAGACAACACAAATCAGAGCTTAAGCATGGTAAAACAAGGCTAAAAGCTTCTTTGAGTTGAGCCAAAACATGCAAGAATGATGGTCCAAACATAAGATGCATGTTAAGGCAATAGAGAGGATTGCAATGCAAGTGCATGGTGCATGCAAGAGGCTATTAGACCAACCTTAGAAAGAGGTATAACATGGCAAAATAACACCAAATACTTGCTGAAATAGGGCCAAAACATGCTAAGCAAACATGCTACTATTATGAGCCATTTATACTAGCATACAAAACACAAGGAGAGGGGATGACCCTCTCCTCTTTGGGACCTCAAAACCATCTTTCCATCACTGAAAATCCTCTGGATTTCAGTGGTAGATAGGTCATGCAAAGGCTAGAACAAGAGCCAAAAGGGATGGCTCAAAATAAGGCCAAACAAGGCCTAAGAGGGGGTAGACTACCCCCAACACAAAAGTGACCTTAAACAAACATCACAAGCATGAAAAATTAGAACTTTTTACAGTAGAAAGTTAATCTTAAATCAGCATGTAAATAGGTCTAAAAGCTTGAGACAAAACAGGGGATTAAAAGGTAGTTTCTCACCCTTGAAGAACACCTTCGAGAACACAACTCCAGCAGCTTTTCTGAGCTTAAACCAACCCAAAAACACTAAAACCAACTCCTCAGTACCTCAACAACAAAAGGATGGTGTTCTAGTAGGTGTTTGTGTGCCATAGTGTGAAGGATTTACACTTTTGAGCACAAACAAGGGCAAATGGAGATAAAAAGGTAAAATATAGAGAGAGTGATATATGTTTTGTATGTCCAGATTTCAGAACTTCTGGAAAGGGAGAGGGGTCTCCCTTCTTATAGAATTTCAATTCTCAAGCTTGTTGAACAAGCTTGAGTCATGATGCAATCCCTCCATACACGTGTATGGAGGATGAGAATTGTGCTCACCAGCTGTCACAGCTGGCACAAAAAATCTGTAAAAAGTAGTTGAAAAGGTCTCGGCTAGAAAATATGGCCGATCGGCCAACACTTATGGCCGATAGCAAGAAAACAAGGCCGATGGCACAAGGCCTTAGCCAATGGGTTGTAGGGATGGCCAACAAGTCACTCTCTTCCCTCAGAAGCAAAACCACAAGTCCTTAGTCCACAACCAAGCACAAAACAGAAAAGTTGAGAGATCCTAAGGCAAGACGCGCAGCCGAGACCTTCGGGAACTCAAAACGAACACGAGCATAGATGATCATCGCGTGTTCAAACGATGACGTCCAAGTCTTGAGGACGGTAAAAAATGGGGTGTCTATAGTTTCCCCTCTTTGACAGAACTCTAAAGTCATAAGATGACGGGAGTGAATGTCAAAGCCCAGAGATGACCCATTTTCGACTTCGCCGAAGACTTAGACAAGCATACAAGATAACAAAGATATGCACCCTCAGGCAGGGTTAAGATGCAAAATGACATGCACAATGCCAAACATAACTTATGATCATGCAAAGAGAGCTGTAATGAAGCATTTATGCAAAATAAATACAACAGTTTAAGAAAGCGAATAAGAAAGAGATAGTCCTGCACATTTCAACAGAAAGGATGTAAGAAAATTATGCAATTCTCACTACGTCTCACGCGGAGTACTAAAAGCGACAACCAAGGACACCCGGAGTCTCAAACACAACATCTCTCAGCGTAGCACATGCATGAGAGGAAAGAGAGCATCTCTCAGCGTGGCACACGCACGAGAGGAAAGAGAGCATCTCTCAGCGTGGCATACGCATGAGAGGAAAGAACTTTGCAAGAAAGCGTAGTCATCCAAATGCGTGTCAAACGCGAGAGGAGAGAGATACGTCCAAACGCATGCCAAATGCGAGTGGAGAAGGATTGCGCAAGAAAGTGCGATGCACTTAACAGTGCGGGTTCAAAGCGGCACGCGAGTAGAGAAAGGGTATGTCTAAACGCGGCACCCGAGTGGAGAAGGGGTACGTCCAAACGCATGCCAAACGCGAGCGGAGAAGGGTTGCGCAAGAAAGCGCAATGCGCTCAACAGTGCGGGTATGTCCAAACGCAGCACGCGAGTGGAGAAAGGTAGCAGTCAAACTGAACAGGAACTTCTCTTGAATGAACCGTACATACAATAACGTGCCTGCAAGAGAAAGAAATTCAACAGGTACGATATAGCAGAATACATGTTCAACGTTAGATCAAGATAACATTTCAATATGAGATAAACACATGCATATACAATGCGAGTGAGAAGGTGCATAGCAATGCAAGTGAAAAGATGCAAGACAATGCAACTAGAACTAGCATAATAATGCAAGTAGAACATGCGTGACAACGCAAACAAGGGGTGCATAACAATGTAACCTAAGTAAGCATGACAATGCGAGGAAGGCATGCGCGACAACGCAAGCCAAGTGGCATAAACACATGTAAGTAAAGCATGCACGACAACGCAAGCATCGGTGTGCAACAATGCAAGAAAAAGCATAAACACGTGTAAGTAAAGCATGCGTGACAACGCATACAATGTGTGTGACAATGCAAGAAAGGCATGCGCAACAACGCAAGCCAAGGGGCACAAACACATGTAAGTAAAGCATGCGCGACAATGCAAGCAATGTGTGTGACAATGCAACAAAGGCATGCACAACAACGCATGCCAAGGGGCATAAACACATGTAAGTAAAGCATGCGCGACAACGCAAGTAATGTGTGTAACAATGCAACAAGAAAGAGAGGCACATATTCAACGGAAGCATGGTAAAGGCATGTTATTCGCAATGTTGAGATGCAACTTCAAAGCAAGATGAAGCATGCTCAATGCAAAAGCGAAAAAGACGTATAACAAGCGCGCTTATTACAAACATAACAAAACATTGTAATGCAACATATTCAAAGCAATTTTCGAATCTTGTAATATACAAAAGGATATGAAAAAGGATACACCTCGTGTGTATCGAGTGCCGCACACGGAAGACACGGTTCGAGGTCAGCATGAAGGCCAGTTAAGCTTCAAAAGTGTACTTTCTTGCACGTTCTTGAGAGATGATGGAACCAATCAACAGAACTGACCCAAACAAGGGCATTGGAGGTGCATCGACCACAAGGGGAGGCCATCGGCCACAAAAGGAGATCATCGGCCAATAATTTAGACAATCGGCTAACAATTTGGCCGATCGGCCAAAAGTGGCAGATTCGGGGCAATTTTGACATTTTGCCTCGGGTCTTTAAATATAGGGTTCCAAACCCTATTTCCTCACTTCTCCTTAGCCGAAATTCCTTGCTTTCTCTCTCTAGGGCATTTTTCCCCCTTCGAACAAAAGGAGATCATCGGCAAACAATTTAGCCAATCGGCTAACAATTTGGCCGATCGGCCAAAAGTGCCAGCTTCGGGGCAATTTTGACATTTTGCCTCGGGTCTTTAAATATAGGGTTCCAAACCCTATTTCCTCACTTCTCCTTAGCCGAAATTCCTTGCTTTCTCTCTCTAGGGCATTTTTCCCCGTTTGATCCGAGTCTTTCCTTCGTTTTCGAGCCTCCCGCAACTTCCGATTCGCGAAAACCTCTTCGTTCCAAACACTTTCAACCGAACAAAACACGATTTCGGTGCCACATTCCCGATTTCCACCACTTGGGGTTTGTTTCCTCCGAGTTTACCATGATTCCCATGCCCTCTTCTAAGCCTTGTCATTTTCCTCCATTTTTCCACCTCGGGGTTGACTTTCAGTTGACTTTTTGCATTTTCACCCATTTTCCATATCTTTGACCACTTTTGCACCCTTCTCGAGATGGCGGACGATATTCCATGGGATGGGACTCCCCAGAGATGGACACAAATCCTGAGGTCGAGCTCTTACCTCTTAATGTTCGACCTTTCGACCCAGCGACATACCGGCCTGCGATACACATACTGCCTCCCGATAGCATCTGCCAGTTCAAGAGCTACGCATGAGGTGCGCCATTGGAGCTCCTACTACGCGAGCTGGAGTCGCACCTTTCTTACGGCACCGTTGAGGTATACCCTTCCTCTTTACTTTCTGCAATGTAGGTCGTATATCTTGGATAATTGATACTGCCCTTTATCTGATCATCACAAACACATTTGTAGATCACATGCTTAGTTCACCCTGAGCACGTTCATACATGATATCTACGCTAACTCCAACACATGCACACACACTGCATTTTTATCAATTCTGAACGCATTCAAACGCTGTATTTCTGACACTGCTTCGCATCTGTTTGTCTTGAACACAGGGAGATTCCCATGCCTTCTGGAGGTATGGGAACACCATCACCCAAGGTTGGTACATAGAGTTGCCCGATGCGGTTCGCCATGTCGTCGATCAGGCCGGCTTCGGCACTTTCTGCATGGGACTCTCGCGCCTCACTGCGAGTAGGCCCCTTCTTGGTGCGCTGGTGGAGAGGTGGTGGGACACCACCGATTCCTTCCACTTTTCTGCTGCAGGGGAGATGACGATGACTTCGTTCGACTTCTCTCTGCTTACCGGCATTGGAATAGGGGGTGATCCGATTCCCTTTGACACCGATATGGGCAAGTGGAATGTTGACCAGATCTACTTGCTTGGTGCTCGGCCACCTCTCTCCCAGCCAGGGTTCGTGAGGTATTCTTGGTTCGAGGACCAGTTTCGGATATAGGCACCTACGACCAGCGAGGAGGTGGAGCAGTATGCTCGAGGATTCGTCATGTTCTTGCTGGGCACCACCTTATTCGTCGACCGGGCAAACACTATAGCCCTATATTTGCTGAGTGCACTGGTTGACGTGATGCGGATCTGGCACTACGACTGGGGTGGCACAGGCTCGGCCACGCTCTACGGATACATGAGCTCTTCATCCCGCCGCAGTGAACATTTGCTCGGAGGCTACTGGCGAGCCTGGGAGGTACATTTTTCCTTTCTGTTTTACAATTCTGGTTTACACAATCTGTACACCACACACACTGCATACACGCAATCTGCTTTACACTGGCTGTACACTGCACACACTGCACAATACACTGCACACTATTCTCTAGTTTCTGCTTTATCTGCATACTGTCTTACTGATAGGCATACTCGTTGTTGCTCTTTTACATTCTGTAGTTTTGGGTGTATGCCTACTTTCTGAGGCTAGCTCCAGTGTCGGACGTAGAGTTGTCCCTTGCTGTCCCATACTCTCATCGGTTCGATACGAGGTGTGAGCGGAGGCTGCGGGAGTCTTTCCTGTTCTTCCGCAGATACTTCGACACCATTACCACAGCAGAGGTATTTCAAACATTACAGTCCATTTAAGCTTTGCTCTATATTGTACTTTCAGCAGCAGATAACAAACTGTATATCATTTACAGATTACCTGGCAGCCCTGGGCCGCGTTGCCTGATGCCGTCAGAGACCAGTACAGGGGTGCTCGGGAGACTGCCCGATTCTGAGTCTTGTTAGAGGGTCCGGTCTGCTGGCTTTGGTATTTTGGGGAGCGCTTCCCGCGTCAGACCCTTGGCTTACTAGAGCAGATTGTCCCGAGGCCACTTCCTACCCATACGAGGGCCACCGAGAGGTACACCCTGCTAGAGATGATGGATTACATGATTGGCTGGGACTCAGACTTCTTCAGAGATGAGGGCGACTACATTGAGTTCATCCAGACTTATCTCATGCGGCCTCTGGCTAGTGCTCGTCGAGCCGAGAGGGAGAGGCCTGCAGCCCCTGTGGGAGGAGCAGGAGTACCGAGGGCGGGTCAGGCCCGTGATAGGAGTTGGTCTCGGAGGGCACGCGGAGTGGAGTGACCAGAGTTGCCCACCACCATGACATGCCGAGGACAGGGTGGAGAGACCTATCAGATATCCATCGCTCCTCCTCCAACTGATCATGAGCTCGTCGGAGTTCGCGGCTCGACCCCGATATGTACTATACTTTGCATTATGTACGGTCATTTCATTTCATTTGATATCCCGTAGAATACTAATCATTTCAACACTTTTGCAGGCTTCGATTGAGTACACTAGACAGTCACTCAAGCTGACGACCTTGGTAATGGGGATGCTACAGAGGAGCATAGACCTACTGAGCATTTACGGTATCCCGGTAAGTTCCTTAAACCTCAGTCCCTAAACTTTGCATAATCTGTTCCATACATGATCTGATACATCACATTATCAATACGGCACTTGATACACTGCACTCACATACCACTCACGGCATTGACACACTATATCTCATATAATGCTCACGGCACTGACACACTGTAATCATACACTGTATTTGATACCATACTCAGCTTCGCATAACATAACTGATGTTTTTGCCAAATTGTTCTTTTCAGGCCCCATCCAGATACCGGCCGCAACGAGTGCCCCAGCAGGACCATCTGTGCCTGCCCAAGGAGCTGGGGGGGTCGGACGAGGGATGACAATACACAGCCGGGGTAGACATAGGCGTACTTCTACCGAGGGCAGTTCGCGGGAGCCTATTCCAGATGACGATGAGTCTGATGCAGAGGCAGAGTCGTCTAAGGATGAGGCTGGGGATGGCTCAGATTTAGACTCTGACGGTGGAGATCCTGGACCTTCGTCTAGGAAGAGGACCAGGACGGACTCCCGCACTTGAGGCGACCGGCACCGATCTAGACATTTTGCTGCTTTTCTGTTTTCCTTTATTTTTCTTTTTACTGGTAGTTTTGCACATTGTACTGCCTCAGGCAGGTTTTATTTTCTTCAAAACTTTGTACTTTTTGCAAAAGAAAATATGATGGAATGAAACAGCTCTTTTGTTGAAAAAGTGTTACATTTGTACATTCTATGCATCGCATCGCATCACATCACATTACATAACAATGTAAATAAGATTAAACTTTGTTTTGAAAACTAAATACTCGAATTGCAATTAATCAGGTAGTGAACCAACTAACATCAAAACAACTCGATAAGCAAAGCAAAGAACTTGACAAGCTAACCAAAAGTAAATACAACTCGATAAGCAAGACAAGGACTAAAGAACACAACATACAACTCGATAAACAAAAGTACAACAACCTGATAAACAAATTGAACTAACACAGGCATGACTTCGCAAAATCATCACCGAAAGGCATTTGAAGTGGCACCAATCACAAGTTCTCAACATCTCCAACTCATATACTGCTCAGAGAACAAGGTGAGAGGCCATCGGCCACAAGAAATGGCCATCGGCCATCATTAATAGTCGGTCGGCCAAAAAAGATGGTCGGTCAGCACTCTTTTTGGCCGAACGGCCAAAAATGGCAAGAACTTCCAGAATGCTGCCACCTGTCTTCCACTCCACACCTTATCTTCTATAAAAGCATCAGCTTCGTAGTTTTCTCTATTTCAGCTCAGTTTTTTTTGCACCGAATTGAAGCATTTCTTGTCCAAAATCTCACAAATTGGATCGCCAACTTGGATGGCTCGGAAAAACTGAATTTCTGGGGTTTTGGCATAAATACACTATTCACGTTGAGCCGCACCCCACTGCATTTTCCGTTCCTTCATGCTGCGGCATATTTCAGCTCAGTTTTTTGCACCGAATTGAAGCATTTCTTGTCCAAAATCTCACAAATTGGATCGCCAACTTGGATGGCTCGGAAAAACTGAATTTCTGGGGTTTTGGCATAAATACACTATTCACGTTGAGCCGCACCCCACTGCATTTTCCGTTCCTTCATGCTGCGGCAAGGTTTTGGAATCCCGTAACACACGTCTTTAGCTTTGGCGGACAAGAGATGTGTCCCACTTTCGAGGACTTCCAAGCTTTAATGGAATCCGAGCGCGATGAAGAAATCTTGCCTCAATTCCGCTTTCGCTATGTCCAAGCCTTAGGACGAATATGTGGCCTTACTTTGTATGATGCTCAGTCATTGATTCATGATAGAGAGCTGGACATTTCGAGCTTGATTCGTCGGTTTTCTGATGCCGGTGACCGTGGCGATCATCATTGGCAGGGTTATCGGCGACATGCGCTTTGCCTGTGCATGTTGTCTCATTTCTTGCTTGCCCCGAACTTCAAAGGGTTTAGCACTCGTTTGATTGAAGTCGCCAAGGGCTTAAAAGAGGGCAAAAGCTGCATCGCCATGACGCTAGCTGAGACATTGATGGGTTTGGACACTTTTCATCGGCAGGAGACGACTAGATTCGCAGGGAGTCCACTACTATTGCAGGTAATGTTTCCCACCCCATTTCACATATATTTCTCACATCACTTGACCCTCAGGCTCGGTTTTTCTCTCAAAACCCTTTTCTCACTTTTTCTCTCAATGTACACCTCTCTATTCTTTAATCTCTCATTTTTCATCCCTCTCCAGGTATGGTTGATGGACAAATTGAAGGTTGTGGACTCATGCCCAGCATATTCAACTCGCAACTATTTCTTTCGACGATGTCTAGCCGATGCCCTTGATGAGGGATGGTGGTGCGACTGGATATGCAGTTTGTGTGCTCTCGACATTGCTTGGCGCTGCCCCTAGCTTAATTTACCAGCTATGAGCTACAACATGACCCGCCAGCCCGGGATTTATTTGATCGGCCTGACACACTGTGTCTTTTACTTCCCGTTCTGATTCCGACGCCAGTTCAGGCATGATTAGACTTGCCTGGAAGAGGGAATAGAGTACCCTGCTGCGTTTCCAGTCTGAGGCACACAGCTAGCTCAGTATGCCACAGCATGGAGGACGAGAGAGCTTCTGACCCCTGCTCCCATTTTCAGTTGCACCCTCTCTGATGAGTGCATAGCTTGGCTTGATAAGGAGGTACAGATCGGGCCCACTTTCGCATCAGAGGCTTCCACAAGCTCTGGGAGGGGACGCAGGAACACCTAACTATGCCCCAAATTTATTTGCTTTAATCAGTACTTTCAAGTTTCTTCATGAATGTAATAAAAGCAACTTCAATTTGTATTCAAGAGTAGAACTCTATACTGAAATCAATGTAATTGAAGGTTGTGGGTACTGAAAATTTTCTGTTTGGTCCAAAAATGGTCTAAGTTATAAAAAGATTAATTTGAGCAAAATCAACTTTTATTAAAACTTTTCAAAACCATTTTTGATATGGATCAGAACTGGACACTCCTGAGATCTGTCACTGAGATGCACAACCTCGGATCCCAGCAACTAGAAAGTTGCCCCTAGTTTGAATAGCATTGCATCTGGAGACCACAACCGAGCTCTTGAATGCAAAATAGACAAAGATGACCAACAAGATCACACGGACAAAGTTGATCGAGGAAGTGTTTATGGCTGGACTTCAGGATGAAGTTGCCTACATATCCCAAAGATGAGAATCAAGCCTTACATAGTTAGGCTTGGGTTCACTCGTGTATTAATACTCTCCTTTTGCGCTCTAACTTTTGCCAAGGCTGCCCTTTCTGGGTTTTCAACCTTGCGAGCTCAGTTTTTATTCTTTCAAATTTTCTGTGCTCTAACTTTTGCCTAGGTCGCGCTTTCGGGTTTTTGGCCTAGCAAGCCACTCAGGGATAGTATTTCTTCAACTTGTCCATGTTGATCGGTTGGGAGAACTCTAGGCCATCTAGGTCCATCAGAACAACAGCTCCACCCGACTAGATAGACTTAATGATGTAAGGACCAGTCCAATTGGGTCTGAACTTGCCCCTAGGGTCGTGGATGGGAACTCGGTTGTCTTTGAGCACCAAATCTCCCTCTTTCAAATTCATGGACTTAACCTTCTTGTTGAAAGCCCTAGTGATTCGTCGTTGATAACCTTGAACATCGTACAGTGCTTTCAGCCTTCTCTCGTCAAAGAGCATGAGTTCTTCAAACCTGCTTTGCTGCCAATCTGCCTCAGCTATCTGACACTCAGCCAATACCCGCAATGACGGAACCTCAACTTCGATAGGCAGAACAGCCTCCATCCCATAAACCAAAGAATACGAAGTCACCACAGTAGAAGTTCGAATTGAAGTCTGGTAGCCCCACAGAGCAAACAACAGCTTATCTGGCCAGTCCCGGTAGGTTTCTACCAACTTCTGCAGAATGTGCTTGATGTTCTTGTTAGCGGCCTCAACTACTCCGTTGGCCTGCGGCCGATATGTAGACGACTTTTGAAAAGCCACGTTGTACTTGTCCAACAAGTCGATCACCTCCTTCTTGAAGTGGGAACCATTGTTTGAAATAATCTCATTCGGGACCCCATAGCGACAGATGATGTTGTTCCTGACGAACTTAGCAACATGCGATGCCTTCAACACTGCCTAAGATTGGGCCTCAACCCACTTCATAAAATAGTCTATCGCGACCAGAATGAACTCATGCCCATTGGACCCCTTCAGAGTGATAGCCCCGATCACATCAATCCCTCAGACTGAAAATGGCCATGGCAAAGTCATGTTGTACAGCTTCGACGATGGAATGTTCATGCGGTTTGCATGGGTCTGGCATTTGTGGCATCGCCGGACAAAGCCAATGCAATCCTCCTCCATGGTGGACCAGTAATAACCTTGTCTTAGGATCTTCCGGGCTAACATCACCCCGTTGATGTGCGTTCCGCACTCTCCTCTATGGATGGCCTCCATCAGGCGCTTCGATTCTTCGGCATCAACACACAGCTTATGCATCCCGAGATGACCTCTCTTGTACAGTTTTCCCCCGTAGACGATGAACTAAGAAGCCATTCTTCAAATTGCCCTCTTATCTTTTACAAATTTCTGTTCGATGATGATCAGACACATCCGCACTCCAAAAGGGATGCCTATCATAGAAGATAGAGTTGCTAGTGAATCAGCGAACTTGTTGTTCTCTCTTAACAGATGAGCAAAGTTCAGCTTCTCAAACCGAGGAATCAACACGTCCAAGGTTTGGTGGTAGATTCTCATCTTTTCTTCTTTAACTTTCCAATCTCCTTTAGCTTGAGATACAACAAGGTTCGAGTCCCCAATGACGTCTAACCATTTTGCCACTAGTTCTAGGGCGGCTTCTAGTCCAGCAACACATGCCTAGGACTTTCAACCAGATTTTAAATGCTAAAGGTATGAGGGAATTGTCAAGTGCTATCAGCAACACCCCTATTCCATACCCATATTGGTTTGACGCTCCGTCAAAGTACATCCTCCAGGTCTCTTCTTCGACATGCAGAATGGCCTCATCTGGGAACAGATACTCGACTGCTTCATCTCCTTCCACTGGGTGATCGGCTAGGAACTCCGCTACTGCTCTCCCTTTCACTAACTTGCGCGTCATATATTTCAGATCAAATTCGGAAAGCAGAAGCAACCAACGGGCTAGCCTACCTGTAAGTGCCGGTTTCTCGAAGAGATATTTGATGGGATCTAATCTCAAAACCAGTACTACATAGTGAGCTAACAGGTAGTGCCACAGTTTTCTGGTAGCCCATACCAAGGCCAGACAAGCCTTCTCCAGCGGAATGTAGCGAATCTCGTAATCCAGCATTTTCTTGTTCATGTAGTAGATAGCTCTCTCCACTTTGTCCTCAGACTCCTGCGCAAGCATGCAGTCCATTGTAGTTTCAGTCACTGAAAGGTACAGAATCAACGATTTTCCCGGCTCAAGCGGTGACAACATAGGTGGGTTCTGTAAATATTGCTTGATCTGTTCAAAAGCAGCTTGGCATCGGCCGTCCCATTCGAATTTGTTTCCTTTCTTCAGGAGACCAAAGAGTGGTTCACAAGTCAAGGTTAATTTTGCAATAAACCGTCTTATGAATTGCACTTTACTTAGAAAGCCTCGCACCTCCTTTTCAGTCCTTGGTGGTGGCATTTCTACGATGGCCTTGATTTTGGAAGGATCGACCTCGATACCTCTCTGTGCGATCAAGAACCCCAGCATTTTCCCTGCTGTAACACCAAACATACACTTCTGAGGATTCAGCCACAACTGAAACTCCCTGATCCATTGAAAGAATTTCTGCAAGGCGGTGTAATGGCCCTCTCTTTCCTTAGACTTGACAATCATGTCGTCCAAGTACACCTCAACCTCTTTATGGATCATGTCATGCAAAATTGTGGTCGCAGCCCGTTGATATGTAGCTCCGTCGTTCTTTAGCCCAAACGGCATCACCCTATAACATTAGGTCCCCCACGAGGTGGTAAAAACAGTCTTCTCCCAGTCTTCGGGTGCCATCAATATCTGATTGAAGCTTGAAACCCATCCATGAATGAGAGCAACGCATGCCCAACAGTAAAGTCCATTAATTCGTCGATAGGCGGCAGAGGAAAGTCGTCCTTCGGACTGGCTTTGTTCAAATCCCTGAAATCCACACATACCCGAATTTTGCCGTCCTTCTTCGGCACTGGAACTATGTTGGCCAACCAAGTTGGGTATTTAGATACCAGCAGGAACCCTGCGTCAATTTGCTTGGTTACCTCTTCTTTGATCTTGATAGCCCAGTCCGGACGGATCCTTCTGAGCTTCTGCTTAACAGGTCGGGCCTCTGGGTCAAGAGGGATCCGGTGCTGTACAATCTCAGGATCGATTCTAGGCATGTCTTCATAGGACCACGCAAAAACATCTTTGAAATCTTTTAACAAAGCAACTAAGCGCTTGCGCTCCTCCGAGGACAACGTGGACCCGATCTGGGCCAGCCGCAGGTCCTTCTTAGTACTAACATTAATTTCAGTGATTTCATCAACCAGCAGTTTTACAAACCTCTCCTGCTCTTGATCTAGTAAATATTTCAAAATCAGAGGAATTTCTTCCTTGCCGTTTTCATCGAAATTTTGAAAGTCTGAATTAATGCAATAAATCAAAGGCACAGAAAAGTACTCAAAGGCCACAGCCATTCCATTCTTATTAATCACTTCCAAGTTGCCTAATTCCTCTATTACAGCAGACTCAAAGGAAAAAGAAAAAGAGGACCTAGACAGGACTGTGGCATCCGGGTAGTCACCTCCAGTAATACCGGATTCAGACTCAGACGAGCTGGAACTAGATTCAGACTCCATAGACTCAGTGGAATCAGATTCCGGCTCACTACCTGACCTGATGCTGCTCGATAAGAATCCCTCCTCGTACTGCCAGACGAGGGAGGGTGCAATGGACGCATCTAGAATGCTTGAAGATGGGCTCGCAGCCACTTCATTCACAATCATGGACACTGAGTTATCCCCCAAGCACTCATGTACGATCGGAGGATCTGAAAGTAGACAAGCCAGTGCTACCCCCATTTCAATCTCAGTGCTCTCAGAATCCTCTTCCTTACACTGCTCAGCCTCAGCTGATGGGTCTGTCTATTCTTCGGCAACATCGTCCCCAGACAACTGCAAATCAAAAAAGATCTCAAATCCCAGCTGGCGCCTCTTTTCTGCGTTTAGCCATGGCTCTGGGAAGCCGCAGAATGGAAAGTCTTCCCCCTTCTGGACAAAGCGTCCGTTCAGGGTGCCCTGGATAGGCCGATGCATCAACTCATAATGCTTCCCGGTCTGCTTGGCTCTGGCTCTTCCGGTCATCTCCTTGCCTTTCCTCACCCAATCCTCTTTGGTAGGCAGATAGCCTAAGCCCTTTGCAGGTTATGCGTCACTTCGGCCGACACAGTAATGCCCTTCCGGCCACTTTTTCCTAGTCCCATTCCAGGGATATGCTGGAGCTTGTTCATAACGTACACTGACTGTGCACTGACATATAACCCCTGATCAACAGCCAAAATGTTCTATATGACTCGGGCCTTGGCTAGGGTAAATCCTGACAGGAACACATCCTCCGTGCCACGCTCGATTTGAAGAACCGGTGTAGACACCTCTAGCGGTGGATGGATTGAAGAATTCCAAAAAACTATAGCCAACCCCTTCCCGTGGGGGTATTTCAACATTTGATGCAGGGTGGAAGAGACCGCCATCACCTGGTGCAGCCACGGCCGCCCTAGGAGTAGATTAAAGGTTGCAGGAATGTCCAAGACATGAAAATCAATATCCTGTTGTCCTGGACCAACCTGAGTCCGAATCTGCACAGTCCCCATCACCTCTTTGCTGGTATTGTCATATGACCTTATCACCTGGGCAGTTGGCACAAAATCCGCGAGCTTCAACCCAATTACATATGCGTCCTCGACGGGCACACATTAATGCCGGATCCCGCATCGACAAGAACTACCGATATCCATTTTTCTCTACGCTCGACAGAGATGTAGAGAGGTTTGTTATGGTTTGTGCCCTCAGGCAGCAGCTCCTTGTCAGTGAAGGTCAACGTCGGGGAAGCTCCTCCTGGAAAGACCAGTCCTACCAGCTGCTCAGACGTGGTATCTATTGATTGTTTTGCCTTCTCCATGGCAGAAAGGACAGCTTGTCTCTGTACTCTTGAGGCCATAAGCAGTCTCCAGATGGAGATGTCTGCTTGTATCTTCTTCAGCTATTTCAGCACAGCCTTCTCTTCGAGCAAATTACCTTTCTGCTTCTCTGCCTCTTTGTCCTTTCTGGACGCCTCTGGTTGATCTAACTGCGGGGGTTTGAAATACCGCCCGCTCCTAGTCATGTGGTCAACTTCGCCAACATACCAGGTATCATCTGGCTGGCTTTGCCCCCAGTCTTCATCAGTGTGGACAAGACATAGGTCGTCATCTTCTCACCACTTGCCATCGGCGGCCGACAGATACCTATCCGGCTCCGTTACAACTATTCATGTGCCCGCAGCACCTTGCGTTCCAGTGCTCGCAGCACATTCCGTTCCTGTGCACAAAGCAAGTTCTGTCCCCGCAGGGGCTTTGGCCTTTCTAGCCCTCTCAGAATCTTGGATCCTTTCCCACTAAAACTGCTTCAGTGCAGCCTGTTGCTTAGTATCTTCTGTACTCAAACTGCTCTGATCCCAAGAAAAATTCTTAACATTGGTGCTCTCTGGCAGTGCATTCTGATTCCCGACCCTTCCGGCCACAACTGATGTCTTCGTCCTTGACGGACCCTGTTCTGGCTGAGGTTGCTCAACAACATCCGGCTCGTCGCTGAGCCATCTGGTAGCTTCTGCTGACCCTCCTAGATCAAACCAGTTGACAGTCACGTCCCCTGAGTCTTATTCGTTGAAAAACTGAAGGTTTGCAATGTCCTCTTCCAAATCTGCTAGGTCATCTAGCCCCTGATTAGGTCCATCCTCTCGGACTACACGAATCTCTGCCCCCACTGGCAATTCCACTCTCGGCCTAGCTTGGCCTGCTGATGTAATGTAACCGCTCAGGTTGTACATGAAGCTCGCAGACCTCTTAGGCTCTGTGTTCGCATCCTCATCTGTTCCCACAGTCGACCCAATTCTATCTTCGATAGCCACCACCACCTGTTAAGGTCAGGTTTGGGAGATGTCCAAGATGCACAAGTCAGTGCTGTCAGGAATGAACACCTCCAACTTGGGTAGGTGAGAAAGGGTGATATATATGCTAGGGTCGTATGACACACCCCCAGTTTGGATCATATTGATGCGTTTGAGAGGTGAAGCTTGGTTATGTAGTGGGAGAGGGTTGGTTGTGACATTCAGTTTCTCCGGAGGCACAATCACCTTGTTGTCAACAAGATCCTGAATCTCGTGATGCAATCTATAGCACTGGTCGGTATCATGACTATGCTATTGGTAAAAGGTGCAGTACTTCATCGAGTTATGGGAGGAGGGAAGTTTTTCTGGTAATGGCCGCGGCTCTAGGGGCTTCAAGTGCCCTTTCCTGATCAAAACCCCCAAAGCCTTGGACAAAGACATGTATAGTGGGGCAAAGGTTCTTTGGCCTCGGGGTGAAAACTTGGTTATTTGTGAGCTACTTCTGGACACACCGGTGAATGGTGCAGCTGTAAGGGTTCTTGGGGTGGTGGTGGTGGTGACCATACTCACATCTGAAGCTCTGGCAACTGCAGCACTGCTTGTGCCTACATTCGTACTGCGGTTGAATACCCTCTTGGGCTGCTCTCTCTTATGATCAATGAGGCCCTGTTTCATAGCGTCCTCGATCTGTACCCCTATCTCATGTAGATCTGCAAAGGTGGGAAGGGGGAGGATGATTATCTTCTGCTTGAGCTTGGGCTGCAAGTTGCGCACAACCATCCGTATTTGGTCTTTGTCAACCGGCCTGATGGTCATCATCAAGGCTATAGCCCTCCATCAGGTCACAAAATCGGAGAAGCTCTCCTTCAGCTCTTGCCTAGTTGTCTCGAGATCACGAGTTGTGATCTTGATCTGTGTATTGTAAGAGTAATGAGCTACAAAGGCCTTAGTCATTTCCTCTCAGTTCTTCTTGACAGAGTCCTCCAGTTTTGCATACTAAATAGCCGCTACACCCGACAGGGTCCGGCGAAACAGAGAAAGCTTCTTCAATCTGGAAAGGCCCATCGGCCTTAGTACGTCCGAGAACAGCCGCAAATGCACCATAGGATCTCCAGACCCGTCGAAACGGTCTATGTGTGGCATTTTAAACCGGCCTGGCAGAGTCACGGCCGAGTCGGTGTACTCATCCTCAATATCCGGGATGGATTTCACACCCTGAGACTTCTTGAACAGCTTTTCTAGCTTGCTCATTTTTAGGGCTGTCGGATCCACCTCGAACTCAAATGGTGTATCCCCCAGGTTGGTCTGTGCTTTGGATAGTTGGGGCAAGATCGGTGGCAGAGGTGGCCCTGTTAGAACGTTCGTATTGTCTTGGACGTGTGCTGTCTCCCCAGTATAGGGATTCTTGGTGGGGGAGGAGCTGGGTGCGAAGCAGATGCTCCGGCTTGCTGTGGTGGTTGTTGTTGCTGAAGTCTAGCAATCAACTCTTCTTGTTGGGCCATAGCCTCGGCCTGGCGTGCGACAAATTCTGCTCGACGGTCAGCATCCTACTGCATGGCTTTTATACTCTCCTGGAGCTGATGCATCATCTCCTCTATACCTGCCATATTATGCTGGTCTATCTGAACAACTGGTATATCTGTTCCTGTAGTAGAAACTGAGACCTCAGCCTGACTCTTCACTGGTGGGGTAGACAAGGACTACGGATCTGGCAACCGCTGTACCGATACACTGCGCCTTTTTGACCTCCGTCTGGTAACTGGGGGTAAAGAAAGGAACACCGGTTGTCCGTCTATCAGAACCTCGGATCGACGAAGTCTTCGACCTCTAACCCTGAGTGCTCGGGGAATATCTTCCTGGTCAGATGCAATGGTGCTAAACTACCTTGCAAAAAGATAAATAAAGCATAATAAGGAAACAAATAACCAGAAAGCGAACAACATAACAGCTTAAATAAAGACAACACACAGTTTGGCAAACTCAAGCTGAAAGAATTGTTCTCAACCACTATCATTGTTCCCAAACCACTGCCCCAAATCTGAATCTGATACCCGCAGGTAAAACTGATTCCCAAAACGCAGATGCCCGCGGGCCTGATATCCAGACTTGCAAACTTATACGTGCATTCCCATAGAGGCCAACTCTAAAAGCACATAGCAAGCAAGTGAGAGCCAAAACACCCCTATGGGGGGGTAGGGTTTCCCTGTCTTATTGTCAGGAGCTAGGGTTTCACTACGCACGCAGCGGTTTCGAACAATCTATAATCGGGTAAGCAACCTATCCTAGCTTGGAATGGTCACCAGGGATTCCGATATGCACTAGGTCGAATAGTCAAAAAGGGTGCCCCGGTAAAAATCAGGGTTTGTGTTCCCGTCGTGCCAGAGCCCGCAACCGGTCAGCCTTATGGCATGCTTCTCAAAGCGGGCCTCCGGCAAACCGTTCAGGAATAGCATACGGCAAACACGGTGTCCTAGGCGCACCGATGCAAATGCAATGCAAAGAGACACATAATTGTAATCAAAACAAGATATCATGAGTTTGTGTCAAGTTCTCTAAGTCCCCAGTGGAGTCGCCAGAACCTGTAGACGTGCCCGAACGTCCCGGCTCCGCGTGCGAAATGGTGCGAAATCCGTTTTGTTCATTAGCTACTACAGTTCGGACTCAATGTCACGGTTCTGAATCTAATCTCGCAAAGTGCAGTGCAAGACCGATAAATCACCAAAGAGTCCAAATCTGGCAAATCATTTTGAAAAACTAATTTTAATAAAGAAGTGTCAAACATGGACTACTTTTCCAGATACAGAATCGCCACCTAAATGTTTTTATTTGGGGAAATTTAGGAAACCCTGACTTGTGCCTAAGGCCACGTGTCTGTCATCACCAAAGTTGACTCGGCTTGGGAACTTGGGTACGAGAGGGGAAGGTCATGCAATGAGCACGCCCGCTCGCCCGATCAAAGATCGGCCTTTACTAAGCATGATATTTTGTTTTTGAAAACACATGTGTTCTTATTCCGGTTTATTAGCTAGCTTTACTATATGATGCGCACAACATACAAGTATAGACTAGATCACCTAAGTTGGAACAAAACATCTCGTGTTTGTTTGAAAGTGGTTTGAAGGTGCTACTCGCAAGTAGACTAAGACGTGGATTTGTCACCCTCAAGTGGGCTTAGAAAACATAATTTTGCTACCTTAAGTGGGCTTAAAACTCGCATTTCGATGAATTGTTCCAATTCAGGTAGTCCAACCTTCACCCACAGACATTCATGCAGTTATATCATAAAAGAAATTAGCCTCATGAAAAGTATGCTATCATGGCAACACTCACACTCATGCAAGGTACTCCAAGCCAAAACAATAGCTAGTTAGTAATCAATGCATGATCCTAGCTATGTCAACAATGCCTAATGCAACACATGCAAAATGCAATTAAGATGGGCTCGGCTATTCTAAGATGGCATATGAAATGCAACTTGATAACATGTTGAACACGTATTCAAGTAGGAATTGAAATACAATGCAGTTAGTATGATGCGCCGAGCCCGGTGCATGCAATACAGATGAATGGATGCAAACATGCAAGCAAAGGAATGCTAATAGAAATATGACCCAGAACTAACCATCGTAAGCGGTTAAGTAAAAGGGAGAAAGACGTGTGGTTGTAAGACATTCACACACTCAGGAACACTTATTACAAAATTCGCCCTCTCGACGGAGGGTCCGAATGAATAATACAAGCTAGCAACGCTAAGCTATTCTAATTAATCTAATAATCTAATTAGACTAATTATTACAACACCAAAACTAATTAACTAACAAGCTAATTAATTATTGCAATCCAAATTAAAACAAATAGCTACACTAAGCTAAATGAATATACAAAACCAATTAAATGATTAAATTACACTAACTAATCATGAATACTGAAATAGCCTCGCAGGCGATGAAGAGATGCATGCTTAGTCGGCTTTTCTCGGAAATCCATTACCATGCCTCATGTTGCCTCTGTTTGCACTGTTTTACACCTCTAAAGACTTTACAAATCTCCAAAACATTTCTGATCCACCTCATGGACATGCTGAGAGGCCATCGGCCAATTGGTATGGTCATCGGCCAAGAGATAAGGGTCATCGACCACTTTTCAGTCCATCGGCCAAATATTGTTAGCCGATCGGCACACCAGATAGCCGATCGGCCATCTCTTCCAGTAAACTGCTCCTTTTGCTGCAGCAGAGTACAAATAGAGGCATGACAATACATTTGCAGGAAAATGTTTTGCAACTACACCCCTTACCATGTTTGAAGCTCAAAGGAGTGTAGTGCTTGGCCCTCGAGCCATCAATCACGCATTTCGATGCATGATGGCCAAAGAGGCCGAGTTGCACAAATCAATGTGAATGAAATGCACAAAAACACATAAGGGACCTTAACCTCTATCATGTTTGATCAGGAAGCAAGGCATGCATAATGATGCAATGCAACAAGCATGCAAAGAAAGCTAATGTAATAAGCATTGAAAATGCCATGCAACCTAAACATGCAAACATGCAATGTACCATGCATGCAAAATGCAATGTACCAAGCATGCAATAACAACAAAATCGAACAAGAATGAACAACATGCAAAGATGGACTTAAACCAAAATGGATAGACCTTAATCATGCCCAAATCAGTGGCCAAAATGATGAATTGATGACATGAAATGCAAGACAAGCATGCATGCCAATTGGCCCAAGAATTAAGGCATAAAGAGGCCAACTATCAAGAGCACTTAAAGAGTGAAAAGCATGCAAGTGTGACAACACTACATGCTCTGAAATGATGTTAGGAATGATGCCAAATCACACACATAACACATGCATAGCATGCAAGAAAGCTCAAAGCTTGAAACCAGCGAAGTGACTTAAACCATGGCCATGCAAAACATGCCCCAAAGGGCCAAGGGCAACCAAAACAGTCCCAAGGCAGGTCAAGATAAGACCAAAAGCATGCTTGAACCTAGCCAACACATGCTTGAACAAAAGACCAAAAGCATGAAGCATGTAAGGCTAACAAGGGGTGTTACACTACACCTATTAAAACCAAACATGGCATGACTTAACCAATAAAAATCAGAGTTATGGCATGTCAAAATAAGCCCAACTACCCACTGAGATAGCATCCTAAAGGCCTAAGCATAGAGGCATGCACAAAGATCCACTCTTAAGGCATAAAACACCAACTCTCCTAGGCATTAAAAGAGTGACAAGCACAAGTGTATGACCATGAAACATGCACTGAAATATCATTTCAAATGATGCAACTACACCCCTTACCATGTTTGAAGCTCAAAGGAGTGTAGTGCTTGGCCCTCGAGCCATCAATCACGCATTTCGATGCATGATGGCCAAAGAGGCCGAGTTGCACAAATCAATGTGAATGAAATGCACAAAAACACATAAGGGACCTTAACCTCTATCATGTTTGATCAGGAAGCAAGGCATGCATAATGATGCAATGCAACAAGCATGCAAAGAAAGCTAATGTAATAAGCATGCAAAATGCCATGCAACCTAAACATGCAAACATGCAATGTACCATGCATGCAAAATGCAATGTACCAAGCATGCAATAACAACAAAATCGCCCCAAAGGGCCAAGGGCAACCAAAACAGTCCCAAGGCAGGTCAAGATAAGACCAAAAGCATGCTTGAACCTAGCCAACACATGCTTGAACAAAAGACCAAAAGCATGAAGCATGTAAGGCTAACAAGGGGTGTTACACTACACCTATTAAAACCAAACATGGCATGACTTAACCAATAAAAATCAAAGTTATGGCATGTCAAAATAAGCCCAACTACCCACTGAGATAGCATCCTAAAGGCCTAAGCATAGAGGCATGCACAATGATCCACTCTTAAGGCATAAAACACCAACTCTCCTAGGCATTAAAAGAGTGACAAGAACAAGTGTATGACCATGAAACATGCACTGAAATATCATTTCAAACGATGCCAAATCATGAAAATGGTCGAAGTAATGCAAGCTAATGACTTGGACACTCAAAGCTACAAGCTAGAATGCACTACGGCTATACAAAGCATGGCATGCATGACCAAGACAACAGAAATCAGAGCTTAAGCATGGTAAAACAAGGCTAAATCTTCTTTGAGTTGAGCCAAAACATGCAAGAATAATGGTCCAAACACAAGATGCATGCTAAGGTAATAGATAGAATTGCAATACAAGTGCATGATGCATGCAAGAGGCTATTAAACCAACCTTAGACAGAGGTATAACATGGAAAAATAACACCAAACACTTGTTGAAATAGGGTAAACACATGCTAAGCAAACATGCTACTATTATGAGCCATTTATACTAGCATACAAAACACAAGGAGAGGCGATGACCCTCTCCTCTTTGGGACCTCAAAACCACTTTTCCACCATTGAAAATCCTCTGGATTTCAGTGGTAGAAAGGTCATGCAAAGGCTAGAACAAGAGCCAAAAGGGATGGCTCAAAACAAGACCTAAGAGGGGGTAGACTACCCCCAACACAAAAGTGACCTTAAACAAACATCACAAGCATGAAAAATCATAACTTTTTACAGTGGAAAGTTAATCTTAAATCGGCGTGCGAATAGGTCCAAAAGCTTAAGACAAAACAAGGGATTAAAAGGTAGTTTCTCACCCATAAACACCTTTAAGAACACAACTCCAGTAAATTTTCTAAGCTTAAACCAACCCAGAAACACTAAAACCAACTCTTCAGTACCTCAACAACAAAAGGATGGTGTTCTAGTAGGTGTTTGTGTGCAATAGTGTGAAGGATTTACACTTTTGAGCACAAACAAGGGCAAATTGAGAGAGAGAGAGAGGTAAAATATATAAAGAGAGTGATATATGTTTTGTATCTCCAGATTTCAGAACCTCTGGAAAGGGAGAGGGGTCTCCCTTCTTATAGAATTTCAATTCTCAAGCTTGTTGAACAAGCTTGAGTCTTGATGCAATCCCTCCATACACGTGTATGGAGGATGAGAATTATGCTCACCAGCTGTCACAGCTGGCATAAATTTCTACAAAAAGCAGATGAAAAGGTCTCGACCAGAAAATATGGCCGATCGACCAAAACAGTGCTGATCGGCCAACACTTATGACCGATAGCAAGAAAACAAGGCCGATGGCACAAGGCCTTATCCGATGGGTTATTGGGATGGCCAACAAGTCACCGTCTTCCCTTAGAAGAAAAACCACAAGTCCTTGGTCTACAACCAAGCACAAAATCGACAAGTTGAGAGATCCTAAGGCAAGGCGTGCAGCCGAGGCCTTCGGAAACTCAAAACGAACACGAGCATGGATGATCATCGAGTGTTCAAATGATGACATCCAAGTCTTGAGGACGGTCAAAAATGGGGTGTCTACAGCAGGGCAAAGGTTCGATTTCTTTGGCAAGAGGAGAGTCAAATCCCAACCTCACACCGTATTTTGGATGGTTTTTAGACCTTAAAACCCTCTCTTTCAAAATATTTTTGAAATAAAGTTCCTATGATGTTCCGAGGCTCGCATTTTGTTAAATGTTGCGCTTTTCGGTAAACTGAGAGAGGACAAAGTGGAAACGAATGAAAGATTGATGAAATCTTTGGAAAATATTTCAAAACACCTTGTTTAGGGGTTTGGAGTTGAAGAAAATTGGAGGAGAGGGAAGAAACCGAGTTGAAGAAGAAGGTGGGTCTGAATCGCTAAGACAGAGTCGAGCGGTCCTCTCTAAATCAGGCCTATCCATCTATACACTTGGATTTAAGCTATGCAGCCACCACCGTTGGAAATAAGATTTCCGGGGCTTCATTTTACACTCAAGAATCTCCTAAAGCTGAGTCCGGATGGGGGAGATATGATTGGTTGAAGTTGGGCATTATTCTGGTTGGATTGAAACTGAGCAGTTTTCACTAAATGAGGCATAAAATTTTTCACACTTGGAATTTTGATGTAAATCTTCCACCATTGGAAAGCTTATTTTCGGGGCTTCAATTTTGACACAAGAATGACCTGAAAAGGAGTTCATATGAAGGAGTTATGCCCGTTTGAAGTTAGACCTGCAGAGTAAAATTTCCTATCGGCTACAAATGTGCCGATCGGCCAAAAAAGTAGCAGATTGGCCATCACAAGTAGCAGATTGGCACCAAAGATGGCTGATCGGCCAAGAGTGACCCAAACTCAGATTTTTTGAAGATATTTTCTCCTCCAGCTATTTCCAGCAAGCTCCAGCTGTCCCAACTTATATATTTTCGACCAAAAGCTCTTGAATTGCTATATATGAACCTATATCTCATATTTTTGAAGGGGGACAACATTCTTCAACAAGTTTGAGAGCTTCTCTCACTAAACTCCCTCTCTCTCTACAATTTTCAGATCTTAATCTCAGCCTCTCTCTCTAGAGTTCACCCTCTCTTGCCCTTTAGTGCATAGAAGTGCATAGAAGTAGAGAAATACTACTAGTTTGCCTAGGCATCCTCATCAAAGTTGCATATCTATGGTCTGAGGTCCCTTGGGACTTATTTTTGGGCTGTTAGAAGGTCATTTGAGCTAACAAAGAGGCTGTTTTGTTGCTGTGCATCAAGAGGTATAACTCTCCTCTTTTGTATTTGTTTTGCACACTTGCTTCACCACCCTTTTTTCCATTGTTTTGGGGCTGTTTTTGGGGTGTTGTTGAACTAAAAAAACCTCTGTTTTTCCTCTATTTTTCATTCGTAAAAATGATGGTTTAGGCCTTGTTTGGCTAGGGGGTGTTTCCTCCATTTTGCTCCTTGGCTTGTAAGGCCTTTTGAGCTAACTTCCAAGCTTTTCAAACAACTTCTTTTTGGCCTTAAATCCACTAAATTCTAGAGGAATTTCAGTGGCAGAAAACTTGTTTTGAGACCCCAAATAGGAGGGGGTTGTCCCCCCTCCTCTTCTCTTGTTTACTTGTGTTGATGGCCCATCAAAAGAGCATGTATTTCTCCTTCTTTTAAGCTTAGTTCAAGCACTTTTTGGTAACTTTTAGGACCTTCCATAACTCTATTTTAGGCTGGTTTGGTCTCCTCTTGCATGCTTTATACACTTGTAGTGTAAACTTGCACACTAGCCTAACATGCATCAAGCTTTAGACCATCATTCTAGTGTGACTTTGGCTCAACTCCAGGAAGATTTTACTCATGTTTTGCCATGATCTAGGTCTGACTTATGTTTTTTTGGTCATTCATGCCTTGGTTTGTATAGCCATAGTGCATTCTAGGTCACTAGTCTTGAGTTTTGAGTCCACTAGTATGCATTACTTGGGTTGTTGGTATGATTTGGAATAATTTGATATGTGATTTTAGTACATTTAGTGTGGTCATACACTCGCATCTTTCACTCTTTCAATGCTTTGGGGGTTGGTGCTTTATGCTTTAAAAATGAGCCATTGTGTATGCCATCTTGCCTATGCTTTTGGGCCACCATTTCAATAAGTATTTGGTCCTATTTTGCCATGATACAACTCTATTTTTGGGTGTTTAGAACATCCCTCATTTGCTTCTTACACTTGTAGTGTAAGTCCTCTTTGCTAGCCTTGCATGCCTAATGAGTGAGCTTATTATTCTAGCAAGTGTTGACTTGGTATTAGCCCATTTTTAGTGTTATTTTGACATGCCATAACTCTGACTTTTGTTGGTGAAGTCATTTCATGCTTGGTTTTGGTAGGTGTAGTGTAATCCTCCTTATTGGCCTTGCATAATTCATGCTTCGTGCCCTTCATGCTAGCTTGTTTTGGCTTTTCTCCAGGCATGTTTTAGCATCATTTTGGCATGCTCTAGGACTTTTTTGGGTTGCCTTGGCCATATGCTTGCATAGCTATAGTGCAAGTGCCTATGCTGGTTTCAAGCTTTGGGCACCATAGCATGCTTCGTTTGTGACATGTACATGATTTGGCATCATTTATCATGTTATTTCAGAGCATATAGCATTGCCATCTTCTCACTTTATTCACCCTTTGAGTGCCTCTAAGGGTTGTGCATTGTTGCCTAGCTTATGGCCTAGTGTGTATGCATGCATGCTTAGACACTTGGCCATATGCTTGCATAGCTATAGTGCAAGTGCCTATGCTGGTTTCAAGCTTTGGGCACCATAGCATACTTCGTTTGTGACATGTACATGATTTGGCATCATTTATCATGTTATTTCAGAGCATTTAGCATTGCCATCTTCTCACTTTATTCACCCTTTGAGTGCCTCTAAGGGTTGTGCATTGTTGCCTAGCTTATGGCCTAGTGTGTATGCATGCATGCTTAGACATTTGAGTCCCCATCTTAGCATGTTTTGGTCGTTGTCTTGACCTATTTGAGGTCTGTCCATGTTTGGTTCATTCATTTATGCCATGTATTGCATGCCTCTTGTGTAGTCCTCTTTGGTAGATTTATGCTTAAAAACCCTAGCATGCCATGCTTGTGTTGATTGGATGATTTGGCATCATTTCATATCTGATTTTAGTGCATATAGTGTGGTTACACTGTTTGATTTGTCACTCCTTGAGCACTTTTGAGAGTGGCGTACTTATACCTAGTTGATAGGCCAATGCATATGCATGCTTGTCTTGCCTTTTGGTGTTATGGCCACTATTTTGGCATGGCTGAGGTCCGTCCATATTCGGTTTAAGTCCACTGAGCATGTTTGTTTTCATGTTGTTTGCATGCTTATGTTGCATTGCATTGTGTATGCATGCCATTAGCATTGATAGGTTGCTCATGTCACATTGCATTATATATGCGTGCATTACATTGTGTTTAGTATGTTTGTGTGCTTTGCATTGTGTATGGATAGGGTGTTAGTCCAAACACGAGAAACGAGGGACATTTCGTACTTGAAGTGATGAAACGTGCCTTATTTCTCGATCGCTGACCCTCTTGATCATGCATGATAGAGGTTAAGCCATTTATGTGTTTTTTGTGCATTCATTTGACATTGACTTGTGCAACTTGGCCATCATGCATTGAGATGCGTGATTGGTGGCTTGAGAGCCGAGCTCTACACTCCTTTGAGCTTAAGACATGATAAGGAGTGTGGTTGCACATACATTTTCTTGCAAATACACTGCCATGCCTCTGTTAGTGCTCTGTTGCAGTAAAAGGAGAATTTGCAGGAAGTGTTGGCCGATTGACCATCAAAGATGCCGACCGACCATCAAAGTCTGCCGATCGGCTACAAAATTGGCCGATGATCATTTTCTTTGGCCGATGGCCATTCCTCTTGGCCGACCACCCATCAGAGTGTTCATAAGGTGGGTCAGAAGTACCATGGAAGTTGGCACAATTTTCAAAAGTCCAGAAGTGTGCAAACAGAGGCAACACGAGGCACGGTTGTGGATTTCCGAGCGAAGTCAACCGAGCATGCATACACCCCTCTCCTCGAGGCTGTTTTAACTGCTTTGTGTAGTTAGTTAATTTGTAAATTAATTATTTAATGTATTTGCTAATTAATTCCGTATTTGTAATATTATAATTAGCTAGGTATAGCTAGTTTTAATTTGGTTTGTACTTAATTAGCTTAGCTTAGCTGGCTTAGCTTATTCATTCGAACCCTCCGTCGAGAGGGCACAACTGTTGTAAAGTGTGCGTGTGTGTGATGCATGTCTTCCAACCCCCATTTCTTTCTCCCTTTTACTTATCAGCTTTCGTTGGTTAGTTTTAGGGCATATTTCAATTAGCATCCTTATGCTTCGCATGCGTACATCCATTCATCTATCTTGCATGCACTGGGCTCGGTGCATCATACAAACTGCATTGTATACATGCTATCAAGTTTCATTCACATGACATCTTAGAATAGCCGAGCCTATCTTAGTTGCATTTTGCATGTATTGCATTAGGCATTGATTGACATAGCTAGGATCATGCATTGATTACTAACTAGTTTCTTTTTTGGCTCGGAGTACTAGATAAGCTTTTTACGCTTTAGCATACTGCATGAGATGTGTATGTTTCCATGTTAGCATGCTTTCCATGAGGCTAACTGCTTAAGTGATTAATTGCTTGAATGCCTGTGGGTAAAGGCTTGATTGCCTGAATTGGGACAATTCATCAAATGTGTGTTTTAAGCCCACTTGAGAGTGGCAAATCATGTTTTCTAAGCCCACTTGAGGGTGGCAAATCCGCGTCTTAGCCTACTTGAGGGTAGCAACTCCAAACCATTTTCGAAAAACAAACATGAGATGTTTTGTTCCAACTTGAGCGATTTAGTCTATACTTGTATGATGTGCATATCACATAGTAAGCTAGCTAATGAATCGGAATAAGAGCAAATCTATTTTCAAAAACAACATATCATGTTAGTAAAGGCCGATCCTTTGATCGGTCAAGCGGGGGTGCTCATTGCATGACCTACTCTTCTTGTATCCAAGTTCCCGAGCTGAGGCAACTTTGGTGATGACGGACAGGTGGCCTTAGGCACGAGTCAGGGTTTTCTAAATTTCTCAAAAATAAAATATTTAGGTGGCGACTCTGAAATCTGGCAAACCAGTCCATGTTTGGCACTTTTTGATTAAAATCGATTTTCCAAAACGATTTGCCAGATTTGGACTCTTTGGTGATTTATTAGTCTTACATCGCGCTTTGTGAGATTAGATTCAGAACCGTGACATGAGTCCGAACTGTAGTAACTAGGAACCACGATTCGCGCCCTCACGTGCGGAGCAGTGTTCGGGCGGTCTACAAGTACGCCGCAAAAAATATTTAATGATAGATCTTGTGCGTTGTGTTTGACACACGTCGTTAATTAAAGGGGAAAACCATGACGTTCATTGCTAGTCGTTGAATATTTAATACAATGACCTATTTTGCCTGCTGTAGATAGCCTAAGATTCAGAACATTTTTTGCATGCCGTAGAATATGTTTATTTTAAAAATAAAAATAAAAAATTCAGCAGGTTTTATTTCACTTGTACAATATAAGAAAACATTACAAACAAGCTTTACAAACATATATATATATATATACATCAACCATCAAAATATTGTTTCAAGAGTAAAAAATAAACTATATCCATAAATTATGAACATTCAAAAATTGTCAATATATACATTCCAAACATCCAAAAACTAACCGCAAGTTCAAAACCATCCAAAAGGACTATCCTTAAGTTCTAAATTGTCCAAAAAGTTATAAACCATCCAAAATTGTACATATATAAGTTTGTAAACATTACCCAAAACTATTCAAAGATTATAGAAATCTATTCGTCAAAGTCCTCAAAAACTGTCCATATATATTAGGATTTCTACTCATAGTCAAAGCTAATGAAATGGGTTGGCCAAGCAATAGTGCTATCAATAGCATCCTGAACTTGTAACAAACAAGAAGACATAACTAATCATATTCCTGCTTTGTAACAAAACTATTCAAATGATTGACACGATTTTCCACCTCTAAATGTGAAGGGAACAAATACATCCAGAACGCATTAGAACGAGGAATTATAGATATTGTCCAGTACCAAAAACACAAAGTACTTGTACCAAAGGGATGGGGAAACTTGAAAGAAATACAAATACTTTATCATGTCAATAGTACGAGAACAAAGAGCACGCAAAGAAGAAAAACACTAGATTTTCACTGGTAGATCCGTGTGAGATTCCATCTACAAGACACAAAGATCTTCAATAAAGGAAGACCAAGACAAGTAGTTTCTTACCAAGATACCGGACCATGCAATTTCCATAACTTCTAAATCGGTGCCAAATAAGTAAAAAAGTGGCACAAATTAAAAACTTCAAAACCAAAATATTAAGAAAAATTCAATAAAAATAAAAAAGTACAAATTAAAAACTTCAAAACCAGATAGAATTGAGTCTCATTTTACTTTCTCATCCTCATAGTGGGTTCAAATTACCTGATCAACATGAGATCCTAATTATGTAGAATGATTCTTTCAATTTCATTTTCTCATTGCGTTGCAAAGTTTTACAATGCTTTTCTTGTAGAAATCCTTTGCCAAAATAATATATATATATATATATATATATAAACATAAATACACCAACTTATGTAAAAAACACTGTACTCATTGATGGAAACTTGCATATAAAACACAAAGTAAATGCACATTTTAACTTGAATAGAGAATATTAACTTGAATATTTCATTTTTAAAAGCCATAAAACATGCCTTTTGAAAATCACAAATTAAGGAATAATTATTAGTTTTAATAATTTACTAAATAGACTAGCACACTAGAATAACAATAACAATTTTATTTAAAAATAGGACTATCAAACAAACAAAGAGAACCTAAAGCATGAATAAGACTAGTCAAGTTGGAGTTGAGCTTAAGCAAAGATAAATCAAGAAGGAGAATTTTATAGACGCTAGTAACATAGGTCACAACAAACAAGGTACAACAGTGAACAATTTTATCAAGTTGGAGTTGTGCTTAAGCTAGATAAGCTAAATCAAGGAGGAAAGTTTTTGTAGACACTAACCAAATAGATCACAAGTTCACAATAAATAAGGTACAACAGTTAAAATTGTTGTCCCATTGGATAGAGGGGATGACAACTAACCAAAGGCACAAGTTACTAGAATGAAAGATCAAATATTTCTGAAAGTTATTAGATCAATAGTAATATTAGCAATCACCTGAAGGACCTAAACCATGACTACAAATATCCCTTCCCTTCCATGAATTTATTAAAGTCAAATTAGAATTCCCATCATAAGATCGTGTGCCTATATTAATTAGGACTATCAATTTCTTGAAATAGTTGGCATTCAGAAGGTTTTATTTACCATGAATGTAAACTTTATCTATTTATTTGTTTTATAAACAAAGTAAGTTTGTTAATTTTATTATTTTCATTTGATAGCACTAAGGAAGGTTAATGTTTTATTTTAGCATGCAAAAATGAAGTCACGTTAATAGTTTCTATAAAAAAAATGATCATAAATTGATATTTGTCAATAATTAAGGATGCGCTGATATAATTTATGCTTAGATTAATTGAAGGCATTAGCTTAATAGCTGCAACAATGATTGTGAGAACATCCCCAACTCTTTTGAGTCACCACACACTTTTCTTATGTGATTTGAACTGCTTCAATGATAGATACTCTGCCAAAAGCTGCAAGGAAATGAGCTTAGTTTAAGCCAATCCTCAAACTTAGTGAAATCAACTAATAAGAAAGCAGCTCATACACAAATCCAAAGGTCTACTTATCAAATACCTTCCCCAAAAATCAAATATTAATCCATCAGATTGTGTTATTCAGAAGAAGTAAAGGAAAATTTGAAATCATTAGTTTCACAGATATCATTTATAATAAAAATATAAAAAAAAAACTATTTCGAAAATAGATAAATACTGATATGTATAGCTTGAGAAGTAATTATTATGTAGGCACATAGTCACACGCTGAGGAGTTCAGACCACAAGAAGAGTGATAAATTACAAAGGACAAATCAACAGCATCCTAGAAGCTAGTAAATGTGAAGATTTCAACAATGTATTAATTTAATGTACGAAAAATGTTTATTCAGACTGTAGGGCACATACATTTTTAGATAGTATACTCCCCTTACGATCTACTCCTCTTATAGTGTCTTTCACAAACAAGATACAAGCCATAAGAAGTGAAATCTCAAATACATCCTTTTTAACAAGTACAATACACAAGTAAAGCAAATGTGGAAGTAAAATGCACTCAACCCCTTATGGTGGAAGTGCAGGCAATATACAAGTTCAAACAAGAGAGTAGCCATAGCTAATAAAAAAAACAAGTGGAAAGAAGAACTCGCTTAGAAAATTGAATAAACCTGGAAACAACTTTTTTGTTATAACATAAATAGGACAAGATTGTAGTTCACAAGAAAATGTAGACATGATAGAGGAACAAGATCTTTTGGCCATATTTTGAAGGAAGAAATGGCAAACATAAATGAGCATGATGGGAAAATATTTTGTAGGAAGCCTCCATTAGAATTAGTGCTTGCATCTCATGTAGTTTTAAGTAGAATAATATTCCTTTGACAACGAAGGGAGATTCAATAATCTACCAAATTCACAAAATTTACTAATTCAAAAAGAAAAAACACTTCCTTCAAACTCACTTTCCCCAATAAAAAGACCACATTTAAACAATATTGTCTCATTTACATACAAATTCAACAATAGAACCACCCAAAAGCAGCAAAAATATTCAATACCCATGAACCATCTATGGCAGATCTGTGCAATTAGACAATGTTGATACCAAAAAAAATCAAAATCCACCTCCAACATGAGAATCTAGATCTAGATCCTTCTAATCTCTGTATTGAAGAAAATGGGGTAGCCCAAAAAGGGCAGAGAGCAATACAGCCATGGCTGAATGAACAGTGGAAGAGACAGACTGGTCTTCAACCAATCATTCCTATTTTTCAGTGCTCAAAAGAGAAAAACAAGTAGTTTCAAACGTACTTCTAAATAGACCATGTAAAACAATCGCACATTGCCTAGATTTCAACAGTAAAATTCAACACCAGTACAGTGAGCACTCTAAATTTGTATACATAGAGAGATAGAGATAGAGAGAGAGAGAGAGACCTGAAGCAGAGTGGTAGCATAAGTAGTGTAGTTTCTCACCCTTCCCTGAGTGGCTATACGAATCTCATTCTCATTAATCGACATCTCTGGCCTCGATTTCTCCACCCTCTTATAACGATCCATCTAAACACAAAAAACCCAAAATAAAAACACAATTTTTTTTTCCAAAAAATAAAAAACCCAACAAGAAAATAGAAAAAGGGTGCACAGAAATTGGATCAAAAGAAGGAAATAGGAAGAGGGGTAACCGTGGTGAGTGTTGAGCGAGTTCGAAACGGGTAAAAGGTAATGGAAGTCTCTAAAAACTCGTTCTCACCTTTTGCTAGTCTCCATGGCAGCTTTGGATCGATGAATTTGGTGAGAGAAGAGCCATGGCTATTGTAGGTTATAGGGAGAGAAATTAGAGGAGGGAGATGGAGAGAGAGAGAGAGAGAGAGAGAGAGAAATTGGTAAGAATATGATTTAGGGTTTGAAATGGAAGAGTGTGGTGGAGGAGTAGAGAGTAGTAGTAACTTTTGGAAATCTCTATTAAGTTATGGAGTTTTTAGCGTTTGTATAGAGAGAGCTATGCCCAATTCGAAGAGTATTTCATTTTAGCATTTGGCGCGAAAGTATTTCATTTTGGCGCCTATTTTTATTTTGGTCATATTACTCACGATAGAAATTATGTGTCGTGAAAAGTAAAATATTTTTAATGGCTAGCATATGCGCGTCGTGGAAAGTGTACTTTTTAATGGATAATGTTTTGTGCGCCGTAAAAAGTACAATATTTTTAATGGCTGGCTTTTTGTGTGCCGTGAAATGTTTAATATTTTTAATGGTCGGTGTACGCATGTCGTGTATAGTTGATGTATTATCGACATGCCATATGCACGTCATAGAAAGTTTTATTATTTACGGCTAACATTGCAAGCCGTAAAAAAATCATCATTATTAGCATTCACGACCTACGCAATAGACACGCCATGGTTGGGAAATTATTTACGACATGCAAAAAAATAAGTCGTAAAAGTGAGAAATCACGGCTTGCTGTAGATACCCCATTTTTGACCGACCTTAAGACTTAGACGTCATCGTTCATGCACTCGATGATCGTGCTTGTTTGTGCTCATTTTGAGTGCCCGAAGTTCTCGGCGGAACGCCTTGTCTTTGAGCCTGCAAACCCTCTTTGTTTTGTGCTTGTTTTTGGACCAAACCTTGGTGCCTCTTGCCTGGAGGGGGAAAGGGCCTTGTCGGCCACTTTTTCCCCTGGTCGGCCACTTGAAGTGGTCGGTCGGCTAGGGGAGGTGGCCGACCGGCCACCTAAAATGGCCGACGGCCATTTTTCTCCTTTTTCAGATATTTTCTTTGCCAGTTGTGCTAGCTGTTGATCATTGATTGCCATCTCCATACACATGTATAGAGGGATGAATGCAAGCTTTTGGCTTTCATTTCTATATAATGGCAGGTCTCTCCTCCATTTGAGGGGTTACAAAAATTTGTGAGCAAATTTCCACTCTCTCTCTAGAATTCTCTCTCTCTCCCTATTTTGTGCTTGAAAGTGAGAATTATCTACACTTTTGTTCTAGGACCCTTAGCCAAACACCTTCATCTCGGAGTTGAGGTTCTTGGAGGCCTAGTTTGAGTTCTTAAGAGTGGTTTTAGCTCAGAATTGTTGTTGTTTTAGTCTTGTGCTTCAAAGGTATAAAGCTTACCTCATTTAAGCTTAGTTTTTGTTACTTGTTTGGCCACCTTTGCATGCTGTTTTGAGGTTGGTTTTAACCTCTGAAATCTTTGTTCTTATGGTTTAAAAATGGTGGTTTGATGTTTGTTTTAGAGTCAGGGGTGGTCCACCCCTATTAAAGCTTGTTTGCTAAAGTGTTGTGCCATTTTTCAAGCTTTTAAAACAACTTTTTTTTGGCCTTTTAACCAATGAATTCTAGGGGAATTTCAGTGGTAAAAACTTGGTTTTGAGGTCCAAAATATGAGGGGGTGGCCTCCCATTCTTGTGTCTTGTTTGCAAGTGTAGATAGCCTAACATGTGAGCATGTTTTTCTATCCTCTTGTGACTTGATCTCAGCATGTTTTAGGCTCTGATTTGCCATGATTTAACTCTGTTTTAAGCTATCTTGGTCATATAAGTCTTGCCTTGTAGGGTTGTAATGCAAATGCCTTCACTAGCATAGTGTTTTAAGGCCTCTAACATGTTGTGCATGTGTTGATTGCATGTTGTAGAATCATTTTACATGTGATTTCAGTGCATACAACTCTGTCACACTCTCACTTATTTCACTCTTTCATTGCTTTGAGAGTTATGCCTTGAGCCTTTTTTGCAAGCTAACACATGAGCATATTTTTCGTGCCTTTTATGCTTCTATCTCAGCATGTTTTAGCCACTATTTTGGCATGTTTTAGCTCTATCCAGAGCTGGTTTGGTCAATTGAGCTTGATATTGCATGCCTCTAGTGTAGTGCTCTTCACTAGTTTTGATGTTTTTTACTCTTAACATGTTGTACATGAGTTGTTTGCATGTTGTAGTATTATTTTTCATGTCATTTCAGCACTGAAATAACCTCTGAAATCTTCGTTCTTATGGTTTAAAAATGGTGGTTTGATGTTTGTTTTAGAGTTAGGGGTGGTCCACCCCTATTGAAGCTTGTTTGCTAAAGTGTTGTGCCATTTTTCAAGCTTTTAAAACAACTTTTTTTTGGCCTTTTAACCAATGAATTCTAGGGGAATTTTAGTGGTAAAAACTTGGTTTGGAGGTCCAAAATATGAGGGGGTGGCCTCCCATTCTTGTGTCTTGTTTGCAAGTGTAGATAGCCTAACATGTGAGCATGTTTTTCTATCCTTTTGTGACTTGATCTCAGCATGTTTTAGGCTCTGATTTGCCATGATTTAACTCTGTTTTGAGCTATCTTGGTCATATAAGTCTTGCCTTGTAGGGTTGTAATGCAAATGCCTTCACTAGCATAGTGTTTTAAGGCCTCTAACATGTTGTGCATGTGTTGATTGCATGTTGTAGAATCATTTTACATGTGATTTCAGTGCATACAACTCTGTCACACTCTCACTTATTTCACTCTTTCATTGCTTTGAGAGTTATGCCTTGAGCCTTTTTTGCAAGCTAACACATGAGCATGTTTTTCTTGCCTTTTATACTTCTATCTCAGCATGTTTTAGCCACTGTTTTGGCATGTTTTAGCTCTATCCAGAGCTGGTTTGGTCAATTCAGCTTGATATTGCATGCCTCTAGTGTAGTGCTCTTCACTAGTTTTGATGTTTTTTTCTCTTAACATGTTGTACATGAGTTGTTTGCATGTTGTAGTATTATTTTTCATGTCATTTCAGCACTGAAAAGTCTACAACCTCCCTCTATTCTTCAGTTTTTTGTTTTGCTTTGAAAGTGGCCTTGAGCCTCTTGTTGGCTTGAGTGTGAACTTGAGGCTCTTATGCCTAATGGTTTTAATCCTCTCTTGAGGATTCCTCCTAACCAACAGCATGAGACCTCTTCCTTGCTCAAGGCTCTTGTGCCTTAAGCCCTCTTTCTAATTAGAGGACTTTCACTTTGGACTTAATCGGTTAAAGAACTAATCTGTAATGTAAAATGTGTAAACAAAACATGACAAGTAAAACTTGAGCAAGATAAGCTTGTTTGTATTGCATTGCATGTGTTTGGGTCGAAAGCTAATCCAAACGCGAGAAATGTGGAATGTTTCATAATCAAAGTGATGAAACGTGTCACGTTTCTTGGTCCCCATCACCCTTGATCATGAATGATAGGGTGGTGGTCTTTTGAGTCTTATTTGTGCATTCATTAAGCTTGTACAAGCTTGATTCTTTGGCCATCCTGCATTGAGAATGCTTGGTTGGTGGCTTGAGAGCCAAGTGCCATACTCCTTTGAGCTTGAGAAATGATAAGGAGAGTGGCAGTACACACATTCCTGGAAAAATACTTTGCTTTGCCTCTGTTGCTCTCTGGTGCAGCAAAAATAAAAGTCTGGAAAATGGGGTGGCCGACTGGCCACTTGTAGTAGCGGACCGGCCACTTGGACTAGCTGACCGGCCAGTTAAAGTGGCCAACAGCCACTTTTTGTGGCCGATCGGCCACCAATCAATTTTTGTGCAAAAGTGTTACTCTTTTGGGGCAGAAGCAGTTTGGAAGTTGGTACAATGTTCAGAGATCAAGGTGAGTGCAAACAGAGGCTACCGATGGCAAGGCGATGGATTTTTTGGAGGAAGCCAACCAAGCATGCATGTCTCCCTCGCCCGCGAGGCCACTTAATTGCTTTATTAGTTAGTTGTAGCTAGATAATACAAGTGTTGTAATTAATTAGTTTAATTTGTTTTGTAATATTTTAATTAGCTTAGCATAGCTAGTTATTCAATTCGGTTTGTAATTAATTAGCTTAGACTAGTTAATTAGTTGGTTTGTAATAATTAGCCTAGCTTAGTGTAGCTTAGCTTATTTATTCGGACATTCTTTCGAGAGGGCGCAATGTTGTAATAAGCGTGCGTGTGTGTGTGCATGTCTTCCAACCCCACGTCTTTCTCCCTTTTACTTAACCGCTTTCGATGGTTAGTTTAGGGTCATTTTCAATTATCATACCTTATGCTTTGCATGTTTGCATCATTCATTTGTCTTGCATGCACCGAGGCTCGACGCATCATTCAAACCGAATTATATTTCAATACACTTATTTGAATATGTGTTTCAAAGCATGACATCAAATTGTTGCATTCATATGCTATCTTAGTAGCCGAGCCTATTAATTACATTATTGCATGTGCTACATTAGGCATCTTAGCATCCTTAGGATCATGTATATTTCTAACCAGCTTTTGCTCTGGTTTGGAGTACACTGTAAGTTTTACACTTTAGCATACTTGCATGAGTGTGAGTGTTGCCATGATAGCATGCTTGCCATTAGGCTATTTTCTTAAATGATTAACTGCATGAATGGCTGTGGATGAAGGCTTTTTTGCTTGAATTGGAACAATTCGATGGTTGGGAGTTTTGAGCCCACTTTGCGAAATGGCAAATCATGTTTTAAGCCTACTTAAGGGTGGCAAATCCGCATTTTAGCCCACTTGAGGGTGACATCTTCAAACCATTTTCGAAAACAAACATGAGTTGATTTGTTTCAATTCTTGGGATTTTAGTCTATACTTGCTTGCGTGCGCGTCAAATAGTAATGTTAGCTAATAATCAGAATAAGAACACATGAGGTTTATAAAATAACATATCATGATTAGTAGAGGCCGATCTTTTGATCGGGCAAGTGGGGGCGCTCATTTCAGGACCTTCCTCTCTCGTACCCAAGTTCCCAAGCCGAGACAACTTTGGTGATGACGGACATGTGGCCTTTGGCACGAGTCAGGGTTTCCTAAATTTCTCAAAAATAAAATATTTAGGTGGTGACTTTGTAATCTAGCAAAGAAGTCCAGTTTTGGCATTATTTGATTCAAAATTTGATTTTCCAAAATGATTTTCCGAATTGGACTCTTTGGTGTTTATCATTCTCACACTGCACTTTGTGAGATTAGATTTCGAATCGTGACAGGAGTCCGAACTGTAGGACCAATTCGAGCTCTCCGAGAGGGGGGGCGCAAAGAAAGTCGAGTCTACAGTTTTTGGCGACTCTATTGGGGATTTAGAGAACTTGACTCGAACTCATGATATGTTGTTTTATATACGTTTATGTGTTTCTTTGCATTGCATTTGCATAGGTGCGCCTAAGTCATAGTGTTTGTCATCTGCTATTCCTGAACGGTTTGCTGGAGGCTTGCTTGGAAAAGCTTGCCATAAGGCTAGCCGGTTGCGGGCTCTGCCATGATGGGAACACAAACCTTGGATCTGGACTACTGCTGTACCGTTTGATCCTCCTTTCACTTCTCGGTGTCAGGAGCGAGAAGTATATTAGGTGGTCTTGCTGGGGCACCCTTTTTTTTGACCTATTGACCCAGTTGCATATCGGAAGCCTTAGAGATTGTTCCAAACTAGGACAGCTTGCTCACCCGAATGCAGGATTGTATGAAATCGCATGCGTGCTTAGTGGACCCCTAGTTCTTGACGAAAGTAGGACAAGGTAACCCTCCCCCACCATAGGGGTGTTTTGGCTCTCACTTGCTTGGTATGTGTTGTTAGGGTGTGTCTCTACATGAATGTATTTATCAGTTGCAAGTCTGGGTATCAGTTTGAGGATATCAGTTTTGAGGTAGAAAATTTGGGGACAGATATCAGTGTTTGAGTACAGATTGTCCAGCTTATGATTTCAACTGTGTTGTCTCAAATCTAAGCCGAGGTGCTGTCCGTTTGCTGATTGTTGTTTCCTTTTTGTTTTATTTTTCTTTTTGTAAGGTAGTATTTCACAATTGCTTCTGACGAGGAAGATACCCCCCGAGCACTCTGGACTAGAGTCAGGAGGATTTACTGATCTGAGGATCTTATTGGAGGACAATTAGTGTTTGCTTCACTCCCTCCGGTTACGAGACTGAGGACAGTCCGGCATAGATCACTGATTCAACAGTCGCCAATTCAGCGGTCACTATCTACGTCACATGTGCGCAGTTGGGCCCAATTTTCTACTTTTACCTCAGAAAGAGAATATACACCAGTTCTGATAGATCAGCACCCCTTAGACATTATGGAGGATATGATGAGTCAACTTCAACAAACTATCGTGCCCATGCAGCGAGACGTTGCTCGCCAAGCGGAAGTTACCACTCGCCAAACAGAGGTTGTAGCCCAACAGGCTGAACTGATTGCCACGCTTCAACAGCAATAGCAATAGCAACAACAACCACAACAAGCAGCGGCTTCTGCTTTGCATCCACTCCCAGCTAGGGTTCCACTGCCCTCACATAGACCGCTTCGACGATTCGGGTGATTCCATGGTCCACTTTAGGCTATTTTCAGATATTCTGCGGCCGATGGGCCTAACTAGATTGCAAAAGCTATCCCTCTTTGGCCGGACCCTGTCGGGTATTGCGGCTATCTGGTATACTAAATTGGAAGATTTTGTGAAAAGAAGCTGGGAAGAGATCGCCGAGGCCTTCATTGCCCAATATTCTTATAACACTCAAATCGAGGTCACAACTCGTGATCTCAAGCCAACTCGTTAAGAGTAGAAGGAGGGCTTCTTCGATTTCGTCACTCGGTGGAGGGCCAAGGCCTCTATGATGACAACTCGACCAGTAGAAAAAGACCAAATAAGAATGGTCGTTCGTACTCTGCAACCAAAGCTGTTGCAGAAGATGATTGTCTTACCCCTCCCTACATTTGTCGATTTTCATGAGATAGGAGTACAGATTGAGGATGTGATGAAATAGGGTCTGATTGACCATGAAATAAAGCAGCCCAAGAGGACTTTCACAAGCAGTTCAAATGCAGCTACGAGTAGCAATGCAGCTACGAGTAGCAATGCAGCTGCAAGGACCTCTAACGTTGGTATGGTCACTGTAATACTCGAACCCCATACTATGCTTAATTATGCACATGTTTATGCATTTAATATGAATTTGCAAGTTAAGTATGTGAATTATGTGATTTTGGATTTTATATCTGTTGAATGTAGAAAAAATCTGTTGTAATCAGAACTTTGAACTAAAAATTGAAAGTCTTAGAGGCGCGATAAACCAAAACCGACTTCATATCTATGATTAACATGATTTTTAGAGCCTTTGGTGAGATTTTGAAAAATTACGTTTCGTAATGAATAAATTAAGATTTTTGAGTTTAATATATATATATATATATATAATTAGCCCTTTTGTTCTTGATTTGGGGGGAAGAAAGCTCAAAGTGTGAATTAGAGAGAGAAGAAAAGGAGAAATCTAGGGATTTGAAGGAAATCAAGGGGCAAACCCTAAATTTGAAGTAAGGTATGTTAATCTACTTGAAATCTTTGGGTATATCTCATCATTTGCTTGAAATCAAGAGGAAATTGGGAATTTTGAGCTAGGGTCTTGAGTTGAGTAAGGCTTTGAAATGAAATCATGAAAACTCTTAATTTTTGTTTGATTTGAGTTCATTCTTGTGATTCATCCATGAACCAAACTCTAGATGGTTTATACAACCAAGAGTTGTTGGGAGATTTACCATGTTTGTATGTATTTTAAGCTTGTGTATGACATTCATGATTGTCTGAAAAAGATGAGCCAATGAATTTGATGTTGAAGCAAGATTGATATGTTTAAAGTGAAATTACACCTATATCATGCTAGTATATCATGTTTTTGGGTTGGTTTTTGAATGAATTTGGACTTGGGAATGAGTTTGGGAAGTTTGCATCTTTGAACCATTTTCGGACTGTCAGATTTTGCCCAGACCGCACGAGCGGCCACGGGCACTGCACGAGTAGAACATGAAGAAAAAAAGAGGTTTTCATTCTTCTCTTTGGGTGCTCGAGCGGCCGATTTTTTCGCTCGAGCAGATTTGGGCCGCACGAGCGGTCCAATTGGGCGCACGTGCGGCCAACCCTGTTTCAACTTATACCTGGTAACTTCACATAGGCATATCTCCCTCATCCGGACTTCGTTTTAGACGATGTTTGAGCCTAAATTCAAACCCTGGAAGTCTAGTTTCCAATTGTGGTGGTCTCGCATCCAAATTCTAAGTACACAAATGGATATGATCAAATTAGTGAAGGCTGTTTATTTTCTTTTAACTATCTCACGCCATTTTCTACCCTAACTTAGTTCCCTCTTGCTTCTTGCTATTTCCATGAACCTTGAATATGTAAACATGATATTTTCGATGGAAAACATATGACATTGTTGTAGGAAACATTAAGTAAAGTCATGAACATCTATGGCCATTTAAAATACATCTGTGGCACAAGCTTTGTACGTGAATCACATGTAGAGAAGTTTAGCATTAAACACTTGAGAGGGATTAAAGAATGGGGAATGGTTGAATGGTTATGTAATGAATAAAGTGATAGAGTTAATTGAAAGTAATGTGTTTTGAAATGTTATGCTCGGTTATGTTCCTACAGGCTGAGTCATTAAGGAGTGTCATCCGACCAAGCACTGCGAGTAATTTTCTTTGTAATAGTATTTTCATATGAAATACTCTAGAATTGTGAAACTTATGCTTTGTATAAATTATGTGCCTTGACGAGCATTTCCGAAATAATAAAATATGCTTGAAATCTTCAAAGTAATCATGGTATGGCAAGTTTCCAAAAGAATTATTGGATAAGAATAAATGAGTCTTCTTTTGAGCAACAATTATGATAAATTGGGAAAATGTGCTATGACCCTTAGTAACTGTTATTGGTCTATGGTCCGTTGGATGTTTTGTATAAGCTGATGATTCATTATAAACATTATCTATGATGTCAATCTTTGACGATTGTCCTATATGGTAATTCAGCAAGTTAATTAAAGCCTAAATCACGGTAAGCAATTTTTATAGTATTGTACATATATTTTCCTCGACGTGTACTTGAGCCATGAATGGTAAATTGTGTCAATGTTGTGTTTTGATCGAAATGAATAAATTCATAAAAGTTATATACATGTGCAATGTGGACCCAAGGTCGTTTTGATATATGATTGGGCCCGAGGCCGTTTTGATATATTGGACCTGAGATCATTTTGTTATATGTTGGGCCTAAGGCCGTTTTGATATATGATTGGGCCCGAGACCGTTTTGTTATATGATTGGGCCCGAGGCCATTTGATATATTGGACCCAGCGTCGTTTTGATATATGATTGGGCCCGAGGCCGTTTTGATATATTGGACCCGAGGTTGTTTTGTTAGATGTTGGGCCTGAGGCCGTTTTGAAATATGATTGGCCCCGAGGCCGTTTTGATATATTGGACCCGAGGTCATTTTGTTATATGTTGGGCCTAAGGCCGTTTTGATATATGATTGTGCCCGAGGCCGTTTTGATATGCTGGACCCGAGGTCGTTTTGTTATATGTTGGGCCTGAGGTCATTTTGTTATATACTGAACCTAAGGCCAATCTGTAAATGTGATTAAAAGAAAAGTATGAACTTCGTTATTTGGTAAGCTATGGAAGGATCAATGAATGGTATTTGACACTATGTGCTTTCGAAACGATTTTTAAATATGCCAAGATCTTCATATTGATTAAATTAACGTAAGGCTTATCTATTTCACCCCTTATATGGAGATTACTCATTGGGCTTCTTGCTCACTCCGTTTATTTGTATGTATGTAGGTGAGCATCAGGGAGTTCCACATTAGAGACCTCATCGAAGTCAGTCTTTTATAAAGACACCCAAGTTGCACCCCTACATCGAGGCTCTAGTGGTGTTTTGGCCAAACTTGAGAAGCTTAGGTTTTGTATAGTCTATGATGTTATAAGTTTTTCTTATGGGTAATGTATATATAATGTATGTGTATAAGTGTTATGGCATATGTCATGAAGTGTGATGTGAGATATAATATGTATGTTTCTGATCATGGCTTGTATGTATAGCTCAATGGACTCCTTCTCAGTATATGCTTCCATTATGGCCCCATTAACAAAAATATTTTGTATGTTCGTTTGAGGCCTTCGATAACCCACGGATTACTGGCCGGTTATGACCCAAACTTTTAGGGGCGGGTTCGGGTCATTATAGTCACCACCACACCAAAAATAGCCGCACCTTTTACCGGCACATCTGGAGCCACCTCATAACCTGCAAAGCACCCACCCCGAGGCCAGAGGGTTTTCACCCCCCTCTACATGTCTCTATCTGCAGCCTTAAGGGTCATGATCAGGAAAGGGCATCTGAATCCCCTAGACCTGGGCCCATTGCCTAATTCTCTCCCTCGTACACACAACCTGGCCAAGTATTGCTTCTTCCACCAACAACATGGTCATGATACCGACCAATGCTTTAGACTTCGTCATGAGATTCAAGATCTCCTTGACAACAAAGTGATAGTGCCTCCTAAGAAGCCTAACATCACTACAAATCCTCTCCCACCACATAACCAACCCCCACCACCCAGGCAAGTGAACCTTATCCAAACAATGGCTGTTCCATACGACCCCAGCATATACATCACTTCCTCCCACCTGCCTAAGTCGGCTCTGTCCATCCCAGAAAGCACAAACTTGTGCATGATGAGCGCGTCCATATCCCAACCCAAACCCGTAGTGGTGGTTGTGGTAGAAGAAAGCATACTTGAGGGCCCTATGAGCTTAATTGAGGAAGCATACAACCCCTATCGTTACATTGTGCCAACTGGTCAGGCCAGGCCCAGGGTGGAATTGCCAATGGGGATGGAGGTTAATGTAGTCCGGGAGGACGGGCCAAGCCAGGGGCTGGATGACTTAGCTGAGCTTGAGGAGGACATCAGTAATCTGTAGTTCTTTGATGAACATGATTTGGTAAATGTACAAATCGGCTAGTTTGATATGAACGGATCAACGGATAATACAAGGTGGCTTAGTGATGAGCCAGATGTTGATGAGAGTTCTCAACCAAAGCAGGAACAGTTGGAAGTGGGAATGTCTGCAACGGCCAGAACGGCCGACAACAAAGGAAAGTTGCCGGAGAGCACCGGTACTAAGAATTTTGCTCAAGAATTGGGCAGCTTGTGTACAGCTGATACAGAACAGGAGGCTGCGCTGAATTGGTTCGACCAGGAAAGAACTGAGACAGATCAGAGGGCTAGAAAAGTGAAAGCCCCTGCGGGGACTAAGTGTGTTGTGAACATGGAAACAATTACAGTGGAACCGGATAGTTGTTTGTCGGTTGTCGAGGGAATGTGGTGGGAAGATGATGATTTGCGTCTTGCCCATACTGATGAGGACTGGGGATAGAATCTGTCAGATGATACGTGGTATACCGAAGAAGTCGATCACATGACTCAGAGTGGGCGGTATTTTAAGCCCCCATACGTGGATCAACTAAAAACATCAGGGATAAAACAAGGAAGCAGAGAAGTAGAAAGACAAACTGTTGGAGAAGGAAGCTGTATTAAGCAGCTAAAAAAGATTCAAGCATACATCTCAATTTAGGGATTGCTCATGGCTTCATGGGTGCATAGACAAGCCGTCCTATCAGCAATGGATAAGGCTAAGCTCTCCGTCGACACAACTCCTGAGCAGTTAGTGGGATTGGTGTTCCCAGGAGACGCCTCACCGACTTTGACTTTCACAGATAAAGAATTGCCGCCTGAGGGCTCTGAGCACAACAAGCCACGGTACATCTCTATGAAATGTAAAGAGAAGTGGATACCAGTTGTCTTGGTTGATATAGGATCTATAATTAATGTGTGCCCGTCGCGTACGGCCTATGCTATCGGTTTAAAGCCAACATATTTCGTACCAATAGCCCAGGTGATTCGGGCTTATGACAATACAAGTCGGGAAGTGATGGGGACAGTTCAGATTAGAACCCAGGTTGGCCCGGCACAACAGGAGATTGAATTCCACGTCCTAGATGTTCCAGCCACCTTTAATTTACTCCTTCGACGGCCGTGTCTACACCAAGTGAAAGTTGTCTCTTCCACTCTACATCAGATGCTGAATGGCCCCATAGGAAGGGGGTAACTATTTTTTTTGGGAACTCTTCCGTAGATCCACCACCGGAGGTTACTACACCGATCTTGGAAATTATAATGGCGAAGAGGATGTCTTTTTTTCTGGGTTTGCCTTGGCCGAGGCCCGGGTAGTGCAAGATATTCTGGCTGTTGATGATGGACTGTATGTAAGTGTGCAATCCATCTATCTCATGAATAAGCTACAACATGTACCTAGAATGGGATTGGGAAGGAGCGGCCAGAAGGGCGTCGCTACATTGGCCGACGTGCCATATAACCCTTATAGCTTTGGTCTAGGTTACACGCCTACCAAAGAGGATTGGGTAAGAAAGGGAAAAGAAATGGCAAGAAGGGCCAAGGCTAAACAAACTGGGAAGCACTATGAGTTGGTGCATAGACCTATTTAAGGAACATTGAACAGCCGCTTTGTCCGTGAGAGGGAAGATTCCCATTTTGTGACTTTCCTGAGCCATAGCTGAATTCTGAGAAGCAGCGTTTGCCAGGCTTTGAGATCTTTTTCGACCTACAGTTGCAAAGGGATGAAGTTGTAGAAGAGCAGATTGACCTACTAGTTGTGGCTAAACAGTGTATAAAGGATGAGTCCGATGGCACAGAAGTTGAGTTGGGAGCAGCGCTGGCTTGTCTCCTTTTAGATCCTCAAATCACACCAGGGAGCTCAGGGGATGACTTATCTGTTTCCATGATTGGATAACAATCGGTTGTGAGCCCTTCTTCTGGCATTCTGGATGCATCTATCGCACCCTCCCTCATTTGGCAATTGGATAAGGGCTTTTTGTCTAGCAGTTTTGAATCAGGTGGTGAACTAGAATATGATTCCACAAAGTTTGTGGAGTCGAAAACAGATTCTAGTTCTTCTAAGTCAGAGTCCGGTATTCCTAGGGTTGATAACCCGAATGTCGTTATTTTGTCTAGGTCGTTTTTTTCATTTTCTTTTGAGTCGGTTGTAGCTGAGGAATTGGACGAACTGGAAGTTGGGAATGAGAATGGTACCACTGCTATTTCTGAGTACTTTTTTGTGCCACTTGTTTACTGCATTAATCAGGACTTTAAAAACTTTAATAAAAACAACGAGGAAGAAATTTCTCCAGTTTTGAAACGTTTAATTGATCGAGAGAAAGATAGGACATGGCTGGAATGGATCTTGAGATTGTACAGCACTGGATCCCTCTTGACCTAGAGGCCCGACCCGTTAAATAGAAGCTACGGAGAGAACGCCCGGATTGGGCTTTGAAGATTAAGGAAGACGTCACCAAGCAGATAGACACAGGGTTTTTACTAGTATCTAAGTATCCAACTTGGTTGGCCAACATTGTTCGGGTGTGTGTGGATTTTAGAGATTTGAATAGAGCCAATCTGGAGGATGACTTTCTTCTACCGCACATCGATGAGTTTGTGGACTTCACCACAGGCCATGCATTGCTCTCCTTCATAGATAGATTCTCCGTGTATAACCAGATTCTGATGGCACCTGAGGACAAAGAGAAAACCACTTTCACCAAGTCGTAGGGAACCTCCTACTGCATGGTGATGCCGTTGGGGTTGAAGAATGCTGGGCTACCAATCAATGGACTGCAACCACAATTCTACATGATATGATCCACAAAGAGGTCGAGGTGTATATGGACAAAATGATTGTCAAATCCAAGGAAAGAGAGGGCCACTACACCGCCTTGAAGAAATTCTTTCAACGGATCTGAGAATATCGGTTGAGGATGAATCCACAGAAGTGCACTTTTGGCGTAACAACAATGAAAATGATGGGTTTCTTGATCACACAGAGGGGCATCAAGGTAGATCCTTCCAAAATCAATGTCATCTTAGAAATGCCACCACCAGGGACTGACTAAAAAGGAGGTACGAGGCTTTCTGGGTAAAGTGCAATTCATAAGACAGTTTATTTCAAAATTAACCTTGACTTATGAACCACTATTTGGTCTCCTGAAAAAAGGAAAGAAATTCCAATGGGATGACCAATGTCAGTTTGCTTTTGAGTAGATCAAGCAGTACCTTCATAACCCGCCTGTGTTGTTGTCGCTAGAGCAGGGAAAGCCGTTGACTCTGTATCTATCAGTAACAGACACGACGATGGGATGTATGCTTGCTCAGAAATTTGAAGATAGAGTGGAGAAAGCCATCTATTACTTGAGCAGGAAAATGTTGGACTATGAGACCCGTTACACCCCGCTAGAGAATGCTTGCTTAGCCTTGGTATGGGCTACCAAGAAATTGAGGCACTACCTGTTAGCTCACTCTGTAATTCTAGTTTTGAGATTAGATCCTATAAAATATCTTTTCTAGAAACCAGTGCTTACAGGTAGGCTAGGTCGTTGGTTGCTTCTTCTCTCCGAATTTGATCTGAAATATGTCACTCGCAAGTCTGTCAAGGGGAGAGCGGTAGCTGAGTTCTTGGCCGATCACCCAGTCAAAGGGAATGAAGTGGTAGAATACCTATTCCCGGATGAAGCTATTCTGCCAGTCGAGGAAGAGATTTGGACAATGTACTTTGATGGAGCGTCTAACCAGTACGGTTATGGGATAAGAGTGTTGCTGATAGCACCCGATATACCTTTAGCTTTCAAACTCCGGTTCAAAGTATCCAGCAACGAAGCAGAATACGAAATGTGTATTGCTGGTTTGGAAGCAACCCTGGAACTAGAGGCAAAAAGGACGTCATTGGGGACTCGAACCTGGTTATGTCTCAAGCAAAAGGAGACTGGAAGGTCAAAGAAGAAAAGATGAAGATCTATCACCAGGCCTTAGATGTTCTTATTCCCAAGTTTGAGAAGCTAACCTTCACTCATCTACTAAGAGAGAACAACAGGTTCGCTGACGCTTTATCAACTCTATCTTCTATGATAGACATCCCATTTGGAGTCTGGATGCGTCCGATCATCATTGAACAGAGATATATGCCAGCCTACGAGTTGATCGCCGCAAGATGAAGTGCAAGATCAAAACCCCTAGTATTACGATATTTGGAACTTCTTGGAAAATGAGGTTTATCCACTAGGGGCAAATGCCATAGATAAAAAGGCAATACGGCGGATTGCCATTCAATTTATCATTTGCGGGGGTAAGTTGTATAAGAGGGGTCATCTAGGAATGCACAAGCTGTGTGTTAATGTAAAAGAGTTGAAGCGCCTAATGGAGGCCATCCATGGGGAAGAGTGTGGAGCATACATAAACGGAGTAATGTTAGCCCGAAAGATTCTCATGCAAGGTTACTAATGGTCTACAATGGAAGAGGATTGTATTGGTTTTGTTTGGTGATGCCACAAATGCCAAATCCATGCAAATCGCACGAATATCCTGTCATCGAAGCTGTACAACATGACTTCACCATGGTCTTTCTCAGTCTGGGAAATTGATGTCATTGGGGCAGTTACATCGAAAGGGTCAAATGGACATGAGTACATTATGGTGGCAATTGATTATATTACAAAGTGGGTGGAAGCTCAATCTTATGCAGCGTTGAAGGCAGCGCATGTGGCTAAGTTCATCCGAAATAATATCATTTGCCATTATGGAGTCTTGAATGAGATCATTTCAGACAATAGCTCCCATCTTAAGAAAGAAGTGATCGACTTGTTGGAGAAATACAACAAGGCTTTTCATAAGTCATCTACATATCAGCCGCAAACCAACGGAGCAGTTGAAGCTGCCAACAAGAACATCAAGCACATTTTGCAAAAAATGGTTGAGACCTGCAGGAACTGGCCAGACAAATTGTCATTTCCTCTCTGGGGCTACAGAACTTCAATTCGGACATCTACTGGGGCAACTCCGTACGCTCTTGTTTATGGGATGGAAGTTGTTCTACCAATTGAAATAGAGGTTCCATCACTGCAGGTTATGGCTGAGTGCCAGATAGTATAAGCGGATTCGCAGCAGAGCAGGTTCGAAGAACTAATGTTGTTCGATGAAAGGAGGTTGAAAGCAATGTACCATGTTCAGGGTTATCAACGCAGGATTGCCAATGCTTTTAATAAGAAACTTAAGTCTCAGAATCTTAAGGAAGGGGATTTGGTACTAAAAGACAACCGAGCTCCCATCCAAGACCCTAGAGGCAAGTTCAGACCTAATTGGACTGGTCCTTACATTATCAAAACCATTTGGTTGCGTGGAGCTACTATTCTTATGGACCTGGATGGCCTAGAATTTTCCCAACCAGTCAACATGGACAAGTTGAAGAAATATTACCCCTGAGAGGCTCGCTAGGCCAAAAACTCGGAAGGGCGACCTAGGCAAAAGTTAGAGCACGAAAAAATTAGAAAAAAGAAAAACTGAGCTTGCAAGGTTGAAAACCAAGAAAGGGCGGCCTTGGAAAAAGTTAGAGCGCAAAAGGAAAGCGTTAATACCCAAACGAACTCGAACAGAACTATGTAAGGCCTGATTCCCATCGTCGAGATGTGTAGGCAACTTCATTATGAAGTCCATCCGTGAACACCACCAAATATACTGTGTCCATATGTTTGATCAAGGCATCCATGTCTGTTCGTTATTTGAAAGATCGGTTGTGATCCTTACCCTGAGAGAAGCGCTGATTATAGTGCTGAGCACTGCTATTCAGTCTAGGGGCAATTTTCCATTTCTGGATTTGGGTCTGTACATCTCGAGGATAGATTCCATGTGTGTCAAGTTGTGATCCTTATCGAAAATGGTTTTGAAAAGTTTTGAACCGGAACGAAAAGTAGAATACACAGTGTGTTAAGCCCATCAGCTAAATGCCAGGCTACCGAGCCATGCTGTAGCTCATCTCGGGCAGATCAAACTAGGAGCAATGTCAATAGCAGACCTATTACACATCCAATGACACCACCATTCCTCGTTTGGGAAATCCACTAGCCAAAATAGCCTTGTGCTGAATATACAGGGCAAGAGTCCACTAACTTCAACCTGTCCATGAGCTATATCTGGAGAGGGATGAAAGAAAAGAGAGATTAAAGAATAGAGAGGTGTATGCTAAGAGAAAAAGTGAGAAAAGGGCTTTGAGAGAAGAACAAAGCACAAGTGCCGAGTGATATGAGAAACACATATGAGAAAGGGTGGGAAACATTACTTGAAGAAGTAGTGGACTTCCTACAAATTTGTTTGTCTCTCGTCAATGAAAGGCGTCTAAGCCCATCAAAGTCTTGGCCAGTACCAAGCCAATGCAACTCTTGCCCTCTTTCAAGCCTTGTGCCACTTCAACTAGCCGAATGCTAGACCCGCCAAAACTAGGGGCAAGAAGGAAATGTGCTAACATGCACAAACAAAGGGCGTCTTGTCGAAAACCTCGGCAAAGAAGGTTGCCTCGGTCACTGGCATCAGAAAATCGATGAATCAAACTGAGGATATCCAGCTCTCCGTTGTGAACTAAGGATCGGACATCATGTAAAGTGAGCCCACACATCCTTCCCAAAGCTTGGATGTGACCAAAATGAAGCTGAGGTAAGATTTCCTCATCGCGCTGGGACTCTATTAGCACTTGAAATTCTTCGGTTATCGGGCATATCTCTTGTCTCCCGAAGCTAAAGACATGTGTAATTGGGTTCCAACATCTAGCCGCGACATGTAGGAACGGAAAACAAAGCGGAGAACGACTCGGTGGAAATAGTGCATTTATGCCGAAATCCCAAAAATTTAGATTTTTCGAGCCATCTAAAGTTGCAATCCAACTCGATTGTTTTTCGATGAAGAATGGCTCCATTTGTGAAGAGTTTGCAACTAAAATGAAGAAAACATGAAGTCTGAATCTTTTATAGAAGATAAGGTAGTGAGTGGAAGCTAAGTGTCAACATTTTGGAAGTTCCTTACATTGGTGGCCGACCGGCCATTGGTGATGGCCGACAGACCACCTTGGTTGCCAACCGGCCACCATTGGTGGCCATCAGAATCCATTCATGGCTGACAGCCCTTTTTACAGACCTGCTATCCACCTTTGTGTTGAGAGTGATGAGAACCTTTGTTTTGTTTTGTTCTTTGTTTATGTTAAGGTCCTTTTTTTGAGTCCTTTTAGTTTTAGCAAGTTTGCTGTGTTGTATTTAAGTTGTTTATCGAGTTGTTTTGTTCATTGAGTTGTTTATCAAGTCATTTTTGTTGTATATCGAATTTTTTTGTTGTTTATCAAGTTGTTCTTATTTTGATTATCGAGTTGTATTACTTTGTTTATTTCAGTTGTTGGTCGGTTCGTTACCTGATTCAGATTGTTGTGACAATACAAGTATTCGGTTTTCAATGACAAATTCAATCTCATTTTCATGTAATGCGGTGCTTATGATGCAAAATACAACACTTCTTTTTCAAAAAGCTTGGTTTTCATTCCGATCATGGTTGTTTTTACAAAAGGTGCAGTACAAGTTTTAAAGAAAATAAAATTGTCTGAGGCTGTACAAAGTGCTAACACTACTAACAAAAGAAACTAAGCAAAAATACACATAGATCAACGCCAGCTATCTTAGGCTCGTGAGGCCCTTTTCGTCCTCTTCTTGGGCGGGGACTCATAGCTATCTCTATCTATGCCACTGTCTGAACTAGATGCCGAACTGGAACCGAAGTCATCGTTGCTCTCTACATCACCTGGCTCAGTCACATCGCTGCTAGCAGAACCCGAGCCGATGTCATCGTCTCCATTCTCGATTGACTGAACATGCTGAATTGCTGCCTCCTCGGCCTCGCTGGACTCAGTATCATCCTCGCTCAGAATACGCTCTAAAGGGTCACTCTCAGCTCGGGCACTCCTATTTCGGTCTCAGCTGCATGCTGGAGCTTATCTTTATCTCCCTGCTGCTTGAGGGGGCCCTGACGGTCCTGGTGCTAATGCCGCTGGTGCTGTCGGTATAGGTGGGACCTGAAAAGACAGTTGTCATATGTTAGCCACAGTATGTATATCAGATGCAAGTATGATGTGCAGAAGTCCAATACAGTGTATGAATTTAGATGTAGTGTATTAGTGCAGCGTGGAGAAATTTTCAGTTGAAATGTCAGTTTCAGTGTTTCAGTGGAAATTTGATGACTGGAATGTACGAAAACTGAAGAAATAACTTGAATGTCGTGGAAGCCGAACAGTGCTTCCCTTCTCAATATCATGCCCTCGAATGAGGCTAACAACTTTAGCAGATTCTCAGTGTATCCAGGAGGTGCCTACAAATGCATTGGAAATGATCAATGTCCAAAATAAACAATTATTAGAAAGAAGGGAGAAAACCAAAGAATGGGGTACATATCGGGGGCGCATCAGGAGCTCTAACATATCTGTGTCCCGCTGCGGGAGGCTCAATCGGGATATGATATGCCTCCCCAGTATACCGCCAACATGTGAGTGCAGTAGGCAGCTTTGGCCAACCGGTCCTCTACCTCGTCTAGGTGGCCCCTCTACCACGCGTCTTGGTTGCCCTGGGTACTCTAGCTCTCTCTCTCTCTCTCTCTCTCTCTCTCAGCTGGAGCTCTCATCCCTTCACCTCCGTGAATACCAGTCAAAGGAGGCATGAGGAGTGTCTCAATGAATGTTGCAGAATCACCCTCTCCTAAGAAGTAATCGGCGTCCAAGCCTTTGGTAAACAGGATCATCTCCTGGGAGGTGAGCTCCGCTGTAGCTCTCATAGATGGTAGAGGCACCATGGGAACTATCAGCTGTGGCAAACCCAAGGTCTAGCGTATGAAATGCTCACCTAGAAACCAGGCCTGGCAAATCGGACCCTTGAAGAGAAGTTGAAAACAGGTGGCCCCCCGAGCTCCAGCAAACTGGTCCCCGACTCCCTCAGGCATCGTTGCCCAAGGCTGCCACGTGATCTGTAAATAGAAAATGTGCAACTTGTTAGTTGCTATTGGAATATTACAATATGAATTAGAGCTGAAGAATAATGAAATAACAATGAATTTTGAGTCACCTCTGCTACAGTCACAGTGTCGAAGTACGTACAGAAGAATGAAAAAGTCTCTCGTGTCCTCCTCAGGCATCTCCTATCATACCGGTAAGAGTACGACACGATAGGAGGCATCTCTACCTCTGTCTCTGAGGCAAGGGCCGGGAAGTAGGGATATACCCAAAGCTACAAAAAGAAAAGGGACATATTAAATATACAACAAAACACATGGAGTGCAAAAAGCAGAATGTGTGTGCGGTGTATAGAAAGTACAGGTGTGAGTGTAGAAAGCAAAATGTGCAGTGTACAGAAAGTACAAGTGGGAACGTAGAAAGCGGAATGTGCGATATACAGAAAGTACAAGTGCAAAGCAGAAAGTATGGTAGGAAATGCAAAGCAAAAAGGTAAAGCATACCTCCCAGGCTCTCTAGTAGCCACCGACCCTGTTTCCGCTCCTGCGGGATGTCGAGCTCATGTATCTATACAATATGGCAAGGCCAGCATTTCCCCAATCATAAACACGGACCCGAGATAAGTCCACTAGTGCACTCAGGAGATATAACCCAAATGTACTGAGGTCGCTTGAACGGACACTTGGTCACTCGAGCCATTATGCAAGAGATGTGCACTCAAGGGAAAACTTGTTCGATCGAGCGGTGCGGTCGAATTCTAGAATAGCTTCAAAACACATATTCAATGTTAGAAACTCTTGCATGACATGTCGTAGACTCCAAATACACCTTCAAAAAACATGATTACAAAACAAATTCCAAATCTTATGTTCAAAACAATTGTCAATTCTCAAAATGAAACTCAGTTCTTCATCATTCAATCATGCATGTGAGGATTTCAATCCTTTCACCTTCCCAAAATGTTTACATATACAATGTTGAGTATAAATTCTTGAAGAACTATTAGAATCAACAAGTATGAGTTCCCTACATGTAAGAATTCTTGGAAAATCAAACTTAAAATGATAAAATATGCATGCATGTATGAAATAGCTTCATTTTGCTACTCTTTGCTCAATTCTCACGTTTAATCATATTGGCTTCTTGAATTCACATACTTGATAGTTTAAACTCGTGAATTAAGGATTAATCACATTCCTAGAGTCTTCAATAACACTAATTCTAGCAAAAACTTGAGTTGTCTTTCTCAATTCTCCAATCCTTAAGTAAAATTTCAAGCCTTCTAGCTCGTCTCTCTAAATTGACTTCTCTCTCTCTAGATTGTAATTCCTGTAGATTTCTTAGTTCTCCCCTCTAATTAGCCTCAAATTATTATATATACATTAGATTAGCATAGGTTGCTAATTAGAGCTTAAGCTAACTAATTAGGCTTAGGTTAATTAATCAAAACTTAATTTTTCTAAATAGAATCAAATTTTAATAAAACTTCCCGTTAGGCTCTAAAAATTATGCCATTCTTATTAAACTAATCAATTTTGGTTTCTAAAGTCGCTAAGGCTTTCAATTCTAGATTTTAAACAGAAATCATAGCAGATATTCCTACAACGAATAGATAGGCATTTAGATACACATTAAACACAAATCTCACTCAAAATTTAAAAAATATAAGTATAATACATGATGGGGTTATCACAAACTTCCCCTCTTTAACAAGTTTGGTCCTCCAAACTTGCGTTACCTTGTATCGGAAACAATTCGAGATACCTTTGCCACATTTCGTCTTCTTTCTTCCAAGTTGCTTCCATGTCATAGTGTCATTTCCATTCTACCTTAACCGTAGGAATTACTCTATTCCTTAACTATTTCACTTGTCGGTGCAGCTCGGCTTTTTCGTGCCCCCTTTTGGAAGCTCGAAAAGAAGCCCTATAGTTCGGACTCCCACAGTTCTCAATCTAATCTCGCAAATGAGATGTGAAACTGATAATCACCAAAGAGTCCAAATCTGGCAGATCATTTTGGAAAATAACTTTTGAATCAAAAAGTGCCAAAATTAGATTGCTTTGCCAGATGCAGAGTCGCCACCTAAATATTTTATTTTGGGAAAAGTTAGGAAACCCATGACTCGTGCCAAAGGCCACGTGTAGGTCATCACCAAAGTTGCCTCAGCTCGAGAACTTAGGTACAAGAGGAGAAGGTCATGAATTGAGCACCCCCACTCACCCGATCAAAGATCGGCCTCTACTAATCATGGTATGATTTTTTATAAACATTATGTGCTCTTATTACGGTTATTAAACTAGCATTACTATGTGATGCGCACAAGCAAGTATAGACTAGTTTGCTCAATTTGGAACAATTCAACTCACGTTTGTTTGCGAAAATGGTTCGAATTTGCCACCTCAGGTCGGCTTAAAAGTTTGCGAATTTGCCACCAAATATAGTGGGCTTAAAACATGATTTGCTACTCAACAAAGTGGGCTTAAAACTTACATTCTGTAACAAGCCCGCGGGGGACCTCGCTACAGCTCGGACTCGACTTTCGTTAGTCACGGTTCTAAGTCTGAACCAAAGAGTCCAAATCCGGCAAATCGTTTTAAGAAAAACAGATTTTTGAAAGAAGTGCCAAACATGGACAAACTCACCTAGTACTCCGAGCTAAGAAAATATGAGTTAGAAAAATATGAATGATTCCTAACTATACAAGATGTCGGATGTATGCGATATGTAATTTAATAGGCTTGGCTACTAATATGGCATATGAAGCAATTTGATAACATGTGACTAAACACGTATTCAAAGATTATTGAAATGACAATGCAGTTTGAATGATGCGCCGAGCCTCAGTGCATGCAATACGAATGAATGGATGCAAGCATAAGGTATGCTAATTAAAAAATGTCCCTAATCTAACCATCAAAAGCGGGTAAATAAAAAAGAGAAATATGTGAGGTTGGAAGACTTACACACACGCACCCATAATTATTACAACATTACGCCCTCGCGAAGGAGGGTCCGAATGAATAAAAGCTAACTAGCTAGCTAAACTAAGCTAATTAAGCTAATTATTACAAAACTTGAATTAATTAACTAAACTAGTTTAACTAATTATTACAACACAAATTAATTACAATAAAAACTAATTGAACCAGGTCTTGTTTTCTCTTCCCGAAGGGAGGGAGAGGTCTCGTAGACCATCTCTCAGTAGTCATAGGCTACTTTTCGTGGTTGTAGACCACTGTTCCCGTTTGAAGACCAATTTTTGATTTTCAGAGCCGTCGTCCGTGTGCCTCGGTTCGGGACCGCTTACCTTTCTCCGTTTGCTCCGACTTTTCGCACACACCTTGTTTCCTCTCTCTAGAGGGACACTGTGGCTTGGGAGACCACCTTCGTCGTCGCACACCACTTTTGATGCTTAACAGTCAATTTTTGGGGCACCCGGCTGCGCGTTTTGGCCCCTGAACCCTCGTTTTGCATCCGTCTTGGTCCATTTTTGGCATGGACCCTATTTTCATTGTTTGGAAGGTGGTACAAGGGTGGGAGACCACCTTTTCTCCTTGGAGACCACCTTTCTCTTCGGTGTGGTATTTAAGTGTTATCGAGTTGTTTGTTTTGAGTTGTTTATCAAATCATTTGTTGTATGATTCGGTTTTTTTTTGTTGTTTATCAAGGTTTTTCTTGTTATTTGATTATCCGCATGTTGTATTACATTTGTTATTTCAGTTTGTTGGTCCGGATTCGTAACCTGATTCAGTATTGTTGTTGACAATACAAGTATATCTGAGTTTTCAATGACAAATTCAATCTCAATTTTTTCATGTAATTGCGGTGCCTTATTCACTGCAAATACATACAACTTCTTTTTTTATAATAAAAGCTTGGTTTTCATTCCGACATGGTTTTTTTAAAAGGTGCAGTTACAATTTTTAAAGATAAAATTGTCCTGAGGTGTACAAAGTGGTCTACACTATAACTACAAAGAAAGAAACTAAAGCAAAAACACATAGATCCACGCCAGATATCTTAAGCTCGTGAGGCCCTTGTATCGTCCGTCTTTCTTGGCGGGGACCTCATAGGCCTATTCTCTATCTATGCACTGATTTCATGAGACTTAAGATGCCTATGAAACTGGGAACCCGAAGCATCGTTGCTCTCTTCACTCACCTGGCTCAGTCAATGCTGCTTAGCAGAACCCGCGCCGATGATACTGTCTCCATTCTCGATTGACTGAACATGCGAATTGTGCTGCCTCCTCGCCTCGCTGGATCTCCAGTATCTATTTCCTCGCTCAGAATTACGTCTCTTCTAAAGGGTCACTTTATCTTCGAAGCTCAGGGCCACTCCTATTTCTGGATCCTCAGGCTGCATGCTGAGAGCTTATCTTTATTCTCCCTGCCTGTCTGAGGGGCCCTGACGGTTCCTTGCGTCTAAGATCGCCGCTGGTCGCTGTCGGTATATAGTGGACCTGAAAAAGACAGGTGTCATATGTTAGCCCATCAGTATGTATATCAAGATGACAGTATGATGTTGCAGTAAGATCCAATACAGTGTATGAATTTTAGGAATGTGTGTATTAGTGCAGCGTGGAGATTTTTCAGTTGAAAATGTCAGTTTCCCAGTGTTTCCAGTGGGAAATTGATGATCTTGGCTGTACAGAAACTGAAGAAAATAACTATGAATGTCGTGGGAAAGCCGAACGAAGTGCTTCCTTCTCTCAATATCATGCCCTCGAATGAGCTAACAACTTTAGCAGATTCTCGTTGTCACCATGGATGGTGCCTAAAATGCATTGGAAATGATATCAATAGTCCAAAAAAACAATTATTAGAAAGAAGGAGAAGAACCAAGAATGAGGGGTAACAATATCGGGGGCATCAGGAGGCTCTAACATATCTGTGTCCCGCTGCGGGAGGGCTCAATCGGATATATAATGCCCTCCCCAGTATACCGCAACATGTTGAGTGCAGTAGGCAGGCTTTGGCCAACCGGTCCTCTACCATCGTCTAGGGTGGCCCTCCTACCACGCGTCTTGGTTGCCCTGGGTACTCCTAGCTCTCTCTCATCTCTTCTCTCTCTCTCTCTCAGCTGGAGCTCTCATCCCTTCACCTCCGTGAATAACCAGTCAAAGGAGGCATGAGGATGTCTCATATGAATGTTGGCATGATTCACCCTCCTCCATAAAGAAGTAATCGGCGCCAAGCCTTTGTAAACAGGATTCATTCTCCTGGGATGGTGAGCTCGCTGTAGCTCTCATAGATGGTAGAGGTCACCATTGGGGAACTAATCACTGTGGCAAACCCCAAGGTCTATGCGTATGAAATGCTCACCTAGAACACAAGGCCTGGCAAATCGGACCTTGTAAGAGAGTTTTTGAATAACAGGGTGGCCCTTCCGAGCTCCAGCACAACTGGTCCCGACTCCTTCAGGCATCTCTGCACCAGGAGGCTTGCCCCTCACGTTAGGGATTGATTTCTTTGTAAATAGAAAATATGTGCACATGTTAGTGCTATTCGTGAATATATACATATATGGAATTAGAGCTGAAGAATAATGATAATACAATGAATTTTGAGTACCTTCTTGCTACAGTCCACAGTGTCGAGTAACGTATCAGTAAGAATGTAAAAGTCTCTCGTGTTCTCCTCAGGCAATCCTCTATCTCAACCGCCGTAAGGTACGGCACGACAGGAGGCATTCTTCTACCTCTGTTCTCAGGGCAAGGGGCCAGGAAGTAGGGGATATACCCAAGCTACAAAAAGAAAGGGACATATTAAATATACAACAAACACATGGAGTGCAAAAAGCAGAATGTGCTGTGCTCGGTGTTATAGAAAGTACAGGTGTGAGTGTAGAAAGCAAAAATGTGCAGTGTACAGAAAGTACAAGTGGGAACGTAGAAAGCGGGAATGTGCAATATACCAGAAAGATACAAGTGCATAAGCAGTAAGTATGGTAGGAAATGCAAAACAAAAAGGTAAAGCAATACCTCCCAGGCCTCTAGTTTAGCCACCCAGACCCTGTTTCGCTTCCTAGCCGGGATGATCGAGCATTATGTTCTATACAATATGGCAAAGGCCAGCATTTACCCACATCATTATTTAACACACGGAACCGAGATATAGTCCACTAGTGCATCTCAGGTAGATATAACCCAAATGTTACTTGAGGTCCGCTTGTAACGGACCACTTGTCCTCGAGCACTATTGCAAGAGATGTGCACTCAAGGGAAAAACTTGTTCGATCGAGCGGTTGCGGTCGAATTCTGGAAATCAGCTTCAAAACACCATATTTCAGTATGTAGAAACTCTTGCATGACATGTAGTAGACTCCAAAATACACCTTCAAAAACATGATTACAAAACAATTCCAAAATCTATGTTCAAAACAATTGTCAATTCTCAAAATGAAACTCAGTTCTTCATCATTTTCAATCATGCAATGTGAGGATCTTCAATCCTTTTCACTTCCCAAATGTTTACATTATAATGGTTGAGTATAAATTCTTGAAGAACTATTTAGAATCAACAAGTGTGAGTTCCCTACATGGTAAGAATTCTTGGAAAATCAAAACTTAAAATGATTAAAATATGCTAGCCATAGTATGAAATAGCTTCATTTTGTACTCTTGCTTCAATCTCCTCATGTTTAATCAATTGGCTTCTTGAATTCACAATACTTGATAAGTTTAAAACTCGTGAATGTAAGGATTAATCACATTTCCTAGAGTCTTCTAATAACACTCAATTCTAGCAAAAAATTGAAAGTTGTCTTTCTCATTCTCCAATCCTTAAGTAAAATTTTCAAGCCCTTCTAGCCGTGCTCTCTAAATTGATCTCTCTCTCTCTAGATTGTAATTCTTGTAAGATTTTCTTAAGTTCTCCCTCTAATAGCCTCAAAATTTATTATATATACATTAGAATTAGCATATGGTTGTCTAATTAGAGCTTAGCAACTAATTAGGCTTAGGGGTTATATATTAATCTAAAAACTTAATTTTCTGTCATAGAATTCAAATTTTAATTTAAAACTTCCCGTTGCATCTAAAAAAATTATGCCAATTCTTATTAAAAACTAATCAATTATTTGGTTTTCTTAAAGTCTCGTCTAAGTTTTGCTTTCAATTTCTAGATTTTAAACGAAATTCATAGCAGATAATTCCTACAGATACGGGTAATTGATAGGACGATTTTAGATTACACATTAAAACCACAAATCTCACTCAACAATTTAAAAAATATAAGATATAATACATGGATGGGGTTATCACAACTTCCCCCTTTAACAAGGTTTGGTCCTCCAAACTTGCGTTCCTTGAATTTATCGGAAACAATTCGAGATACCTTTGCCACCTTTACGTTCTTCTTTCTTCCAAGTTGCCTTCCACTGTCATAGTGGTTCATTCCAATTCTAACCTTAACCGTAGAATTACTCTATTCCTTAACTATTTCACTTGTCGGTGCAGCTGGCATTTTCGGTGCCCCACTTTTGGAAGCTCGAAAAGAAGCCCTATAGTTCGGACTCCACAGTTCTCAATCTAATCCTCGGCAAATGAAGATGTGAAACTGATAATCACCAAAGAGTCCAATATCTGGCAGTATCATTTTTGGGGAAAATAACTTTTTGAATCAAAAAGGCCAAATCTGTAGATTAGCTTTTGCCGATCAGAGTCGCCACCTGAATATGTTTATTTTTGGGAAAGTTGGACGCCATTGACTTTCGTAGCCAAAGGCCCACGTGTAGGGTCTATGTACACCAAAGTGCCTTGCAAGCTTCGAGAACTTTAGGTACACAGAGATGAGAAGGTCATGAACTTGAAAAGCCACTCCCCACTCAACCGATCAAAGACTCGGCTCTTACTATCATGGTATGATATTTTTATAATAACATTTTGTGCTCTTTATTTACTGGTTATAAAAACTAGCATTACTATGTTGTGATGTCGCACACTAAGCAAGTATAGACTAGTTTTGTTAATTTTGGAAACAATTCAAACTCCATCGTTTGTTTGGGAGAAAATGTGTTCGGATATTTTGCCACTTCTTCAGGTACGGCTTTAAAAAGTTTTTTTGGGTCGATTTGCACCAAGATACTATGGGCTTTAAATCATGCAATTTGCTACTTCAACATCTCAAAGTGGGCTTAAAACATTACATTCATTCTGTAACAAGCCGCGGGGGACCTCGCTACAGCTCGGAACCTCGGACTTTCGTTATCACGGTTCTAAAAGTCTGAACCTAAAGATGTCAAATCCGGACAAATTCGTTCTTTAAGGAAAAAATCAGAATTCTTGAAAGAAGTGCCAAACATGGACGGCATTTGCCAGATATCAGGCAGGTCGTCCACTGCTAAATATTTTATTTTTGGGAATTTTAAAGGAAACTCTGACTCTCGGTGCTCTAAAAGCCAGTGTCCGTCATCACCCAAAGTTGCCTTCGGCTCCTGGGAACTTGGTACGATTGGGGAGGTTAGCACTTGTCGTTGCAAGACACCCCTGGCTCGCCCAGTTGTTTCATATGCCGGGCCTCTTACTAACCATGATCCATCAATTTTTTTGAAGACACATTTGGAGTTTATGCCCGGTTTTATTAGCCTAGGTTACTACGTTGAATGCGCCACAGCATACAAATATAGACCGGCGTCGCCTGGAAATTGGAACGTAAACATTTCATGCTTGTTTTGTAAAGTGGCTTGCACTACCCGCAGGTTAAGCTTTAATAAAACATTTGATGATCTTTATTACCAATTTTAAGTAACCCACCTTCAACCCACAGGCATTCAGGCAGTTATATCATGTAAAGTCAATGTAGCCTCATATGATAAGTTTCATAGCATATTCAGGGAAGTCACTCACACGCATGCAAGGTTGCAATAAGCATAAAGCTTACCGAAGTTACTCAAGCCAAAATAAGAAAATGTCATTAGAAATCAGCATGAATCCTAACTATATAGAAATGCTAATGCAACACATGCAACAATGTATATATAGAGGGCTCGGCTATCTAAGATGGTATATGAAATGTTTACAAACTATTCATGTATTCCAACTTTGAAATTGAAAGTACAAATGCGTTAGTATGATGCGCCGAGCCGGTGCATGCAATACAGTATGAAATGAAGCAAAACATCGCTGTCATACTGTATGCCTAATTAAAATATCGCCCTAATCTAACCATCATAAGCGGATAAATAAAAGGGAGAAAGACGTGAAGTTGGAAGACATACATCACACTCCGCGCAACCTTATTACAGTTGTGCCTCCTCGGAGGGTCCGAATAAAAATACAGTCCCCAATATTACAGTCCCGCGAATATAAAGAATTATTACAGTCCAAAATATTACAAAATCCCTAATTAATTAATGAATTAAACTAAGAAAAGCAAATAAACTTGGCATGCAAGCCAGGGACTGCCTTGCTTCTGGTGGATGATGCCATGTCCGGGATTGTCTTGCGCGGAAATCCACCGGAATTGCCCCAATTAGCACTCTGTTTACACCTGTTTCTTTGGAAATGCGTGCCAAGCGCCCAAAGTTGCTGATTCTTCATTTGGCTGCAACAGAGGCAGAAAGGGGCATAGGCAATGTGATTTGCAAGATATATGATTCTCAGATCCTCGTGCCAACCAATCACGCATACCGAGCATGAATGGCCGGGAGTGAAAATGCACAACTCAAT
>NW_021024971.1:306604-381863 GCF_004153795.1 Camellia sinensis
AAAAAATGAAATGGGTCTCTCTGTGTCTCTCGCTCAACTATCTTCTCTCTCTCTCTCTCTTTCTCTCTCTCTTTCACTCATCTTTCCTCTATTTTTCTTCTTTATTTCTCTCATTTCTCTCTTTGTCTCTTTCGTTCATCTCTCTTCTCCCTCTTTCTATGTCTCTCTCTTTGTATCTTTCTTGTTCATCTCTTTTTTTTTTCTTTCTCTCTCTATTTGTCTTTCTCTCGCTGATCATCTCTTGTTTCTCTTTTTTTTTTCTTCTATTTCTCTCTCTCCATAACTCTTATTGCGTAGCAAAATAGACACAAAGGTTTTTGGCAAAAAACTAGTTTTTTTGCGATGGCAACCTCTCCCCGTTGCAAATAAAGGTTTTTGGTGACGGTAATCCTTCCATCGCAAATAATAAAAAAAATTAGTTAAACGACATCGTTTTATTGTTTAAATTTTCATTTGTGATGATGAAACTTGACGTCGCGAAAAAAAAAAACCATGGGAAAAATGGCCTACGGCCACCAAATGTAGCCTACGGACATTGAGAGATGGTCTACTGGACCTCTCCCTCCCCTCAGGAAAAGAAACAGAGAAAACCGAGTCTGGTTCGCAAACCGAGACAAGGCACAGAAGAGGGTTCGGAAGTCCGGAGGCAGGGCTCACGGCCGCGACTCTAAAACTTCTAAACGAGCACATTATGCAATATCACCAAGCGCTCAATCGGTGACGTCTGAGTCTTAAGGTCGGTCAAAAATGGGGTGTCTACACATTCGCTGAATTGTTCAAATTCAAACAACAAGCCTTCATCCACAGGCATCCAAGCAGTTTAGCATTTAAGCACATAGCCTCATGGCAAGCATGGTAGATATGGCAACACTCACATTCATGCAAGTATGCTAAAGCATAAAAACTCACCTAGTACTCCGAGCTAAGAAAATATGAGTTAGAAAAATATGAATGATTCCTAACTATACAAGATGTCGGATGTATGCGATATATAATTTAATAGGCTTGGCTACTAATATGGCATATGAAGCAATTTGATAACATGTGACTAAACACGTATTTAAAGATTATTGAAATGACAATGCAATTTGAATGATGCGCCGAGCCTCAGTGCATGCGCTACGAATGAATGGATGCAAGCATAAGGTATGCTAATTAAAACATGTCCCTAATCTAACCATCAAAAGCGGGTAAATAAAAAGGAGAAATATGTGAGGTTGGAAGACATACACAAACGCACCCATAATTATTACAACATTACGCCCTCGCGAAGGAGGGTCCGAATGAATAAAAGCTAACTAGCTAGCTAAACTAAGCTAATTAAGCTAATTATTACAAAACTTGAATTAATTAACTAAACTAGTATAACTAACTATTACAACACAAATTCATTAGCCACAACTAACTAATTAAATAATTACAACACAAACTAATTGAATTGCAATATAGGCTAATCATTGGAAAATTAAATTAAACTAATTAACAAGATAACTCGTCTCGGCATACGAGGGAGGCCCATGCATGCTTGGTTTCTAACCGAAGAACATCCTTTATCTGCCCCCGAATGCCTCTGTTTGCACAACCCTTGCACTATTTCCTTCTCCAGATCAACTCTACCATGCTTCATAAGCACACTGCTCAAAATTCATTGGTGGCTGGCAGGCCATTAATGGTGGCCGGCCGGCCACCATTAACGGGTTGCCGTCCATCATTGGTGGCCGGCAGGCCACTGATGATACAACAATTTTTTTTTTTTTTTGCCGCAACAGAGAGCACACGGGGTAAAAAAAGGGTATTCTCACAGGTTATTTGTACTGTGTATCACCCCTTATCATCAACACAAGCTTAAAGGAGTAATACATTCGGCCCTCAAATCATCAATCAAGCAATTTCCATGCATGATGGCTAAGGGACCCATTTGTACAAGTTGAATGAATAAAAAACAAAACTCAAATACCATCACCCTATCATGCATGATCAAGGGCAATGGAGACCTAGGAAAGTGGCACATTTCATCACTTTTGAGTATGAAATTTCTCATTTTCCTTGTGTTCAAATTAACGTCCGATTTGAACACATGTAATTCAACACAAAGAAATGCTTATCTTGTCACTTTTACTTGTCAATTTTGTTTACACATTTTAGTTACCAAATCATTCTTTAATCAATTTGTCCATTGGTGAATGTCCTCTAAGATGAAAGATGTGTCAACCAAGGAACAATGTAAGGCAAGAGAGAGATCATGATGTTGATGATGAACCCTCAAAGAGGATTAAACCATTAGGCATGACCTCAATCTCAAGCTTAAAGGATCTCAAGTTTGAAACAACCCTCAAAAGGAAATGAAAGAGTGAAGCAAAGAGAGAGGTTGCAAAGTTTATAGTGCTGAAATGGAGTGAAAAACAACACCAAAAGATGCTATCAACTCAAACAAGAGGTGTCTAAGACCCTAAAACACCAACTTGTAAGGACTATTGCACTACAACCATGCAAAAACAAGATTCAAATGAACTAACCAGCCCAAAACAGAGCTAAAGTAGGGTATTTCAGAGGCTAAAACATGCTAGACTTGAGCAAAGTTTAGGTCGAAAAGCATGCTAACATGTAAAGCTAACTAGGCATGCAAACAAGGCACAAGGAAGGGAGGCTAACCCCTCCAAATTTAGACTTCAGAATGAGTTTTTTGCCACTAAAAAACCTCTAAAATTCAGTTGTTAAAAGACCCAAAAAGGTTGGCTTGAAAGTGGCGAACAAATGTACAAAAGCTTTACAAGCAAAGAAGTAAGAAGGGTGACCCACCCCCCAACTGAAAATGGCCTCAAACCACCACCTTTAGGCCACAAAAACAGAGTTTTTTACAGTTCAAAATCCTCCCAAAAATAGTTGAAAGAGATGGAAAAACAAGTATGTAAAAGGGGAGTGTTATACCTCTTGAAGCAAGGGACAATTTTAGGCACACATTCAAGTCAAAAACATTCTAAAGCTCCAACAAGGCTTCTAAGGAGCTCAGCTCAAAGGTGATCAAGTTTGATTAAGGAAGCGTATGCAAAAGTATAGGACTTGTGAGCAAATGTATACAAAATTGCGAGAGATAGAGAGAGAGAAATCTAGAGAGAGAATTTTGCTCCAAAATTTTCTAACCCTCTATAATGAGGGAGAAGGTCCCATATTTATTGAAAAACAAGCTTTTGGCTGAGTTATATAAGTCCATACAAGTGTATGGTGATCAAGCCCATTGTGCCAACAACTGGAACAACTGTCAAGAAAATATCTGCAAAGAGGAATCAATGGCTGGCAGGACACTAATGTGGCTAGCCGGCCGGCCACCAGTGATGGCCGGCAGGCCACTTGGGTGGCTTTTGCTCCAAAATTTTCTAACCCTCTATAATGAGGGATAAGGTCCCATATTTATTGAAAAACAAGCTTTTGGCTGAGTTATGTCAGTCCATACAAGTGTATGGTGATCAAGCCCATTGTGCCAACAACTGGAACAACTGTCAAGAAAATATCTGCAAAGAGGAATCAATGGCTGGCAGGACACTAATGTGGCTAGCCGGCCGGCCACCAGTGATGGCCGGTAGGCCACTTGGGTGGCTAGCAGCCTCAATTGGTGGTCGGCAGCCACCAAAGATTGCATGCATGAAGATTTTGGTCCAAAACAGGGCATAGAATGGATGGAGTTGAAGGCTCAAAGGCAGAGCATTTCGCTGAGGACTTCAGGCACAAAAACAAGCACAAATAGTCACAATCATCGAGTGCACAAACGATGGCATCCAAGTCTTGAGGATGATAAAAAATGGAGTGTCTACAATTGCCCCTCTTTGACAGAACTCAGAATTCATGAAATGACATGAGTGAATGTCAAAGCCCAGAAACTACCCATTGTTGACAAGGTCAAAGACTTGGACAAACAAACAACTCAAAAACAAATGGTTGACCCCGGAGGCTGCCGACATATCCATTTGCGAGGAATCAAACTAGCGTAGTTTTGGGGCAAAATGCAAGTGAGATGCATGATGCAGGAACATAACTTATGATCATGCAATGAGGCTGTAATGAAACAATTAAATACAAATCCATTGCAGCAAAAATGCCACATCTAAACAAACCGAAACAAGGTACAACAATCTTAAACATGAAAAGAAGTAAGCGAATAAACACGCCACGTGTGGAAATCACGAGCCAAACCACACTTCATGCAAAAAAGACGCAAGAAAATTATACAAGCTGAACTACGTGATGCACAGGAAAGGTGACGAGCAACATAACCGTCGGGCGCACCCGAGGTCTCAACCGAGATTCTAATGCATTGCACGCGAAAAGAGAAAAGATGGTGTGAGCACTGGGCGCACCCGAATATTTTTAACAGATTAGAAATCCTAACGCGTTGCATGTGAGAGGAGGAAGAATGGTGTGAACACCAGGTGCACCCAAGTGTTTTTAACCGAAGGGTGGTGTGAACACCAGGTGCACCAGAGTGTTTTTAACCGAAGGGTGGTGTCAACACTGGGATGTACTCAAGTGTTTTTAGCTGAGGGGTTGGTGTGAACACTGGGACACACTCGAATGTTTTTAACCAAAGGGTAGTGTAAACACCCAGACGCACTGTAATAACCCGACCCTCGTACATGTTTTCTGATATATTTTCAGTCCCTTGTCCTGGGCATTTAAATGCTTATTGTGAACTTCCATGTTAAATTAAGTTAATTAAGTGAATCCAATGTTTATGAATGTATATCTGTTTAACAAGAAAAGTATCTGTTACATTTAGAATGTCTGAATCAGAAATTGGAAGCCTTAAAGGCTTAATTATCTGAAATTGATTATATATATGTGATCAGCATAATTTTCAAGTAATGTTAAGCACGTTTACGAAATTTTAATTTCGGAATGATTAAACGATTGGATTTTGTCCTTATTCACATTTTATATAAGTGTCTATGCTTCTTCAACATTGGCTTATACCCATTTCAAGAAAATCTCGTGAGAGAGAGAGATTAGGGAAGAAAAGGGCTTGAAAGGAAGTTCTTCAAGAAGAAGGTTAACAAACCTTGTGAGGGTTATAGAATTTGAACTCAAGGTATGTTAAATTTACTCTACATAAGCTCTCTCTTGATCATGTATGAAATTCTCCTTTCCATTTGTGAGGAAGGGTTTGTTAGTTTCATATTTTTACAATTAGGGTTTGTAATTGAGAATTGGGTGCAATTCATGTTTGATTACAAAGTTATTCTCATCAATTGGTTGCTTTGAGCTCTAATTTAAGTGTTGTGTGGGATTGACACTTCAATCTTTGGTTTCCATGCCAACCCATGAAATTATACCTATGTATTGTGTTATGAACTTAAGATTAATGAGGTTGTTATATGTATTGTGATTCCTATTCACATGATTTCTAAGCAAAATCTAGCAAGTTATGGATGTATTTTAAGCCTTGCTTTAAGTGAACAAGAGAGGGTTTTGGATGAATTTTTGGGTGAATTCCGGACTGTCAAACAGGGCCCAGGCCGCACGTGCGGAGGCCATGGCCGCACGTGCGGAGAAGAGGGAAAAAAATAGGTTTTCATTCTGTTTTTGGGCGCTTGAGCGGCCAGGTTCTTCCGCTCAAGCGGAATTGGGCCGCACGAGCGGCCAAAGTGGGCGCATGAGCGGCCCCCCTGTTTCAGCATACACTGGGTAACTTTGAACAAGCATATCGTTTCCATCCGGACTCCGTTTTGAGTGATTCTTGAGCCTCAAATCAAGCCCCCGAAGTCTAGTTTCCAATGGTTATGGTCTCACTCCCAAATTTTAAACACAGAAATAGTTATGCCCAAATTAGTGACGACTATTCACTTTTTGTTTACTGATTTTACCGTTTCTTCGTCTGAACCTTTCTCCTATCGATTCCTCCTATCTTATGAGGCATGGATTATAACCTATGGAGGACTAATGAGTCTAGAACCACCATAGCTATTGAGTGAGGAATAAAAAGAGATTGGAAATCAGAGACCTAATGTGTTTGTAGGTCAAGACGAGGACATCGTTCCATAACTATTGAGTGAGGACTAATGTGTTTGTAGGTCAGAGACCATAGCTATTGAGTGAGGACTAATGTGTTTGTAGGTCAAGACGAGGACATCGTTCCACCGCTATCAGAGACCTACCACTGTGAGTAATAGTACGGTTGTTACTAACGTCTTATCCTTGTAAGTGATTACACTAACAGTTATGTCAGTTAGAAATCAATGTGAATGTCGAAAGACTTACATACGTCGGTATGACTTTGGAATCATTTTGTTCTGTCAATAACGAACATTAACTCTATGTTATCTATAAACGAACAATGTCGTCTTTTAAGAATAAAGGAAACTTATGTTCATCTTAGAATGATGAAATTTGGGTGCATTTAAGATCATTCTGGGTTGCCACTAATGAATCAAGATTATTCTGTTATATGACATACGAACTTGAGATCGTTCAGATCCTATGACATAAATGCAAAGGTCTAATGTCATCATATAACCCACGTTAGAATGTGAAGTGTTCTATCCTCATGAAATGCAATGGAATGGCATGTATGCCCTCTATTAATGGTATATTCGCTCTTGATCCTCGTTAATGTTTATGTTCTGTTATTTACGAGACAACTATGCTGATAGTTAATATGCACATTCTGTTATCTGCAAGTTAGTGGCATTAATTCATGATGAACAAGTGAAATGTGGGTACATTATGAAACTACAGTATTTATGTACCTTTGGAATCACCCAATCTGTTAACGGTTGCTGTTAGCAGTTTGTTAAATGTAACTTAATTATGCTAACTCATTTGAATGATAAAAAGAAACCGCGTGCCTCTATATGACTATAAGACTAGTCTGTTCTGATGATATCTGTGGTTAATTCGTTATGATGTTCATTTCGTTTATATTATGACATGATGAGACTTATTGATTTCTGGTATGGAAGAAAGTGCTGTACGGAACTAAGTGCTACACTTTGGTGGGAGCCATCTCTTGAGTCCATACATATATGAACTGGGCTTAAAGCCGTTCTGTTATTTCTGGGCTTAAAGCTATTCTATTATTTCTAGGCTTAAAGCCGTTCTGTTATTTCTGGGCTTAAAGCTATTCTATTATTTCTAGGCTTAAAGCCGTTCTGTTATTTTTGGGCCGATGGCCGTTCTGTTATTTCTAGGCCAATGGCCGTTCTGTATCTATTAGGCCTATGGCCGTTCTGTATCTGTTAGGCCTATGGCCGTTTTGTACATTACTGAGCTTAAAGCTACTCTGTTAAGCAAACTGAACCCATGACTGTTCTGAAAATAATTACAAAAAGAAGTTAATCATATATCTCTGCAGTTATATGCTCTATCATTCATGTTAACCATTACATTATTTATATACTATTATTCACTGAGTTTTGCTCACTCTGTATTTAGTCCGTTTCTGTAGGTAAGCATCCGGGAGGCCAGTCCTAACCCTTAAGGCTCGTCTCTCTCTTGTCAACCCCAGTGTGTCCAGGCACTTAGATGGAACCATACGTTTTGCAAGGTTTTACTAGGTTTTTGGTTTATGCTTTAATTGTCTGTCTAAGGTCAAAGTGTATATAATCCTTTTACCTTTCAATATTCTTGTTATGCGCCCAATTTTGAGGGCTAGGTCTGTATATGTATATGTGTGTAGCCGAATTCTCAGATGCACGTCACTGTATGTTTATCTGCCTTATGTTCTATTTGCGATCCTGGCTTAGTAGTGATAGCTCAATGGATGTCATGTATGTTATTATATGATATTAAATGCTTCTGTTCAGGCCCCATATGATATGTATATCAGATTTAGTGTCCGTTTCTGAATAAGTCATGCCCAAACTTTTAGGGGCGGGTTTGGGGCGTGACACGCACCTGAGTGTTTTTAATCGAAGGGTTGGTGTGAAAATCGGGACATACCCGAATGTTTTTAACCGAAGGGTGGTATGAACATCGAGACGCGCCCGATTGTTTTTATAACCAGAGGGGTCGGTGTGAACATCGGGTGTACCTGAGTGTTTTTAACCGAAAGGGGCTCCTAATGTGTCTCGTGCAAGAGGAGGAAGAGTAAAAAGATATGATCCAAAGGGTATGAATGATTTCACCTGGAACTCCTCTGAATGAACCGTACATACAATATCGTGCATATGTAAGAAAGAGACTAAACAAGTGCGACAGTATGAATGCTTGTTCCATGTGAGACAAACAACTGAGATACAATGTTAATGACATGTTCTATGTAAGAAACAAAAGCATAAGCATATTCTATGCATGATTGAAAAGCAAATGCAAGATGCACATAGAATTCTCGCGAGATGCGCATTTTACAACATGTGTAAAATGCATATTCTATGCCATAAAGTGAAGTGCACGTTCCATGCAACAACAAAAAAGAAATGCACATTCTATGCAAGATAACATAGCATGATTTGACGAAACAAACTCAAAGGAAACTTTTGATTCACCTCTCAAAAGAATTGCAATGTATTTAAAGGATACACCTCGTCCATGTTGACAAGTGATGAACGTCACGCACCGAAAACACAGTTTCAAGCTTCCGCAAAGACATTCTGAACCAAACAATGAACGAACCCTTCAATCCTTGAAGACCAAGACACAAAGAAGCGTTAGGACTCCAAGGGAAGCGTCAGAACTTTTGTTGGCCACCATAGGGGGCTACCAGCCACCAGCGCTCATTGTCGGCCACTAATGTGGTCTGCCGGCCACCCATGGTAGATTCGAGGCAAATTGGTCAATTTGCCCTGGGTCATTAAGTATAGGGCCCCACATTTCATTTCCTCAGTTCTCTAGGGCCGAAATCTTCCTCCCTCTCTCTCTAGACACTCCTCTCTAGATTCGCACTTTCTACGCATTTTCCAACACCCCATGCAAAGTTTATTCACTAAGCCCTCTTTGTTTACTCTTTTTTAAATCGATTGAAATTTGATTTTGGTGCTTTTTCTTGGAATTTCACCATTTGAGGCTTTATTCCCCTTAAGTCTCTCTTGGGTTTTGCACCTTTTCTCAGGCTTTGACTTTTTCCTCCACTTTCTCTCTCTTAGGGTTGACTTTTCCTAAGTTTTCTTTTTTTTCTCCATTTTTAACCACTTTCTCGTCTTCTTTCCAGATGGCAGATTACATACCTCATGACGGAGCTCCCCCGAAGATCCCCAGTTGTCTCCAAAGATGGAGGCAGAGCCTGAGCCAGTGCTACTACCACTAGGGATTCGACCCTTTGATCTGACAACATACCATCCTTATATAAATGTGCTACCTCCTGGGGGGATCAGGTACTTCAAAGCACTTGTGTGATTCGTACTACAGGACCACTCGCCACGAGAGCCGAACTCCCATTTATCTTACAGCACCACCGAGGTATACACCGTATTCTCTTGTTTTCTTCACTGTGCATTGCATTTCTTGCTTTAACTACGTTCCTTGCTCTAACCACACTCTTGCACTGTATTTCTTACATTGTCGTTTACTGTATTTCTTACGCTACCTTTTCATCTGTCTGTTCTCATGTTGCTGTATATCACCGTTTTGATCATAGGAGGACTCTCGTGCTATCCAGGGCTATGGAGCCACGTCTGCGAGGGACTGGTATATGGAGTTTCCTGCCGGTGTCCACTACATCATTGACGAGGTTGGCTTCGCCTTATTCTGCATGGGGCTGTCGTGCCATATCGCGAGTCGTCTACTTCTTGGTGCATTAATAGAGCGGTGGTAGGATACCACCAACTCCTTTCACTTCTCTGCTACTGGGGAGATGACGATGACTCCCTATGACTTTGCCATGCTCACGAGCGTAGAAGTTTGGGGTCGTCGGATTCCTTACGATATGGACATGGGCGACTGGGAGGCCGCCTGGCTACACCTTCTAGGAGCACGTCCACCTCTCTTCCGACCGAGGATAGTACGATATAGCTGGTTTGCCAAGAGTTTCCGCAGGAGAGAGCTAGAGACCCCGGAGGAGACTGAGCATTACGCACGAGGCTTCTTGATGTTCCTATTCGGCACCACCTTGTTTGCGAATAGGTGGAACACTGTAGGGTTATATCTCCTGAGTGCTCTGGTGGACTTATCTCAGGTCCAACTTTTTGATTAGGGCGGTGCTGGCCTAGCCACATTGTACGGCTACATGAGCTCGACATCCTGCAGAGGGGGAGACAGAGTCGGAGGCTACTGGCGAGCCTGGGAGGTATGCTTTACATTTTTTGCTCACCATTTCTGCGCTTTCTGCTTTGCACTTTCTGTATGCTACACACTGCATTGTTTACACCTACGTACCGCGGTCTCTGCACTGCAAATTCTGTATCCTCTGTATCCGTACTTGCACTTTCAGTTTGTTGTACTACCCATTCTACTTTTTGCACTCTGCATTTGTACTTTTTGTACGCTGTACACACATGCTATTTCTTGCACTCTGTATCTGTACTTTCTAGAACGGTACGCACATTCTGCTTTCTGTATCCTATGTCTATACTTTCTATACACTGTATACTTACTGTTGCCTTTTCCTTGCAGCTATGGGTATACGCACATTTCCCTACCCTTGCCCTAGAGCCAGAGGTAGAGATGCCTCCTGTTGTGCCATACTCTCACCGGTATGATGAGAGATGCCTGTGGAGGACCCGGGTGACCTTCACATTCTAATGTTGGTACTTCAATACAGTGACTGCCGCGGAGGTAACTGAAAACTCACAGTTGTTTTTACTTCAGCTCTGATTCATATTACAACTAAACAATCTGTGCATTCTCTGTTTGTAGATTGCTTGGTAGCCTTAGGTGACGATGCCGGATGGAGTTCGGGACCAGTATGTCAGAGCTCGAGGGGCTTCCTATTTTCGGCTTCTACTTGAGGGTTCAGTTTGTCAAGCCTGGTGTTTAGATGAGCGCTTCGTGCGCTAGACCTTAGGTTTGCCTCAACCGGTGGTTCCCATACCACCCCCGTCATCCATGAGAGCTACAGAGAGTCTCTCCTCCCAAGAGATGATTCAGTTTACCGGGGGCTTAGACGCCGACTACTTTCTTGGGGAGCGGCATTATGCAACATTCATCTAGACAAATTTGATGCCTCCCTTGATGGGTGCTCGTGCTCATGTAGGTATTGGACAAGTAGCACTTGCGGGACGAGGGTCGGGACTGGAGGGGTTCCTTCTGCTAGACAAGTTACTGGTTGGCAGTGATCCGGACCACATTGACATACTGGAGGCCGGCCGGGATGTCGTATTACGTTTTGATTAAGCCAGCAGAGGCCGGGCATAGATACGTCCGAGGTCACGATGCACCTCCGGTATGTACCGCTTCTTTTCTAGTTTTCCTTTTCTCTTTTTGATATTCGTTCCTTCCGGATACTGATCATACTCAATACATTTTTAGGTACCCCCAGGGTACACTGAGGGATTGCTCGAGTTAGTAGCGTCGTTCGAGAGCATGATTTTGAAGAGGGAGGCACTACTCAGTCTCCATGGCATTCAGGTATTCTTCCTCTACTTTCTGTCCATATTTCAGCATGTTCCACACTGTTATGCATTGCATTCTGACTGAAGCATTGATACTCATCTCATGGTATGCATTTTGCCCGTTGTCACATCACACTACTACGTTGCACTATACTTGCACTGTATTTGGCTCATTGCATTCTTCCACTTTCACCATATTGCATCTACAACTATACTTTGTATCTGATGCGTCAATACTATATCTTTTCAGGTTCCAGTCATACCGAGAGAACCAACGACAACAGTCGCGTCTACACCATCACTACCTCCTCCAGCAACAGAGGGGAGAGAAAGATAGCCCCCAGCGCATGAGCCTACAGTTTTAGTCCTCTGAGATTAGAGATGACAACGACTCTACATCTGAGAGTGGCGATGATTCCGGTTTCGGCTTGGCACTTGAGTCCGATAGCGATGCTGATGAAGACAACTCTGAGTCCCCGCCCAAGAAGAGGACGAAGAGGGCCTCTCGAGCCTGAGATGGCTGGCGTTGATTTTCTTGTATTTTTACGTAGTTTCTTGTTGTTAGTAGTGTTAGCACTTTGTACAGCTTCAGACAGGTTTTATTTTCTTTAAAAACTTGTACTACGCTTTTGTGAAAAAAGATAACCATGGTCGGAATGAAAACCAGTTTTTCTTCGAAAAAGTGTTGTATTTTGCATCATGAGCACCCCTTAGGACGGAATGGAGATTGAATTTGATACTGGAAACCGAATACTTGTATTGCCACAGCAATCTTAATCAGGTAATGAACTGACCAACAACTGAAATTCTAAACACAACATACAACTCGATAATCGAAATAGCAACTAGATAAGCAAAATAACTCGATAATACAACAAAACAACTCGATAAACAAAACAAATAAAAATCAACAAACTTGCTAAAACTAAAAGGACTCAAAAAAAGACCTTAAAATGCATAAAGAACAGAACAAAACACATGTTTTTAGTATTCTTAGCACATAGGTGGACAACAGAACACACAAGACAGATGCTGACCACTTAGAGAGCTTCTCGACCCCATGCCGGCCATGGATGGAATGTGCCAGCCACCAACAGTGTCCTGTTGACCACAATAGTGGCCTGCCGGCCATCAGTAGTGGCCTGTCGGCCACTAATGTAGAAAACCTCCAGATTGTTGATAGTTGGCTTCCACTCACTGCCTTATCTTCTATCAAAGCTTGGACCTTGTAGTTTCTTCATTTCAGCTGCAAATTCTTCACAAATGGAGCCATTTCTTGCCCAAAAACTCTCGGATTGGATTGCAACTTTGGATGGCTCAAAAAAGGTGAATTTTTGAGGTTTCGGCATAAATGCACTATTCCCGCTAAGCCATTCTCCGCTTCATTTTCTGTTACTTCACACTACGTCTAGGTGTTGGAACCCAATCACACATGTCTTTAGCTTCAAGGGACAAGAGATATGCCTGACGAGCGAAGAATTTCAAGTGCTTGTGGAGTCCCGACGCGACGAGGAAATCTTGCCTTAGGCCCATTTTGGTCACATCCAAGCCTTGGGACAGATGTGTGGGCTTACTCTACAAGAGGACCGATCCTTGGCTCACAATGGAGAGTTGGACATCCCCAGTCTAATTCATCGGTTCTCTGTCATTGACAACCGCATCAATCTTCTTTGGCGGGGTTTTCGACAACACGCCCTTTGTTTGTGCACGTTAGCTCATTTCCTTCTTGCCCTCAATTTCGACAGATCTAGCATTCGGCTAACTGAAGTGGCCCAAGGTTTGAAAGAGGGCAAGAATTGCAGTGGCTTGGTATTGGTCGAGACTTTGATGGGTTTAGACGCCTTCCATCGATGAGAGACCACCAAATTCGCGGGTAATCCACTACTTTTGCAAGTAATGTTTCCCACCCTTTCTAATATGTGTTTCTCACATCTCTCGGCACTCATGCTCTATTTTCACTCAAAGCCTTTTTCTCACTTTTCCCTCAACATACATCTCTCTATTCTTTAATCTCTCTTTTCTTCCATCCCTCCCCAGATATGGCTTATGGACAAGCTGAAGATAGTGGACTCTTGCCCTACATACTCAGCTTGAGCATACTTTTTTCATCAATAACTAGTGAACTTTTCAAATGAGGGATAGTGGTGCCATTGGATGTGCAACAGATTCGTTGCCGATATTGCTTGGCATTGCCCCTGGCTTAATCTGACCAAAATGAGCTACAGCACGGATCAGCAACCCGGCATTCAGCTGATTGGCATTACACACTATGTATTCTACTTTCTGTTCTGGTTCAGGCATCAATTTGGACATGATCAAACTTGCCTACAGGAGGCGGTAGAGTATCTGGTTTCATTCCCAATCCGAGGTTCACATTTGGCTAGGTACCTCACTGTTTGGAGGACGAGAGAGCTTCTCGCTCCTGCCCCTAGTTTCAACGGGGACCTTTCAGGCGAGTGCCTTACTTGGCTCGAAGATGAGGCACAATTCGGGTCCGCTTTAGCATTAGAAGCTTCCACAAGTACAAGCAAGAGACGCAGGAACACCTGACTTATCTATGCCCCTAATTTATTGCTTTGATCGTACTTTTCCAATTTTATGCATGTAATAAAGGCAACTTTGATTTGTATCGAGAGTTGGAGAGCTTTGTATTGAAATCAATGAAACTAAAGTTACAAGCACTGAAAGTTTTTTCTTTTGGTCCAAAAATGGTCTAAATTGTAAAACGTAAATTTTGAGCAAAAGTCAGCTTTTATCAAAACTTTTCAAAACCATTTTCGAGAAGGATCACAACTTGACATGCACAGAATCTATCCTCGAGATGTACAACCCCGAATCCAAAGATCACAAATTGCCCCTTGTCTGAATAGCATTGCGCAACTTTGTAACCAATTCTCAAAAGGGATCATAACCGAACATTTAGATAAAGAATAGACAAAGATAACTTGATCAACACATGGACAGGACAATTGATTTGGAGGTGTTTACGGCCGAACTTCAGGATGAAGTTGCCTATGTATCCCAACAATGGGAATCAGGCCTTACTTAGTTTGATTTGGGTTCACTCGAGTATTAACGCCCTCCTTTTGCACTCTAACTTTTGTCAAGGCCGCCCATTAGGGTTTTCAACCTTGTGAGCTCAGTTTTCTTTATTTCTAATTTTTTATGCTCTAACTTTTACCTAGGTCGCCTTTCCGGGTTTTTGACCTAGCAAGCCTCCTAGGGATAGTACTTCATCAACTTGTCCATGTTAATGGGTTGGGAAAATTCTAGGCCATCCTGGTCCATAAGAATAATAGCTCCACCCGACCAGATAGTTTTGATGATGTAAGAACCAATCCAATTGGGTCTGAACTTGCCCCTAAGGGCATGGATGGGAACTCGGTTGTCTTTCAACACTAGATCCCCTTCCTTAAGATTCCAAGACTTAACCTTCTTGTTGAAAGCCCTGGCAATCCTGCGTTGGTAACCGTAAGCATGGTACAATGCTTTTAGCCTTCGCTTATCAAACAACTTTAGTTCTTCGAACCTGCTCTGCTGCTAGTCCGCCTCTGCTATTTGGCACTCAGCCATAACTCGCAATGACGGGACTTCTATTTCGATTGGCAGAATAACTTCGATCCTATAGACAAGAGAGTAAAGAGTAGCCCCAGTAGAAGCCCGGATTGAAGCTCTATAGCCCCAGAGCACAAATGGCAATTTGTCTGGCTAGTCCTTGTAAGTCTCAACCATTTTCTGCAGAATATGCTTGATGTTCTTGTCGGCGACCTCTACAGCTCTGTTGGTTTGCGGCTGGTATGTAGATGACTTATGAAAAGCCATGTTGTATTTCTCTAACAAGTCAATCACTTCTTTCTTGAAATGAGAGCCATTATCTGAAATGATCTTGTCTAGGACTCCATATTGGCAAATGACGTTATTCCGGATGAACTTAGCCACATGCGCTGCCTTTAACACTGCAAAACACTAAGCTTCCAGCCACTTAGTGAAGCAATCAATTGCCACCAGAATGTATTCGTGCCCATTCAACCCTTTTGGTGTGACTGCGCCGATGACGTCAATTCCCAAACTGAGAAAAGCCATGGCGAAGTCATGTTATACAGTTTTGACGGTGGAATATTCATGCGATTAGCTTGAATTTGGCATTTGTAGCATTGCCAAACAAAACCAATACAATTCTCCTCGATGGTAGACCAGTAGTAACCCTGCATGAGAATCTTCCAGGCTAACATTCCTCTACATTGACACACAACTTGTGCATTCCCAAATGACCCCTCTTGTACAATTTACCTTCGCAGATGATAAATTGAACTCGGGAAGTCTATCATAGAAGATAGAGTTGATAAGGCATCAGTAAACCTGTTGTTCTCTCTTAGTAGATGCGTGAATATCAGCTTCTCAAACCTAGGAATCAGAACATCTAACGCCTGGTGATAGATCTTCATATTTTCTTCTTTGACCTTCTAGTCTTCTTTTGCTTGAGACACAACTAGGTTCGAGTCCCCAATGACGTCCAACCTTTTTGCCCCTAGTTCTAGGGCGGCTTCCAATCCAGTGATACACGCCTCATATTCTGCTTCTTTATTGGATACCTTGAACCGGAGTTTGAAGGCTAATGGTATATGAGAATTGTCGGCTGCTATTAGTAACACCCCTATCTCATAATCGTAATGATTAGACGCTCCATGAAAGTACATTGTTCAAATCTCTTCCTCGGCTTGCAGAATAGCTTCATCTAGGAACAGGTATTCTACCGCTTTATCCCCTTCCACTGGGTGATCTGCCAGGAACTCCGCTACAACCCTCCTCTTGACAGACTTGCGAGTAACATACTTCAGATCAAATTTGGAGAAAAGAAGCAACCAACGGGCTAGCCTACCTGTAAGTGCTGGTTTCTCAAAGAGATATTTGATTGGATATAATCTCGAAACCGGAATTACGGAGTGAGCTAACATGTAGTGCCTCAACTTCTTGGTAGCCCATACCAAGGCTAGGCAAGTTTTCTCCAGTGGGGTGTAACGGGTCTCATAATCCACCATTTTCTTACTCAAGTAACAGATGGCTTTATCCACCCTATCATCAGATTCCTGAGCAAACATGCATCCCATCGTTGTGTCCGTTACTGACAGATACAAAATCGAGGGCTCCCCCAGCTCTGGCGGCGACAACACGGCCAGATTTTGAAGGTGCTGCTTGATCTGCACGAAAGTGAATTGACATCGATCATCCCATTAGAATTTCTTCCCTTTCTTCAGGAGACCAAATAGTGGTTCACAAGTCAAGGTTAATTTTGAAATAAACTGTCTTATGAATTGCACTTTACCCAAAAAGCCTCGCATCTCCTTTTCAGTCCTTGGTGGTGGCATTTCTAGGATGGCCTTGATTTTGGAAGGATCTATCTCGATGCCCCTCTGTGTGATCAAGAAATCCAACATTTTTCCTGTTGTTACATCGAAAGTACACTTATGTGGATTCAACCTCAGTCTGTATTCTCTGATCCGTTGAAAGAATTTTTTTAAGGCGGTGTAGTGGCCCTCTCTTTCCTTGGATTTTACAATCATGTCATCTACATACACCTCGGCCTCTTTATGGATCATATCATGCAGAATTGTGGTTACAACTCGTTGATAGGTTGCCCAGGATTCTTCAACCCAAACGGCATCACCATGTACAGGTAGTTCCTCTACGGCATAGTGAACGCAGTTTTCTCTCTATCATCGGGTGCCATCAGAATCTAGTTATACCCAAAAAATCTGTCCATGAAGGAGAGTAACGCATGGCCTGCGGTAAAGTCCACTAATTCATCGATGTGCGTCAAGGGAAAGTCGTCCTTCGGACTAGCTTTGTTCAGATCCATAAAGTCCACACACACCCGAATTCTACCATCTTTCTTTGTTACTGGAACAACTTTGCCCAACCAAGTTGGATACTCAGATACTAGCAAGAACCCTGCGTCTATCTGCTTGGTGACCTCTTCCTTAATCTTCAAAGCCCAATTCGGGCGTATTCTCCGCAACTTTTGTTTGATGGGCCGGGCCTTGGGGTCAAGAGGGATCCGATGCTGTACAATCTCAAGATCGATTCCAGGCATGTCTTCGTAGGACCACACGGAAATAGCTTTGAAATCTTTTAATAAAGTGACTAAGCGTTCGCGCTCCTCCGAGCACAACGTGGACCCGATCTGGACCAGACGCGGATCCTTCTCAGTACCTACATTAAAAGCAATGATTTCATCAGCAAGAGGTTTTGCAAACCTCTCCTCCTCTTGATTAATCAAAATTTTAAAAACCAGAGGAATTCCTTCATCATCGTTTTCATCAAAATTTTGAAAATCATGATCAATGCAATAAACAAGAGGCACAAAGAAATAATCAGAATCTGTAATGGCATTCTCATTCACAAGGTCAAGCTAATCTGGTTCCTCAATTACAACCGACTCAAAGGAAAAAGAAAATGATGGCCTAGACAAAACCTTAGCATCCAGGTTATCAACCACAGGAATACCGGACCCAGACTTAGAATAACCGGAATTAGATTCTGACTCCACAGACTCTGTGGAATCAGATTCTAGTTCATTACCCGACTCAGAACTGCTAGACAGGTAGCCCTCCTTCAGTTGCCAAATAAGGGATGGTGCTTCAGATGCATCCAGGATACTGCTAGAAGGGTTCGCACCCAGTTGATCCCTGATCATGGAAATGATCTGGTTGTCCCCCAAGCCCTCTGAGTCGATCAAAGGATCCGAAAGGAGACCTGCCAGTGCTACTCCTACTTCAAACTCATTCCTGTTAGAATCACTTTATGTGCTCTTCATAGCTTCAACATTTAGTTCAGGCTGTTCCTCTGTATCACTCTCTTGCAGCTGCAAGTCAAAGAAAATCTCGAAGTCGGAAACTCGTTGCCTCTCATATTTGAACCAGGGTTCGGGGAAACCGCAGAAAGGGAAGTCTTCACCCTCCTGAACAAAATGACCATTCAGGGTTCCCTAGATTGGTCGGTGCATGAGCTCATAGCGCTTCCTGGTCTGCTTCACTTTGGCTCTGCTGGCCATCTCTTTCTCTTTCCTCACCCAGTCCTCTTTGGCAAGCGTATAGCCAAGATCAAAGACATGCAGGTTATATGGCACATTGGCCAATACAGTGACGTCTTTCTGGCTACTTCTCCCTAATGCCACTTCGGGCATATGTTGTAGCTTGTTCATGAGGTATACAGATTGGGCGCTGGAATACAAGTTCTCATCAACAGCAAAGATATTCTGCACTACTCAAACCTCAGCCAAGGTAAACCCCGAAAGGAAAACATCCTCTTTGCCATGCACAATCTCCAGCACAGGTGTAGTGATCTCTGGCGGAGGATGTATAGATGAATTCCCAAAGACTATGGCTACCCCTTTCATATGGGGGTACTTCAGTATTTGGTGGAGAGTGGAAGAGACAACTTTCACTTGGTGCAGCCATGGTTACCCAAGTAGTAAGTTGAAAGTGGCCGGAACATCCAGGACAAGGAACTCGATGTCCTGTTGAGCTGGGCCAACCTGTACTCTGATCTGCATTGTCCCCATCACCTCTCCGCTTGTATTGTCATACACTCAGATCACCTGGGCTATAGGCAAAAAAGTGGCTGGTTTCAAGCCAATAGCATAAGTTGTGCTCGGCGGGCAGACGTTGATTGTTGACCCGGTGTCAACCAATACCACTGGTATTCACTTTTTTCGGCACACCACTGATATGTGTAGAGGTTTGTTGTGTGCAGAGCCTTCTAGCGGTAATTTCTTGTCTGAAAAGGTCGAAGTTGGTGCAGCGCCTCCTAGGAAGACTAATCCCACCAGTTGTTCCAGGGTGGTGTCGATGAACAACTTAGCTTTATCCATCGCCAATAGTACAGTCTGCCAGTGCACTTGCAAAGCCATAAATAGACCTCAGATAAATATATCAGCTTGAATCTTCTTCAACTGTTTCAGCACAACCACTTCCTTTAACTACTTTTTCTTCTATTTCTCTACCTCTTTGTCCTTCCCGGATGCCTCAGGTTAATCTAGATGCGGTGGTTTGAAATGTCGACCACTTCTTGTCATATGGTCGACCTCTTCCATATACCAAGTGTTGTCAGGAAGGTCTTCACCCCAATCCTCATCAGTATGGGCCAAATGTAGGTCATCGTCAGCCCACCAGACCCCTTCGGCAGCCGACAAGCACTCGTCTAGCTCCATACAGATCATTCTTATATCATAAACAATCCTTCCAAGGTGTTGAGTTTTTCTAACTTTTCGATCATTTTCACTCATTTCTTGCCCAAACAGCTGCAGCGCGACTTCTTGTACTGTATGCACAGTACTAACAATGCCCAGTTCCTGAGCTAATTGTTCTACACCAGTGTTTTCCAGTAGTTTACTCTTTCCATCAGCCATTCCGACCATTGCAGCGGTTCTCGCTTTTTGTTCTTCCAGCTTTGATTCAATTCCCGCATCTCTATTGGGTTTATTACTTAGCCACCCAAAATTGTCTGCTGACCCGTTCAAGTAAAACCAATCAATAAGCACGTCCCCTTGATCTTGCTCATCAAAGAATTGTAAATTGTCTATATCCTTCTCCAGGTCGGCTAGATCATCTAATCCCTGACTTGGCCCATCTTCTCAAGCTACACTGACCTCCATCTCAGTCGGCAACAACACTTCCGGCTTAGCTTGATTGATTAACACAATATAGCAGTGTGGGTTGTGCATTCCTTCAGATAAGTCTTCAGAGCCCTCAGGCAACGAACTGACGTTCTCTACTAAGGCTAACCTCCTTCTATCTCCCACTATCACCACCACTAGTTGGGGTTGGAGTGTTCACATGTTCATCATGCACAAGTCCGTGCTCTCAGGGATGAACAACGCCAGCTTAGGTAGGTGGAAAGGGGTGATGTATATGCTGGGGTCATAAGGGATGACCAATGTGTAGATGAGGTTTATATACTAGGGTGGAGGGACTTAGTTATGTGGTGGGAGAGGATTTGCAGTGACTTTGGGTTTTTAGAGAGGTGCTATCACCTTATTGTCAATGAGATCTTGAATCTCATGACGTAGCCTATAGCATTGATCAGTGTCATGACCGTGCTGCTGCTGAAAAGCACAGTATTTGGCCGAGTTGTGTTCTAGGGAGAGAGGATCGGGTACAGCGTGTTGTTCTAATGGTTTAAGGTGCCTTTTTCTGATCTAGACCCCTAAGGCTTTGGACAAAGGCATATAGAGCAGGGTAAAGACCCTTTGAGATCGGGCTTGACTGGTTGAGGTTTCTGGAGTTGTGTGGAGATGTTGGCAAACGGGTTGGTAGTTTTGGGTGTGCTGGTGACCATACTCACATTCGAAGGCCGTGCAGAAGTGCTACCACTCATTGTTACATTGGAGCTGTGTGAAAAGGGCCTCTTGGGTTGTTACTTCTCACTGTCTATCAGCCCCTGCTTCATCATATCCTCAATTTGAACCCCTATCTCATGGAGCTCAACAAATGTAAACAAAGGTAAGACTATCATCTTCTGTAATAGTCTCCCACGCAAGTTACGGACCACCATTCTGATTTGGTCCTTTTAAGACAGCCGGATAGTCATCATAAAGGCCTTGGCTCTCCATCGGGTCACAAAGTTCGAGAAGCCCTCCTTTGGCTCCTAACGGGTCGCTTCAAGATTACAGGTAGTGACCTCAATCTGGGTATTGTAGGAGTACTGCACAATGAAGGCCTCGGCCATTTTCTCCCAGCTCCGCTTCACAGAGTCTTCCAACTTTGCATACCAGATGGCCGCTATACCCGGCAAGGTCCAGCCAAAAAGCGACAGCTTCTAAAGTCTATTGAGACCCACTGGTCATAGGATATCAAAGAAGAACTGTAGATGGACCATAGGATTCCCAGAGTCGTCGAATCAGTCTATATGCGGCATCTTGAATCTGTCCGACAGAGTCACTGCAGAGTCTGTGTATCCATCATCAATGTCAGGGATTGAATTCACGCCCTATGCCCGCTTGTAGAGCTTTTCTAGCTTGTTGACCTTCAATATGGTGGGGTCAACCTTCAATTCAAATGGCGCCTCCGTTTGCTAAACTGGTGCCTTGGAGGTCTGAGGTGGGATTAGATCTGCTGGAATGCCCATATTCTCTTGGACATTGATTGTGACCCTCAGTGTCGGAATGCCTGCTGGGGGTGCATGGGACGTAGAGGCTACTACCTATTATGGTTGCTGTTGCTGAAGCCTATCTATCACTTTAACTTGGCGAGTTGTGACCTCAGCTTGGCGGGTAGCATCTAGCTACATAATCCCAGTGGTCTACTAGAGCTGACGAAGCATATCTTCCATGCTGACTGGGGTATGTTGAGCTATCAGAACTGGCGAATACTCTCTTTCTGGAGTAAAAGTAGAAGACTGGGCTTGATTGGGCATAGGTGAAGTAAAAAATGACTGTTGGATCAGTGAATTCTGCCTGATCCTCCTCCTTCTAGTAACCGGTGGGAGATAAACAAACACTGGCTGTTGCCTGACAAGATCCCCAGATTTGCAAATCCTTCTCACACGGGTACAAAGCGCTGGGGGGTAACAGAATCGTCCGAAGCAATGATGAAAAACTACATTACAAAAAGAAATAAAGCAAAAAGAAAACAAAAATCAGAAACCGTGCAGCACCTCGGCTTAGATACCAACAACACGCAGTTGCAATCATAAGCTATAGAACTGTACTCAACACTGATTTTTTTCGCCTAAAACTGATACCCAAACTTGCAACTGATACATACAATCCTGTAGAGATTCACTCTAAAATCACATACCAGTTAAGTGAGAACCAAAACACCCCTATGATGTGGTAGGGTTACCCTGTCCGAGTTTCGTCAGGAACTAGGGTTTCACTACTCAAGAAAAGTCTCTCACACAATCCTAAATTTGGGTAAGCAACCTGTCCTAGTTTGGAACAGTCTCTATGGTTTTCGATATGCAACTAGGCCAATTGGTCAAAAGGGTACCTCAGCAAGACTACCTAATATACCTCTCACACCTAACACCGAAAAGTGAAAGGAGGATCAAAGGATACAGTGGTAGTCCAGATCCAAGGGTTGTGTTCCCATCGTGACAAAGCCGGCAATCGGTCAGCCTTTTGGCAAGCTTTTCCAGGCAAGCCTCTAGCAAACCGTTCAGGAATAGGAGATGGCAAACACTGTGACTTAGGCGCACCGATGCAAATGCAAATGCAGAAAAAACACGTAAGTGTAGATCAAAAAATCTTATCATGAGTTCGAGTCAAGTTCTGTAAGTCCCCAGCAGAGTCGCCGGAAACTATAGCTCGACTTTTTTGCACCGCTTTTCGGAAGCTCGAAAAGAAGCCCTACAGTGCGGACTCCCGCAGTTCCGAATCTAATCTCACAACTGCAATGTGAAACTGATAATCACCAAAGTGTCCAAATCCAGCAAATCATTTTGAAAAATAGATTTTGAATAAAAAAGTGCCAAAATTAGACTGCCTTGCCAAATACAGAGTCGCCGCCTAAATATTTTATTTTGGGAAAAGTTAGGAAACCCATGACTCATGCCAAAGGCCACGTGTCCGTCATCACCAAAGTTGCCTCGGCTCGAGAACTTAGGTACGAGAGGAGAACGTTATGAATTGGGTACCCCAGCTCGCCCGATCAAAGATCGGTCTCTACTAATCATGATATGATTTTTTATAAACATTATGCGCTCTTATTATAGTTATTAAACTAGCATTACTATGCGATGTGCACAAGCAAGTATAGACTAGTTTGCTCAATGTGGAATAATTCAACTCATGTTTGTTTGCGAAAATGGTTTGAATTTGCCACCTCAGGTCAGCTTAAAAGTTTGCAAATTTGCCACCAAACATAGTGGGCTTAAAACATGATTTTCCACTCAACAAAGTGGGCTTAAAACCTACATTCGTTGAATTGTTCCAATTCAAACAACAAGCCTTTATCCATAGGCATCCAAGTAGTTTAGCATTTAACGTATAGCCTCATGGAAAGCATGGTAGATATGGCAACACTCACATTCATGCAAGTATGCTAAAGCATAAAAACTCACCTAGTACTCCGAACTAAGAAAATATAAGTTAGAAAAATATGAATGATTCGTAACTATACAAGATGCCAGATGTAACGCATGCGATATGTAATTTAATAGGTTTGGCTACTAATATGGCATATGAAGCAATTTGATAACAAGTGGTTAAACACATATTCAAATATTATTGAAATGACAATGTAGTTTGAATGATGCGCCGAGCCTCGGTGCATGCAATATGAATGAATGGATGCAAGCATAAGGTATGCTAATTAAAACATGTCCCTAATCTAACCATCAAAAGCGGGTAAATAAAAAGGAGAAAGACGTGAGGTTGGAAGACATACGCACACGAACACACACTTATTACAACATTACGCCCTCGCGAAGGAGGGTTCGAATGAATAAAAGCTGACTAGCTAGCTAAACTAAGCTAATTAAGCTAATTATTACAAAACTTGAATTAATTAACTAAACTAGTTTAACTAATTATTATAACACAAATTAATTAGCTACAACTAACAAATTAAATAATTACAACACAAACTAATTGAATTATAACAAAGGCTAATCATAGGCTAATTAAATTAAACTAATTAACAAGATAACTCGCCTCGAGATGCGAGGGAGGCCCATGCATGCTTGGTTTCCACCGGAAGAACATCCTTTGTCTGCCCCCGAATGCCTCTATTTGCACAACCCTTGCACTGTTTCCTTCTCCAGGTCAACTCTGCCATGCTTCACAAGCACACTGTTCAAAATTCATTGGTGGCTAGCTGGCCAGAAGTGGTGGTCGTCCATCAGTGGTGGCTGGTAGGCCACTGATGATACACCAATTTTATTTTATTTTTTGCTGCAACAAAGAGCACACCAGGCAAAGAAACGGTATTCTCACAGGTTGTTTGTACTGTGTATCATCCCTTATCATCAACACAAGCTCAAAGGAGTGATACATTCGGCCCTTAAACCATCAATCAAGCAATTTCCATGCTTGATGGCTAAGGGACCAATTTGTATAAGTTCAATGAATGCAAAACAAAACTCAAATACTATCACCCTATCATGCATGTTCAAAGGCAACGGAGACCTAGGAAGGTGGCACATTTCATCACTTTTGAGTGTGAAATTTCCCATTTTCCTTGTGTTCAACTTGACATCCAATTTGAACACATGCAATGTAGCACAAAGAAATGCTTATCTTGTCACTTTTACTTGTCAATTTTTGTGGGAGCTGAGTATTTATGATTGTAGAGGGAGGGCCGAATAGATACTTGGAAGCTTATTATACAAACATCTTATTCGGCCCCGTCATGCCTCATCCAGAAGCCGACTATACCAACTGGCCATAGAACTAGTTAAGCAAGAAGCTGAATAAACATCCACAAGGCGGATGTCTAAGTGGGCCAGACCTTGAGGCCCAGGGAGCAAGTATAAATAAAGAAACAATAGCCAAAGAAGAGATATATGAGAACTAGTACGCTTAACTTAAGATAGAAGCAATCAAGAGAGTATATACTAACTTATCCGTCGGAGTGCTAATTCTGGCACCCCCGACCGGAGTCTTCATTCTTTTTCAAGTTACTAGTTGAGTATCTCAAGTGCCCCATTAGATCAGAAGAGTATTTCCCGAACCTCTTTCCCACAATTGGCGCTGTCTGTGGGAATACTCAAGCACAACCATGGCGGGCGTGACAGAAGATCCTCTGGCAGTTGCTGGCAACCCTACACCGCAAGATGAAACCACTCCAAGCAATAGACTTGGGCCAGAGAATATTACCGCAAGAAGGGCCTTGAACTTCGATTCACCCTCGACATCAGCACATGAGGCAATGCAAGCGATTATGGAGCAAGCAAAGCAAAACGAACAGAGGTTGGAAAACATGTTGGCTAAGAACGAGCGCCTTCGACAGGATTTGGCCTTGGAGGTGGCAAAATCCCGACAAGCTGCGCCCCAAGATCAGGGACGACCTCTAAGAAATGATGGTTGACGATCCCAAATTCGAAAATAATACAGTAGCAGTGATTCTGACTCGTCATCCCCAGATTCCAAAAAGAAAGGACGAGTAACAGTCTCGAGTTCTTCCGAAGGGAGTCCGCGTGAAAGCACTAAACAAAGACGAGATGACTCAGATGAAGAGGAACAACATGACCCCTTTGTGCAACGGATCGCAAGGGCGATACTGCCAAAAAAGTTTAAAGCTCCGTCATTCATTCTTTACGATGGAAAATCACACCCCACCGATCACATCCATCACTACAAGCACGGCATGACATTGCATGCAGACGATGACACCCTCATGTGCCGAATATTTCCCAGCAGTTTGGGACCATTGACTGTCATGTGGTATTATCAACTGGAGCCGGCTTCGATTAAGAGTTTCCACCAACTCCAAAAATCCTTCAGAGCAAGGTTCATCACTAATGAGGTCCAGCCGAAGCAAGCCGATTCTTTGTGGGCAATGCATATTCAACCGGGGGAAACCCTTCATACATATTCGGCGTGGTATTGGGAATGTTTTAATCTGGTAGACGATGCCTGCAATGACTCCATGGTATTACCGCCTTCAAGATGGGGTTACATCCAAACAGTGCCTTCCGCAGCTCTTTGACCAGACAGCCCCCAAAAACGGTCTAGGCGTTGATGAAAAAAGTTGAGGAATACTGCAAAGTAGAAGACGATGCCCTCCGGATCAAAGACGGACATAAAGTTTCTAAGTCGGCCCCGCCTGAAGTCCTACAGCCGATAAACGTTGTACCGCCACAGAGCCCTGTAACACGGAATCGAGCTAAGCGAGATAGAATACGGATTCACGCTAATCAAACGACCAGTGTCCACACCGAGCTAATGAGCAGCTTCAAGTGGATAGTAGGTGCACGAGGCGCACCGACAAGAAATACACGGAGTTATCAGAGCCGATCAGTGTGGTTATGGCTAAGGCTCAACACCTTCTGTTCTTCAAATGGCCATCAAAAATGGTGGGACCTCCCGACACATGAAGAGGGGATAGGCGGTGCGAATATGATAAAGATCACGATCATGATACTGACAGTTGCTATGCTTTGAAAGACCACCTTGAGGAATTGGTACAAGACGGTCGGCTTCAGCAACATGTCCGAAAGAACTCAACCAAAACAGTTGCCCTACGGCAGGATTCACCTCCGCCCGGCATCATCCATATGATATATAGCCTTCCAACAGCCCCAACTGTGTATGCAATTCAGTCGCATCGAGGCCCCCAAAAGCAAATCACACCAGTAAAACGGCCCCATGAAGCTCCAAATATTACCTTCGACGATTCTAATTTTATCGGCGTAACACTGCCCCACATTAATCCATTGGTCATCGAACTACGCGTAAACCAATTCACCGTTGAACACGTTCTCATAGACCAGGGGAGCACTTCAGAGGTTATGCATTACAAGACCTTCATCAAACTTGGGTTCGCCGAGTCATACTTGTCTCCGGCTCCTTATCCATTATTTGGCTTCAATGAGCGAGGCGCACCGACAAGAAATACACGGAGTTATCAGAGCCGATCAGTGTGGTTATGGCTAAGGTTTAACACCTTCTGTTCTTCAAATGGCCATAAAAAATGGTGGGACCTCCCGACACATGGAGACGGGATAGGCGGTGCGAATATGATAAAGATCACGATCATGATACCGACAATTGCTATGCTTTGAAAGACCAACTTGAGGAGTTGGTACAAGACGGTCGGCTTCAGCAACATGTCCGAAAGAACTCAACCAAAACAATTGCCCTACGGCAGGATTCACCTCCGCCCGGCATCATCCATATGATATATAGCCTTCCAACAGCCCCAACTGTGTATGCAATTTAGTCGCATCTAGGCCCCCAAAAGCAAATCACACCAGCAAAACGGCCCCATGAAGCTCCAAATATTACCTTCGACGATTCTAATTTTATCGGCGTAACACTCCCCCACATTAATCCATTGGTCATCGAACTACGCGTAAACCGATTCACCGTTGAACACGTTCTCATAGACCAGGGGAGTACTTCAGAGGTTATGCATTACAAGACCTTCATCAAACTCGGGTTCGCCAAGTCATACTTGTCTCCGGCTCCTTATCCATTATTTGGCTTCAACGCTAATCCGAAGTACCCGTTGGGTAAAATCACACTACCAATTCGAGTGGGCTCCCGAACAGTGGATGTGGAATTCTTGGTCATCAAGCTGCCTTCGCCATATAATCTCATCATGGAGCAAACTTGGTTGCATACCATGCAGGCCATGCCAAGTACCTATCATCAACTGCTCCGCTTCCCGACAGAACGCGGCATCGAGCAAATCCGTGGTTCGCAGAAATCGGCACAAGCATGTTATCTCATTGCTGCAAAGACACCAAAAGAGTTGGAAGTGAATTCTATTGAGTTGCCAGATCGAGAGAGCCTCAACGATGTTGGGCGGCTCCCAAGTGAAAAGGCCAGGGAAGCCTTGGATCGAGTTGAAATTGATGGGAATCTAGATAGGTTCTTCATGGTCGGTGCCTCCCTGAATGAAGCCGAGAGGCAGCAACTAATTTCCTTCTTGCTCGGCAACCTTGATGTATTTGCGTGGACACCATATGAGATGCCGGGTGTAGATCCATCTGTTTCACAGCACTGATTAAACGTTGACCCTAAATGCAAGCCGGTTATTTAGAAAAACCGACGGTCAGTCGCAGAACACACTGCTGCCATTGTTGAGAAAGTTGACCGGTTGCTTAATGTCGGGGCAATCCGGGAAGTCACCTACCCTACATGGTCATCGAACACTGTGGTTGTCAAGAACAAAAATGGGACTTGACGTGTTTACGTGGATTTCACAGACTTAAATAAAGCTTGCCCCAAGGACTGTTTTCCTCTCCCCAGAATAGACCAACTTATAGATGCCACAGTGCGTCATCAACGTATTGGCTTCCTTGATGCCTACAGAGGCTACCATGAAATCACCATGCATCCGGAGGACCAAGACAAAACAGTATTCCTCACCCCAAGAGGAACCTATTGCTATAAGGTTATGCCTTTTGGGCTGAAGAATGCAAGGGCAACTTACCAAAGGCTAGTCACTGCCATGTTCAAGGAGCAACTCGACCGTACTATAGAAGTGTACATTGACGATATGGTGGTTAAGTCGAAAGAAGAGCAAACTCATATAGTCGATCTGGAGGAGACATTCGGCATTTTACGAAAGTACAAAATGAAGCTGAACGCTTCCAAGTGTGCATTTGGCATCGGATCCAGCAAATTCCTTGGCTATATTGTCAACCATCAAGGAATCGAAGCCAACCCGAGGGAAATCATAGTAATCTTGGAACTCGGCTCCCCCTGATCGGTAAAGGAGGTTCAAAAGTTGATGGGGATGGCCGCCGCACTCAACAGGTTCATCAGTCGTTCCACGGATCGTTGCCGACAATGCTTTCGTACCCTACTGCAGGTTAAGGCTTTTGAATGGACCTCCGAGTGCAAAGCTGCTTTCAACAGTCTGAAAACCTACCTTTGATCAGTTCCACTCTTGACGACACCTTCGGCAGGTGACCTGCTGATTTTATATCAGGCAATCTCTGACCAGACCGTCACCATCGTACTGATAAAAGAAGAGCTTGGGAAGCAACGACCAGTGTATTATGTGAGCAAGGCAATGGTTGACGCCGAAACACGTTACCTTCCATTGGAAAAACTCATCCTAGCCCTCATCATGGCAGCAAGAAAACTGATGCATTACTTTCAACGGCATTTCATCAGGGTACTAACGGACTACCCCTTCCGGGCAGTACTCCACAGTGCAGAAGCATCAGGGCGCGTTTCAAAGTGGGCTCTTGAACTCGGCCAGCACGATATTCAATTCTTGCCTAGAACCTCAATCATGGGGCAAGTGTTTGCCGACTTTCTGGCCGAAGTCACTGGGGGTCTTGCCGACTTGAAGTCTGATCAAATTCAACCTAAGCTGAACTAGAGAATTTATGTTGGGGACATTTGACAGTTGTACTGTGATGGATCGTCCAATCAACGCGGTGGAGCCAGAGTATTGATCATGGCTCCCGACGGAGCAATAATTGAGCAGGCTCTCAAACTCGGCTTCGAAGCATCAAATAATGAGGCCAAATACGAAGCCCTGCTAACCGATTTACGGAATGCACATATCCTGGGTGCTCGGCGTTTGCTTATATTTTGTGATTCAAAACTTGTGATCAATCAACTAAAGGGGGTGTACGCGGCCAAAAACGACTGTATGGCCGCTTACATAAAAACGGCAAATTCTTTGCTGGCAAAATTTGATCATCATGAATTGAACCAAATAACCCGTGAACAGAACACACATGCAGACGCCCTGGCTTGCCTAGCCTCCGCCATTAACTCAGAGATTAAACAGACAATTGAAGTGTGCTTCATCCCTAATCCAAGCATTGGCCCTTCAGAGGAAGTCCACATCAATGTCATAGAGTCAGGTCCGAGTTGGATGGACTCCATTGCTGCATTACTATCTTCCGAACAGCTCTCGTCGGATAAGAAAGAAGCACACAAGCAGCGAAATAAAGCCCTTCGATACTACTTGGATTCACAATGAAAGCTTTACAAAAAATCCCTTTCTGGCCCATACCTAGAATGCGTTCATCCAGATAAAGTCGAGGAACTCCTGACTGAAATACATGAAGGTAGTTGTGGTGCCCATTCTGGCGGGCACTCTTTGGCCCATTGAGTTGTAACACAAGGATATTATTGGCTGACAATGAGAGCTGATGCTGAATGTTATGTGAAAAAATGAGCACAGTGCCAGAAGTTTTCTCCCTTAACCCATCTGCCTGCTGAAGAGTTAAGCTCTATAACCAGTACCTGGCCGTTCGCCCAATGGGGACTTGACATCATCGGACCATTGCCTCACGCCCCAGGCAACAAGCGATTTTTGATTGTCGCAACAGATTATTTCACAAAATGGGTGGAAGCGGACGCACTAACGCACATTCGGGATACAGATGTGAAGTGTTTTGTATGGAGAAATATCATAACACGATTCGACATTCCGAGAGCACTTATTTCAGACAATGGTACCCAGTTTGGTTGCGGTGCCTACCGAGAACTGTGCAACAAGTATGGCATTCGGCCCTATTTTTCCACCCCGGCTTATCCTCAGAGTAATGGTAAAGCTGAATCCTCGAACAAATCTATTTTGGACGGCATTAAGAAGAGGTTGGAGAAAGCTAAAGGCAGATGGATCGACGAATTGCCGAGTGTGTTGTGGGCTCATCGCACTACTCCCAAGGGGTCCACTGGGGAGATGCCATTCGCTTTGTGCTCTGGAACGCAAGCAATCATCCCCTTGGAGATTGGCCTCCCAACTTTGAAATCAAAAGTTTTTGATATGGGCCGAAATGACATGATGTTGGCTTTGGATTTAATTCTGATTGAAGAACAAAGAGACTGTGCCCTCCCATCCATGGCACGGTACCAGCAGCAGCTTGCTAAGTCATATAATCAACGTGTTCAACTGCACCGCTATACACCAAGGGAGTTGGTCCTGAAGAAAGTACTTCCAGTAGCCAGGAATCTATCTGATGGAAAATTGGGTCCTAACTGGAACGGCCCCTATCAGATCGATTCAATCGCGAGAGTAGGGGCATATCGACTCAAAGATATGTCTGGGAGGAGTCTGCCACGGCCTTGGAATTCAACGCACTTGTGTAAATTCTATCATTAAACCCGACTTGTGGGGCATGATACTTGTTTTGAATGGTTCATGATGTACATATTTCACTCTTGCAATGCAAAGTTTCCTGTTTTCACATTGCGAAATTCAATTCAAAAGTATTCTGATTAAGCCTCTGGATTCGGAGTGCCCTTCGTGTATCACGATTGGCTAATACAAAAAAGCCTCTGAAATCGGAGCCCCGTTAGTGCATGACACTTTTGGGCCGATTAAGCCTCCAGATTCGGAGCGCCCTTCGTGGATATCACGATTGGCCAAGATTTAAGTCTCCGAATTCAGAGCCCCATCAGTGCATGACACTTTTGGGCCGATTAAGCTTTCAGATTCGGAGTGCCCTTTATGGATATCACGATTGACTACGATTTAAGTCTCTGAATTCAATGCCCAATTAGTGCATGACACTTTTGGGCCGATTAAACCTCCGGATTTGGAGCGCTCTTCGTAGATATCACGATTGGCCAAGATTTAAGTCTCTGAATTCGGAGCCCTATCAGTGCATGACACTTTTGGGCCGATTAAGCCTCCGAATTCAGAGCGCCCTTTGTGGATATCACGATTGGCCAAGACAAAAAAGCCTCCGAATTCAGAGCCCCATTAGTACACGACACTTTTGGGCCGATTAATCCTCTAGAGTCGGAGCGCCCTTCATGTATCACGATTGCCCAAGCCAAAAAAGCCTCCGAATTTGGAGCCCCATTTGTGCATGACACTTTTGGGCCGATTAAGCCTCTGGATTCGGAGCGCCCATCGTGGATATCACGATTGGCTAAGATTTAAGTCTCCGAATTCGGAGCCCCATTAGTGCATGACACTTTTGGACCAATTAAGCCTCCGGATTCGGAGTGCCCTTTGTTGATATCACGATTGGCCAAGATTTAAGTCTCCGAATTCAGAGCCCCATCAGTGCATGACACTTTTGGGCCGATTAAGCCTCCAGATTCAGAGCGCCCTGTATGGATATCACGATTGGCTAAGATTTAAGTCTCCGAATTCGGAGCCTCATTAGTGCACGACACTTTTGGGCAGATTAAGCCTTCGGCTTCGGAGCGCCCTTCGTGTATCACGATAGGCCGAGACAAAAAAGCCTCCGAATTCGGAGCCCCATTAGTGCATGACACTTTTGGGTCGATTAAGCCTCCGGATTCGGAGCGCCCTTCGTGGATATCATGATTGGCCAAGATTTAAGTCTCTGAATTCGGAGCCCCATCAGTGCATGACACTTTTGGGCCGATTAAGCGTCCGGATTCGGAGCGCTCTTCGTGGATATCACGATTGGCCACGACAAAAAAGCCTCCGAATTTGGAGCCCCATTAGTGCACGACACTTTTGGGCCGATTAATCCTCTAGATTCGGTGCGCCCTTCGTGTATCACGATTGGCCAAGCCAAAAAAGCCTCCGAATTTGGAGCCCCATTAGTGCATGACACTTTTGGGCCGTTTAAGCCTCCGGATTCAGAGCGCCCTTCATGGATATCACGATTGGTTAAGATTTAAGTCTTCGAATTCGGAGCCCCATTAGTGCATGACATTTTTGGGCCAATTAAGCCTCCAGATTAAGAGTGCCCTTTGTGGATATCACGATTGGCTAAGATTTAAGTCTCTGAATTCAGAGTCCTATCAGTGCATGACACTTTTGGGCCGATTAAGCCTCCAGATTCAGAGCGCCCTTCATGGGTATCACGATCGGCTAAGATTTAAGTCTCCAAATTCAAAGCCTCATTAGTGCATGACACTTTTGGGCCGATTAAGCTTTCAGATTCGAAGCGCCCTTCGTGTATCACGATTGGCTAAGACAGAAAAGCCTCCGAATTCGGAGCCCCATTAGCGCATGACACTTTTGGGCCGATTAAGCCTCCGGATTCGGAGCGCCTTTCGTGGATATCATGATTGACTAAGATTTAAATCTCCGAATTCGGAGCCCCATTAGTGCATGACACTTTTGGGCTGATTAAGCCTCCGGATTCGGAGCGCCCTTCGTCGATATGACGATTGGCTAAGATTTAAGTCTCCGAATTCGTAGCCCCATGAGTGTAGGACACTTTTGGGCCGATTAAGCCTCCGGATTCAGAGCGCCCTTCGTGGATATCACAATTGGCGAAGATTTAAGTCTCTGAATTCGGAGCCCCATCAGTGCAACACTTTTGGGTCGATTAAGTCTCCGAATTCAGAGTGCCAATCCGCGCATGAAGCACTTCGGCCGAATAGTGATCCGGATTCGGCGTACTTCTCATGAATATTACAATTAAAGAGCGCAGGTTGTTGACAATATATGAAACATGCAAGCATAAAAAATGAAGCTAAAATGAAATGGTTCATTACATTGCCCGATTGGCTCAGAATGTATAAACATACAAACATTTAAAACAGGATGTTTTATTAAATTAACCAATAAGTACATAATTTGCATCCAATCTGTGTTGGAGCGTTTACAAAATGTTCAATTTTATTCGGCGTCACCCTCATCGTCGCTTTTCTCGATTTCGAAAACGCCAAAGGGAAAGTGCTGACGTTGGTATAATTGCGATGCCGATTCAACACCTGTTTCACAAAGAGCCTCTGCGGCTTATAGAGCCTTAATCCACCCGTGCCTGAAACCTTGGTTCTCGCATCGGCATACTTCATCGGCGAGTTTCTCCTTCGTCTTATCTATCCCCACCTTCCGGCCGTCATGGAAGACTTTCTCATAACCCCTAAACCTGGCGATCTCTACTGCAAACATGCTTGCCGTATCTCGATCGGCAATCGCATGACTTATCAGTCGTTAGGTCACCCTTTCCTCCACGACTGGGTTAGATTAGCCGGCAGCACACGGCTCAGCAGTTTTGGCCTTCCTTAGCTCACGCTCGGCTTTCTCTTCGCGAGCCTCCAAGTTTCGAATTCGTTCGTTCTTCTGCTCTATCTCCCGCCGCGCGGCACGTAGACGAATGTCGATTTCATAGGCGGTATATAACCCTTGCACTGCTCCGTGGATGCCATCACGAAACACTTCAAAGTCCTGTCGACTGACCATCGATTGTTGGACTTCTGGTGGAAAAATCTGTCGAGCGAAGTCGACTGCCACGTTTGGGTCGTGAACAATTGAATCCGCCTCAGTCATTGGTTTATTCCTCACAAACACCGCAAAACTCAACAGGCGCAGTGTCTCACCAGATTCACCTCTCAGTCGTAGACGAGGGGGGTTGCCCCGTTGCTGTTTTTTCCATCGAGGAGACCTACTGCGATGATGTGGGGACTCACATTTTTTCCGCTCCTTCGAGGTCCTACTTCTCGTGCGTATGGGCTCGCCACTTCGATTCATCTCAGTATCTAGCTCAGCCAATGTCCTCCATTCTCCTCTACAATTGAAGAATAGTCTACTTGACATTCGCACTTGTCTAACCTTTCTCAACAAACTGGTTCGAGTTATTGAGTTTAATCACACTGATGGAACCAAAGCGCATGAGACACTCACCCCATTTATTCTTTACAGGCGTAGCACCCCCGAGGCAACCTCATTACTGCTAGACTTCAAAAGCCTCAGGGATCCAATCGGCCCCATATCTAAGCCTGGTGCCGATCTACTTATGTGCCACAACCACTCCATGAACTAATTGTATTCAGCCTCCCAGTTCAAACACATTGGCTGGGGCAAGGGCAGATTCACTAATCTAATCGACCCAATATCTAAGCCTGGAGCTGATCTATTATGTGCCACAACCACTCCATGAACTAATTGTATTCGGCCTCCTAGTTCAAGCATTGGCTGGGACAAGGGCAGATTCGCTAATCTAATCGGCCCAATATCTAAGCCTAGAGTCGATCTACTTATGTGCCACAGCCACTCCATGAACTAATTGTATTCGGCTTCCCAGTTCATGCATTGGCTGGGGCAAGGGCAGACTAATTAGCCTAGTCGGCCAGGCGACAAGGCCCTGAGCCGATTTACTTGTTTGGCTAAGTTACTAAATTGCCAAGTTGCATTGCTATTTATTCGGCAGATATTCTTTGGGATGTTAAAGTTACTCATCTTATGTTCCTACATCCTATCGGATCGATGGCTAGCATGCACAACAGACAGTAACCATTTTATCCAAAGTAGTGAAAAGCAAAACTCTTCATTAATAACAATTGAGTACAGGCAATAACGCAAAGCGAGGGAAATTTTCATTCATAAAGTGAATTCAGATAGTCATCATTTTATACATGAAGATTACCCTAACTGAATAGAAGTCTACTAAAAAACAAAACATGCGTGCAAGAACATACATTCAAAATTCCTAACAAAACTAAAGTATTGCCCAAATCAATCTTTATGGTCAGACTCAAGCAGCTCAATGTCCACTTGCTTGTATGGAATCAGCATGGCCAATGTCACATCAGCGGCAGCAATGGCTTTGAGCCAGCCGTGTTTGAATCCCCAATTCTCGAATTTGGGGACTTCTTCTACATAATTTTTCGGGGCGGCGCCCTTTCCAGCCTCGAACGCTTTGGAAGCCTCAAAGTCTGCTATTTCCTTCAACTTCTTTGACTCTTCCAATTCGGCATCCAGCCTGGCAATCACCTCCTTGGCTAACTTGAGCAAATTTTCGCTCGCGTTTGCTCTCTCCTCGGCGGCCAATTTGAGCTGGTTAGCACTCTATGCCCTTTCCGCCTCTGCTTCAGCCCTTGCGATTTCCATTGTCGCTCTCGTCGCCTCGAACTTGGCCCTGATCCTCTCACCCTCAACTTTCAATTTCAAACGGCCAATTCTTTTAATTGCGTCATGCTAGCGACGGCCTATTTCGGCTATCCTTCCAACCATCTGTAAAATAGGGAGTTAAAACCAAAACAAAACCAAAACAATATATGCAGAAAGTGGAAGTTAGGATCAAGTCATATACCAGGAAGGCCGACTGAGCGGCTAAAGCTATTGCCGCCAAGTCTGGCTCTGCCCGAAAGGTTGCCTTGTCAGCCAGCAATAAGACCGAGGAAGTGAAGCTCAACGCCACGGCTGGATCTTTCAAGGTTGACACTTGAGAGGAGATCGGGATGTTTTATATCTTTGGTTGGACAACAAAAAGAGCAACCACATCTGACTCCTCTAAGCGCGGCCGTTTATCAATAAGTTTTCCTCAGAGCCGACCTCGCTCTTGGTGGGTCGTTTCTCTCTCCGTTCTAGGATCAGCCATTCGACTACCAGTTCAGTCTCGGCTATCTCAGCCTGCGCCGTTTCTTCTATGACAACGGGGTCGGAGGATTGAGTCGTCGCAGGTTCGGAACGGATGGTCTCGACTCTACGCACACGGCTCAGCAGTTTTGGCCTTCCTTAGCTCACGCTCGGCTTTCTCTTCGCGAGCCTCCAAGTTTCGAATTCGTTCGTTCTTCTGCTCTATCTCCCGCCGCGCGGCACGTAGACGAATGCCGATTTCATAGGCGGTATACAACCCTTGCACTGCTCCGTGGATGCCATCACGAAACACTTCAAAGTCCTGTCGACTGACCATCGATTGTTGGACTTCTGGTGGAAAAATCTGTCGAGCGAAGTCGACTGCCACGTTTGGGTCGTGAACAATTGAATCCGCCTCAGTCATTGGTTTATTCCTCACAAACACCGCAAAACTCAACAGGCGCGGTGTCTCACCAGATTCACCTCTCAGTCGTAGACGAGGGGGGTTGCCCCGTTGCTGTTTTTTCCTTCGAGGAGACCTACTGCGATGATGTGGGGACTCACATTTTTCCCGCTCCTTCGAGGTCCTACTTCCCGTGCGTATGGGCTCGCCACTTCGATTCATCTCAGTATCTAGCTCAGCCAATGTCCTCCATTCTCCTCTACTATTGAAGAATAGTCTACTTGACATTCGCACTTGTCTAACCTTTCTCAACAAACTAGTTTGAGTTATTGAGTTTAATCACACTGATGGAACCAAAGCGCACGAGACACTCACCCCATTTATTCTTTACGGGCGTAGCACCCCCGAGGCAACCTCATTACTGCTAGACTTCAAAAGCCTCAGGGATCCAATCAGCCCCATATCTAAGCCTGGTGCCGATCTACTTATGTGCCACAACCACTCCATGAACTAATTGTCTTCAGCCTCCCAGTTCAAACACATTGGCTGGGGCAAGGGCAGATTCACTAATCTAATCGACCCAATATCTAAGCCTGGAGCCGATCTACTTATGTGCCACAACCACTCCATGAACTAATTGTATTCAGCCTCCTAGTTCAAGCATTGGCTGGGACAAGGGCAGATTCACTAATCTAATCGGCCCAATATCTAAGCCTAGAGCCGATCTACTTATGTGCCACAGCCACTCCATGAACTAATTGTATTCGGCTTCCCAGTTCATGCATTGGCTGGGGCAAGGGCCGACTAATTAGCCTAGTCGGCCAGGCGACAAGGCCCTGAGCCGATTTACTTGTTCGGCTAAGTTACTAAATTGCCAAGTTGCATTGCTATTTATTCGGCAGCTATTCTTTGGGATGTTTAAGTTACTCATCTTATGTTCCTACATCCTATCGGATCGATGGCTAGCATGCACAACAGACAGTAACCATTTTATCCAAAGTAGTGAAAAGAAAAACTCTTCATTAATAACAATTGAGTACAGGCAATAACGCAAAGCGAGGGAAATTTTCATTCATAAAGTGAATTCAGATAGTCATCATTTTATACATGAAGATTACCCTAACTGAATAGAAGTCTACTAAAAAACAAAACATGCGTGCAAGAACATACATTCAAAATTCCTAACAAAACTAAAGTATTGCCCAAATCAATCTTTATGGTCAGACTCAAGCAGCTCAATGTCCACTTGCTTGTATGGAATCAGCATGGCCAATGTCACATCAGCGGCAGCAATGGCTTTGAGCCAGCCGTGTTTGAATCCCCAATTCTCGAATTTGGGGACTTCTTCTACATAATTTTTCGGGGCGGCGCCCTTTCCAGCCTCGAACGCTTTGGAAGCCTCAAAGTCTGCTATTTCCTTCAACTTCTTTGACTCTTCCAATTCGGCATCCAGCCTGGCAATCACCTCCTTGGCTAACTTGAGCAAATTTTCGCTCGCGTTTGCTCTCTCCTCGGCGGCCAATTTGAGCTGGTTAGCACTCTATGCCCTTTCCGCCTCTGCTTCAGCCCTTGCGATTTCCATTGTCGCTCTCGTCGCCTCGAACTTGGCCCTGATCCTCTCACCCTCAACTTTCAATTTCAAACGGCCAATTCTTTTAATTGCGTCATGCTAGCGACGGCCTATTTCGGCTATCCTTCCAACCATCTGTAAAATAGGGAGTTAAAACCAAAACAAAACCAAAACAATATATGCAGAAAGTGGAAGTTAGGATCAAGTCATATACCAGGAAGGCCGACTGAGCGGCTAAAGCTATTGCCGCCAAGTCTGGCTCTGCCCGAAAGGTTGCCTTGTCAGCCAGCAATAAGACCGAGGAAGTGAAGCTCAACGCCACGGCTGGATCTTTCAAGGTTGACACTTGAGAGGAGATCGGGATGTTTTATATCTTTGGTTGGACAACAAAAAGAGCAACCACATCTGACTCCTCTAAGCGCGGCCGTTTATCAATAAGTTTTCCTCAGAGCCGACCTCGCTCTTGGTGGGTCGTTTCTCTCTCCGTTCTGGAATCAGCCGTTCGACTACCAGTTCAGTCTCGGCCGTCTCAGCCTGCGCCGTTTCTTCTATGACAGCGGGCTCGGAGGATTGAGTCGTCGCAGGTTCGGAACGGATGGTCTCGACTCTACACTAGGTAGCCATGCGTTCGGTATTTTTCCTTCGTGCCAATTGCGTAAGCGATTCCCCTGCCATGTTCTCAGGATAGGAGCCAAGGAGCCAAGGAGATCTCCTAAATCAATAAAGATATCTTCGAAGGGGATTTCTCCCTAACCTGAAGTGGAGGGAGGGAGGATTGATTCAAACCAGCTGCTTCAAATGCCGAGTGAAGAACCTCATCGACTTCCAAATCAAATTGGAGCGGTTGTTCGGCGTTATCCTCGGCTACTAGCACTGCGGCCTGCTTCGAATCGTAGGTTTCGAAACCGATTTGCCTAAGGCTTTTGAAGCGGGGGAAGATAAGAGTCGTAAGATGGTGTTCGCCGCGTGGAATCAGAATGTTTTTTGCGGCCGAAAATGTTGTGTAAGTCGGCTCGTACCTCAGAAGTATATGGGCGGCTCTCCCTTGCTTTTGGCTATTTGGATGGCCAAAAAACTGGAGTGCGGTTTTGATGTCCGCAAGAACTGCGTCGTCGGCCGAAACCAGAACTTTTTTCAGATTGTTGCCTGCACGAATATAAAATTGTTAGTACTTCGAGATAAGGCTGAGTAAATATAAAGTAGATAAGCGTAAGGAGCTACAAAGCAACCTGGCTCGCCTTTCCGTCTACGTATAGGGTCTAGGCGATCCTCGTCTTCACCGAATTCCCAGTTACCTTGGACAATGACTATGACATTGTCGACTTGCTTGCCAGAGCTGGCAAGCATAGTTACCAACTAATGGTCAGTGTCCTTGGCCCTAAGAAAATAGCGCCTTAGCTGGCCAGACGATTTGGCCAAAACATAACAGTGTCAAATGGCAGGTATGCCAAGGTTGATCCTAAGACGCCAGTTAAACTCTATAATCCTCATTACGATGCAGAAAAAGTTTACGTTGGGTTGCGAAGGAATCAAACCCCAATGGTGAAGGGGAAAACGGACTCCGCCCTTAGGAATAGATAGGAGAGGAAAAATGATTGTACTTTCATCGTCCCTCTCCATATCAAGAGTGTTGTCTGTCACGAGTGACAAATGGACATCGTCGGGGATGGAAAAATGGCGTTGGAACCTAGAAATACAGTCCGTAAAAAGTAGGTCTTTCAAATGTTTGGCCATACTAGCAAGTTTAAGGAGAGTGCTAAAATAAAAATAAGCAAGGAAATGGGATTCGAAAAGAAGGGGAAGAGAACTTACAAGGAGCAAAGGAGACAACGACAGACGGAAAGAAGTTGCAGAGGATGCGAAATGGAGGATGTATGTCGACTAGTAGTCCAGGAGCTTCGAGTACTTAAAAAACATGCATTCGAAGAGACAATGAAGTTTCAAATCTCAATAAATGAGGGAAATGTACAAAGGGGTGGGAAGTTGTAATGATGACTGAAAGGCGTGTGAACTCCGACATCCGCATTGGAATGAGGTTAGCTGCTGAATTTCGGCTCTGACTTTTCGAGTTCGAAACCAAACACACCGGCTAACGGTTATTAGTGGTGTGTTTGGGAGGCAATTGTGGGAGCCGAGTATTTACGATTGCAGAGGGGGGGCGGAATAGATACTTGGAATCTTATTATACGAACATCTTATTCGGCCCCATCATGCCTCATCCGGAAGCCGAATATACCAACCAGCCATAGAACTAGTTAAGCAAGAAGCTGAATAAACATCCACAAGGTGGATGTCTAAGTGGGACAAACCCTGAGGCCCAGGGAGGAAGTATAAATAAAGAAACAATAGCCAAAGAAGAGATATGTGAGAACTAGTACGCTTAACTTAAGATACAAGTAATCAAGAGAGTATATACTGACTTATCCGTCGGAGTGCTAATTCTAGCACCCCCGACCGGAGTGTTCATTCTTTTTTAGGTGACTAGCTAAGGATCTAGAGTGCCCCATTAGATCAGAAGAGTATTTCCATAACCACTCTCCCACAATTTTGTTTACACATTTTAGTTACCAAATCATTCTTTAATCAATTAGTCCATTTGTAAATGTCCTCTAAGATGAAAGAAGTGTCAATGAAGGGATAGTCAGAAGCCGAATATACCAACCAGCCATAGAACTAGTTAAGCAAGAAGCTGAATAAACATCCACAAGGTGGATGTCTAAGTGGGACAAACCTTGAGGCCCAGGGAGCAAGTATAAATAAAGAAACAACAGCCAAAGAAGAGATATGTGAGAACTAGTACGCTTAACTTAAGATACAAGCAATTAAGAGAGTATATACCGACTTATCCGTCGGAGTGCTAATTCTAGCACCCCCGACCGGAGTGTTCATTCTTTTTTAGGTGACTAGCTAAGGATCTAGAGTGCCCCATTAGATCAGAAGAGTATTTCCATAACCACTCTCCCACAATTTTGTTTACACATTTTAGTTACCAAATCATTCTTTAATCAATTAGTCCATTGGTAAATGTCCTCTAAGATGAAAGAAGTGTCAATAAAGGGATAGTGTAAGGCAAGAGAGAGATCATGCCGTTGATAATGAACCCTCAAAGAGGATTAAACCATTAGGCATGGCCTTAATCTCAAGCTTAACAGATCTCAAGCTTGAAACAACCCTCAAAAGCAAATGAAAGAGTGAAGCAAAGAGGGAGGTTGCAGAGTTTATAGTGCTAAAATGGAGTGAAAAACAACACCAAAAGATACTATCAACTCAAACAAGAGGTGTCCAAGACCCTAAAACACCAACTTGTGAGGACTATTGCACTACAACCATGCAAAACAAGATTCAAATGAACTAACCAGCCCAAAACAGAGCTAAAGCAGGCTATTTTAGAGTCTAAAACATGCTACACTTGAGCTAAATTCAACTAGAAAAATGTGCTAACATGTAAAGCTAACTAGGCATGCAAACAAGGCACAAGGAGAGAAGGCTAAGCCCTCCAAATTTGGACTTCTAAATGAGTTTTTTGCCACTAAAAAACCTCTGAAATTCGGTGGTTGAAAGGCCCAAAAAAGTTGGTTTGAAAGTGGTGAACAAAGGTACAAAAGCTTTACAAGAAAAGAAGTAAGAATGGTGAATCACCCCCTAACTGAAAATGGCCTCAAACCACCACCTTTAGGCCACAAAAACAGAGTTTTTTACAGTTCAAAATCCGCCAAAAAATAGTTGAAAGAGATGGAAAAACAAGTATGCAAAATAAGTGTAAAAGGGGAGTGTTATACCTTTTGAAGCAAGCAACAATTTTAGGCACAAATTCAAGTCAACAACACCTTAAAGCTCCATGAAGGCTTCTAAGGACCTCAACTCAAAGGTGATCAAGTTTGATTAAGGAAGTGTATGCAAAAGTATAGGACTTGTGAGCAAATGTATACAAAATTGCAAGAGAGAGAGAGAGAGAGAAATCTATAGAGAGAGAGAATTTTGCTCTAAAATTTTCTAACCCTCCACAAAGGGGGAGAAGGTCCCATATTTATAGAAAAACAAGCTTTTGGCTGAGTTATATCAGTCCATACATGTGTATGGTGATCAAGCCCATTGTGCCAACATTTGGAACAACTGTCAAGAAAATATCTGCAAAAAGGCATCAATGGCCGGCAGGCCACTAATGTGGTCGACAGGCCACCAGTGATTACCGACAGGCCACTTGGGGGGCTGGCAGCCTCAATTGGTGGTCGACAGCCACCAAAGGTTGCAAGCATGAAGATTTTGGTCCAAAACAAGGCAGAGAATGGATAGAGTTGAAGCCTCAAAGACAGAGCATTCCGCTGAGGACTTTGGGCACCAAAAACAAGCACAAATAGTCATAATCATTGAGTGCACAAATGATGGCGTCCAAGTCTTGAGGACGATCAAAAATAGGGTGTCTACAGTTGCCCCTCTTTGACAGAACTCGGAAGTCGTGAAATGACGTGAGTAAATGTCAAAGACCAAAGGCGACCCATTGTTGACAAGGCTGAAGACTTGGACAAACAAAAAAGTCAAAAACAAATGGTTGCGCCTGTAGGCTACCTACGTATCCCTTTGCAAGGAATCAAACTAGCGTAGTTCTGGGGCAAGATGCAAGTGAGATGCATGATGCAGGAACATAACTTATGATCATGCAATGAGGCTGTAATGAAACATTTAAAAGCAAATGCCATGCAATGAAAATGCCACATCCAAACAAACCGAAACATGGTATAACAATCTCAAACATGAAAAAGAAGTAAGTGAATAAACATGCCACACGTGGGAATCACGAGCCAAAACCACACTTCATGCAGAAAGGACGCAAGAAATTATACAAGCTTAACTTCGCAACGTGCAGGAAAGGGGAAGAGCGACATAACCGTCGGGCGCACCTGGGGTCTCAACCGAGATTCAAATGCATTGCACGCGAAAAGAGAAAGGATGATGTGAGCACCGGGCGCACCCGAACGTTTTTAACTGATTGGAAATCCTAACACGTTGCACGCGAGAGGAGGAAGAATAGTGTGAACACCAGGCGCACCTGAGTGTTTTTAACGGAATGGTGGTGTGAACACCGGGACGCACCCGAATGTTTTTAACTAAAAGGTGGTGTGAACACCGGGACGCACTCGAGTGTTTTTAACCGAAGGGTTGGTGTGAACACCGGGATGCACCCAAATGTTTTTAACCGAAGGGTGGTGTGAACACCGGGACGCACCCGAGTGTTTTTAACCGAAGGGTTGGTGTGAACACCGGGACGTATCCGAATGTTTTAACCAAAGGGTGGTGTGAACACCGAGACGCACCCGAGTGTTTTTAACCAAAGGGTTGGTGTGAACACTGGGACGCACCCGAGTATTTTTAACCGAAGGGGGTCGGCGTGAACAGGGGGTATACTCAAGTGTTTTTAACCGATGGGGGTTAGTGTGAACAGCGGGCGTACCCCACTGTTTTTAACCGAAGGGGGTTAGTGTGAACACTGGGCATACCCAAGTGTTTTTAACCGAAAGGGGTTCCTAACGCATCTCATACAAGAGGAGGAAGAATAAAAGGATGCAATCCGAAGGGTACGGATGGTTTCACCTGGAACTCCTCTGAATGAACCGTACATACAATATCGTGCATGTGTAGGAAAGAGACTAAACAAGTGCGACAATATGAATGCATGTTCCATGCGAGACAAACAACCGAGATATAATGTTAATGGCATGTTCTATGAAAGAAACAAAAGCATAAGCATATTCTATGCATGATAGAAAAGCAAATGCAAGATGCACATATAATTCTCATGAGATGCGCATTTTGCAACAACATGTGCGAAATGCATATTCTATGCCACAAAGTGAAGTACACGTTCCATGCAACAACAAAAAAGAAATGCACATTCTATGCAAGATAACATAGCATGATTTGACAAAACAAACTCAAAGGCAACTTCTGATTCACCTCTCAGAAGAATTGCAATGTATTTAACGGATACACCTCGTCCACGTTGACAAGTGACGAACGTCGCGCACCGAAAACACAGTTTCAAGCTTCCGCAAAGATATTCTGAACCAAACAATGAACAAACCCTTCAATCCTTGAAGACCAAATATACAAAGCAGCATTAGGATTCCAAGGGAAGCCTCAGAACTCTTGCTGGCCAACTGCCGGCCGCCAGTGCTCATTGCCAGCCACCAATGTGGCCTGTCGGCCACCCGTGGCAGACTCGGGGCAAATTGGTCAATTTGCCTCGGGTCTTTAAGTATAGGGCTCCACACTTCATTTCCACACTTCTCAAGGGCCAAAATCTTCCTCCCTTTCTCTCTAGACACTCATTCGCTCTAGATTCGCGCTTTCAATGCATTTTCCAACACGTCACACAATTTTATTCGCTAAACCATCTTTATTTACTCCATTTTAAACAGATTGAAATTTGATTTCGGTGATTTTTCTTGGAGTTTCACCTTTTGAGGTTTATTCCCCTCAAGTCTCTCTTAGGTTTTGCACCTTTTCCCGGGCTTTGACTTTTTCCTCCACTTTCTCTCTCGTAGGGTTGACTTTTTCTAAGTTTTCCCTTTTTCTTCCATTTTCGACCACTTTCTCATCTTCTTTCCAGATGGAGGATGACACACCTCATGACGGAGCTCCCCAAAGATCCCACCCTAGTTGTCTATAAAGATGGAGGCGAAGCCTAAGCCAATGCTACTACCACACGGGATTCGACCCATTGATCCAACGACATACCATCCTTAGATGCATGTGCTACCTCTTGGGGGGATCAGGTACTTTAAAGCACTTGCGCGACACGTACCAGAGGACCTATTGCTACGAGAGCCGAACTCCCATTTATCTTACGGCGCCACCGAGGTATACACCGTATTCCCATGTTTTCTTCACTATGCATTGCATGTCTTGCTTTAACTACGTTCCTTGCTCTAACCACACTCTTGCACTGTATTTCTTACATTGCCTTTTACTGCATTTTTAGCCCTAATCACACACTTGCACTGTATTTCTTACACTGCCTTTTCATTTGTCTGTTCTCATGTTGCTGTATATCACTGTTTTGATCACAAGAGGACTCTCGTGCCGTCAGGGGCTATGGAGCCACGTCCGCGTGGGACTGGTATATGGAGCTTCCTACCGGTGTCTGCTACATTATTGATGAGGCCAACTTCGGCTTATTCTGCATGGGGCTATCGCGCCATATCACGAGTCGCCTACTTCTCGATGCATTAGTGGAGCGGTGGTACGATACCGCCAACTCCTTCTACTTCTCTGCTACTGGGGAGATGACGATGACTCCCTATGACTTCGCCATGCTCACAGGCATAGAAGTAGGTGGTCATTGGATTCCTTATGATATGGACACGGGCGAGCGGGAGGCCATCTGGCTACACCTGCGAGGAGCATGTCCACCTCTCTTCTGACCAAGGATGGTATGATATAGCATATTCACCTCGTGTTTTTACAGGAGAGAGCCACAGACCGAGCATTACGCCCGAGGCTTCTTGATGTTCCTGTTTGGCACCACCTTGTTTGTGAACAGGTGAAACATTGTAGGGTTATATCTCCTGAGTGCTCTGGTGGACTTATCTCAGGTCTGGCTTTATGATTGGGGCAGTGCTGGCCTAGCCACATTGTACGGCTATATCACCTCGACATCCCACAGGGGGGGAGATAGAGTCAAAGGCTATTGGCAAGCCTGGGAGGTATGCTTTACATTTTTTGCTCGCCATTCTGCTTTGCACTTTCTATACGCTACACACTGCATTGTTTACACCTATATATCGTGGTCTCTGCGCTGCACATTCTGCATCCTATGTTTCTATACTTGCACTTTCTGTATACTGTACTACCCATTCTTGCTTCTCCACTTTGCATCTGTACTTTCTGTACGATGTACACACATGCTATTTCATGCACTCTATATTTGTACTTTCTGTAAACTGTACGCACATTCTGCTTTTTGCATCCTGTGTCTGTACTTTCTATACACTGTATACTTACTGTTGCCTTTTCCTTGCAGCTATAGATATATGCATATTTTCCTACCCTTGCCCCAGAGCCAGAGGTAGAGATGCCTCCAGCTATGCCATACTCTAACCGGTATGAGAGGAGATGCCTATGGAGGACCCGGGAGACCTTCGCATTCTTTCGTCGGTAATTCAATACAATGACTACCGCAAAGGTAACTCAAAACTCACAGTTGTTTGTACATCAGCTCTGATTCATATTGCAACTAAACAATCTGTGCATTCTCTGTTTGCAGATTGCTTGGCAGCCTTGGGTGATGATGTCGGATGGAGTTCGGGACCAGTATGCCGGAGCTCGTGGGGCTTCCCGTTTTTAGCTTCTACATGAGGGCCCAGTTTGCTGAACCTGGTTTCTAGGCGAGTGCTTCGTGCGCTAGACCTTAGGTTTGCCTCAGCCGATAGTTTCCATACCACTCCCACCATCTATGAGAGCTACAGAGAGTCTCTCCTCCCAAGAGATGATTCAGTTTAGCGGGGGCTTAAACGACGACTACATCCATGGAGAGGGGGATTATGCGACATTCATCCAGACACATCTGATGCCCTCCTTGGCGGGTGTTCGTGCTCGTGTAGGTAGAGTAGCAGATGCCCGTTCGACAACTAGAACCCAGGAGACGAGGGCCGAGACTGGAAGGGTTCCTTCTGCTGGGCATGCTACTGGTTGGCCAAAGATCCGAACCACATTGGCTTGTTGGAGGCCGACCGACAGGTCGTATTAGATTTCGATTCAGCCCGCAAAGCCGAGCTAGATACGTCTGAGCTCACAATGCACCTCCGGTATGTACCACTTCTTTTCTAGTTTTCCATTCTCTTTATGATATTCATTCCTTCCGGATACTGATCATACTCAATACATTTGTAGGCACCCCGAGGTTAACTAGGGGATTACTCGAGCTAGTAGCATCGTTCGAGAGCATGATTCTGAGGAGGGAGGCACTACTCCGTCTCCATGGAATTCAGGTATTCTTTCCATACTTTCTGCCAGCATTTAAGCATGTTCCACACTGTTGTGCATTGCATTCTAACTGAAGCATTGATACTCATCTCATGGTTTGCATTTTGCCCTTTGTCACATCACACTACTACGTTGCACTATACTTCCACTGTATCTGGCTCATTGCACTCTTCCACTTTCACCATACTGCATCTGCAACTATACTTTGTATCTGATACATCAATACTGTATCTTTTTAGGTTCCAACCATACCGAGAGCACCAAGAGCAGCAGCCATGCCTACACCATCACCACCTCCTCCAGCAGCAGAGGTGAGAGAGAGACAGCCCGTAGCACATAGCCGAGAGGGACATCGTGGTCGAGGCCGAAGGAGGCCTTTAGAGCCAGTGTTGAGTGATGACGATGCCGAGACCAGTGGCTCTGAGGAGGCAATGAGTCTATAGTCTGAGTCCTCTAAGAGTGGAGATGACAATGACTCTAGATCTAAGAGTGGCGATGATTTCGGTTCTGGCTCGGCACCTGAGTCCGATAGCGGTGCGGATAGAGACAGCTCTGAGTCCCCGCCCAAGAAAATGACGAAGAGGGCCTCTCGAGCCTGAGATGGGTAGCCGTGATTTTCTTGTATTTTTGCGTAGTTTCTTTTTGTTAGTAGTGTTAGCACTTTGTACAGCTTCAGACAAGTTTTATTTGCTTTAAAAACTTGTACTACGCTTTTGTGAAGAAAGACAACCCTGGTCGGAATGAAAACCAATTTTTCTTTGAAAAAGTGTTATATTTTGCATCATGAGCACCACTTAGCACGGAATGGAGATTGAATTTGATACTGAAAACTGAATACTTTTATTTCCACAACAATCTTAATCAGGTAATAAACCGACCAACAACTGAAATTCTAAACACAACATACAACTCAATAATCAAAATAGTAACAACTCGATAAGAAAAATAACTCGATTATACAACAAAACAACTCGATAAACAAAACAAATACAACTCAACAAACTTACTAAAACTAAAAGGACTCAGAAAAAGACCTTAAAATGCATAAAGAAGAAAACAAAACACATGTTTTCAGCATTCTCAACACATAGGTGGACAACAGAACACAAAGACAGATGCCGACCACTTAGAGAGCTTGCCGACAACATGCCGGCCATGGATGGAATATGTCGGCCACCAACAGTGGCCAGCCGGCCATCAATAGTGGCCTGCCGACCACTAATGTGCAAAACCTCCTGTAGACGTCCCCAAACGCCTCGGGAGGATGAGTCTCGTTCTGTTCGTTTTGGGCTCACTACAGTTCGGACTCTAATTGTCACGGTTCTTAATCTGAACCAAAGAGTCCAAATCCGGCAAATCGTTTTGAAAAACAGATTTTTGTAAAGAAGTGCCAAACATGGACTGCTTTGCTAGATATAGAGTCGCCACCTAAATATTTTATTTTGGAAGAATATAGGAAACCCTGACTCGTTTTCCTAAGGCCACGTGTCCGTCATCACCAGAGATGCCTCGGCTCGGGAACTTGGGTATGATTGGGGAAGGTCAGCTATGAGCACCCCCTCTTGCCCGATCTGCAGATCGGCCTCTACTAACCATGATATCTTGTTTTGAAAACATTATGCGTTCTTATTCCGGTTATTAGCCTAGATTTACTATGTGATGTGCACAGCATACAAGTATAGACTGAATAGCCTGAGTTAGAACAAAACATTTCATGTTTGGTTTTTAAAGCAGTTTGCTACTCGTAAGTAGGCTAAAATGCATGTTTTACCACCTTCAAGTGGGCTTTAGAAAAGATGGTTTTTGCCACTATCAAGTGGGCTTAAAACTCACGGTTTTAATGCATTATTCTAATTCATGTAATTCAACCTCCATCCACAGGCATCCAAGCAGTTATATCACATAAGCAAATAGTCTCATGGTAATCATGCTGTCATGGCAACACTCACACGCATGCAAGGATGCTAAAGCGTAAAAGCTTACCGAGTACTCCAAGCCAAAAGAAAAGCTATGTTAGAAATCCGTGCATGATCCTAACTATACAAAAATGCCTAATGCAACACATGCAGGAATGTGAATACAATAGGCTCGGCTATTCTAAAATGACATGCGAAATGCTACAACTAACACGTATTCAATTTGGAATTGAAACACAAATGCAGTTAGTATGATGCGTCGAGCCTGATGCATGCAAGACAAATGTATGAATGCACGCATGCATAACATAAGGTATGCTAATTTAAATATGTCCTAATACTAACCATCGAAAGCTGGTGAATAAAAGGGAAGAAAGAAGTGGGGTCGGAAGACATACACACACGCACGCTTATTACAAATTCGCCCTCGCTCGGAGGGACCGAAAGAATAATACAATTTAATTAACCTACAAGCTAATTAAATAATTTACAGACCACCTAATTAATTAACAAATCAATTAAGATAAGGAAAGCACTAAAAGGCCTCGGGAAGAGGGATGCACGCATGCTCGGATTGACTTCGCCCGGAAATCTAATGTCATGCCATTGTTGCCTCTGTTTACACTGTTTTGCACCTCTGAAAACTGCACAAGTCTCCAGGATGCTTCTGAACCACCTTCTGAGCATTGTGAAAGGTCACCAGCCAAGGGTAAAGGCCACCGGCCATCCATATTCGGTCGGTCAGCAATAAGGATGGTCGGCCGGCCAAAGATTCCTGCAGAAACATGTTTTGACAGAAACAGAGGGCAAAACATGGCATGGCAATGCATTTCAAGCAATGTTTGCACCAACCACACTCCTTATCATGTTTATGACTCAAAAGAGGATGGTGTTTGACCCTCGGACCACCAATCGCGCATTTCAATGCATAATGGCCAAAGAGGCCAAGTTGTGCATTTTGATTTCAAATGAAATGCAAACAAACACATAAGGCCCAACCTCTATCACTTGATCAAGAGACAAGGCATGCATGCTCAATGCAATGCAACCTAGGCATGTGAACTAAGCATGCAATATGAACATGAGGGCAAGCATGCAAACATGAACATGGGGGAAGCATGCAACAAAATGCAATATAGCTGAGCGTGTGTCCACAATGCAAGTAATGAGCATGCAAAACATTATGCAACCGAAGCATGCAAGCATGAAGCAATGTGATCACATTTGAACAACATGTGAATGGTGGACTTAGACCAATATGGACAAGCCTCGGCCATGTCTAAATAGGAAGCCAAAATGCTATGGAATAGAGACAAATACGCACACAAACAATGCATGCATACATGGCCCAACACTTAAGCATTAAAGAGCATCTTTTAAGCACACTCAAAAGAGGATAATCATGGACAAATGGCATGCACATCAAACTCTGAAAATCATGTTAAGATGATACCAAATCCACCTACCAATGCAAGCAAGGCATGCAACCAAACCCAAGGACTTAAACTATGGTCATGTGACACATGAAGCAAATGACCAAAGTGAGCCAAAACAGTCCTAAGTCATGCCAAATTAAGCCCCAAAAACCACTTAGATGGCATCTAAATGACCTAATTCTCAAGGCATGCAAAAGGGACCAAACATGGAGCATAAGACACCAACCTCTTAAAGCATTAAAGGAGCATCAAATGCAAGCATACAAGCAAGGACTGAAATGACATGACAAGTGGTTCTAAACTACTGAAATGATGCAAGGATAGCATGCTAGAGGGTCCGATACTTAAAGCCTACAAGGGGGATTACATGGTAGCTATACAAAGCAAAGCATGGATGACCCAAATGACCAAAAATAGTCCTCAATCACATCAAAACAATCATAAAATCTTCACAAAGCTAAGCCAAAAACATGCTAGAAACAAGGCTCAAAGCATAAAGCATGTTAAGGCAAATCATGGCATTGCAAGACAAGTATGCAAAGCAAGCATGTGTGTCTAAACCAAGTAAAACAGTGCTATATCATGGCAAAATAAGCACAAATAACACTTAAGACATGGCCAACATGAACTCAAGAATGGTGCTCACACATGAGGCTAAAATGGCACATTTTGAAGACAACAAGGAGAGGGGATGGCCCTCTCCTTCTTAGGACCTTAAGAAACCATCCTCGCCACTGAAATCCCTCGAGATTTCAGTGCTGAGGAGGTCCAAACAAGGTGGTCCCGAAGCTCACCAAAAATAGCACAAAATGGGGCCAAACAAGGCCTAAGAGGGGGTAAATGACCCCAAACACAATAGTGATCTTAAACAAACTTCAGAAGGAGCTCAAAATAAGACTTTTTTCAGTTTATGACACAGCCCAAATATGCTTGAAAGTAAGGCTAAAAGTGTGTGCAAAAACGGGGAATAAAGAGGGTAAGAAGTGTTACCCTTGAAGACCAGCAAGAACCAGCAGCCTTTATACCCAAAAATGCAACCCTCAACCTCTGAAAACAAGCTCCAAGAACCTCCAAGTGATGATGGAAGTGTGTGGCTATGAAGTGGTGTGCAATAGGCCAAGAACAAGACCCTTTTGAACCCTCTAACACACCCAAATGTAGAGAGAGAGAGGGAGATATAGAGAGAGAGTGATATATATATATATATATATCTTATATATCAGATTTTTCAACCCTTGAAATGGGAGGAGAGGCCCTCTATTTATAGGGCAAGGCAAAAGGCCAAAGCTTCTCAGGGAAGCTAAGGCAAAAGGGTCAAAGGGGGCAAGCTTCTAAGGGAAGCTAAGGTAAAGGGGCCAAGCTTCTTGGAGAAGCTAGACAAGGGTTCAAGCTTCTCTTAGAAGCTTGGAGCAAAGGGTTCAAGCTTCTTGGAGAAGCTAGAACAAAGGTTCAAGAGGTTCAAGCTTCCTCAAGAAGCTAGAACCAAGGGCTCAAAAGGTTCAAGTTTTCTTAAGAAGCTAGAACCAAGGGTTCAAAAGGTTCAAACCCCCTCAAGAAAAGGTCTTGGCCAGAAAAAGTGGCTAATCGGCCAACAAAGTTGGCCCACCGACCACAAAAGGTGCCGACCGACCATCAAATGTGCCGACCGGCCATCACCAATGGCCAGTGGAAAGAAAATAGGGCCGGTGGCCTCAAGCCATGGCCGGTAGGTTTAGGGAATGGCAAACAAGCCATTCCCTACCCTCCAAAGCAAAAACCAACAAGTGTTTGGTCCAACCAAGCACAAAACAGTCGAGTTGAGAGGTTCTGAGGCAAGGCGCGTAGCCGAGACCTCCGAGAACTCAGGACGAACACGAACATGGGTAATCATCGAGTGTTCAAACGATGACGTCCAAGTCTCGAGGACGGTCAAAAATGGGGTGTCTGCACCTCCAGATTGTTGACAGCTAGCTTCCACTCACTACCTTATCTTCTACAAAAGCTTGGACATCATAGTTTCTTCATTTATGGTGCAAATTCTTCACAAATGGAGCCATTTCTTGCCCAAAAACTCTCAGATTGGATTGCAACTTTGGATGGCTCGGAAAAGGTCAATTTCTGGGGTTTCGGCATAAATGCACTATTCCTGCTTTTTTCTTTGAGCCGTTCTCCGCTTCATTTTCCGTTCCTTCATGCTGCGGCTAGGTGTTGGAACCCAATCACACATGTCTTTAGCTTCGGAGGACAAGAGATATGCCCGCTGATTGAAGAATTTCAAGTGCTTATGGAGTCTCGATGGGACGAGGAAATGTTGCCTCAGCCCCATTTTGGTCACATCCAAGCGTTGGGACGGATGTGCGAGCTTAGTTTACACGAGGCTCGATCCTTGGTTCACAATGAAGAGCTGGACATCCCCAGTCTGATTCATCAATTCTCTGCCGTTGGCAATTACAGCGATCTTCTTTGGCGGGGTTTTCGGCAACACGTCCTTTGTTTGTTCATGTTAGCTCATTTCCTTCTTGCCCTCGGTTTAGACAGATCTAGCATTCGGCTAATTGAGGTGACCCAAGGTTTGAAAGAGGGCAAGAATTGTATAGGCTTGGCATTAGCTGGGACTTTGATGGGCTTAGATGCCTTTCATCGACAAGAGACCACCAAATTCGCAGGGAGTCCACTACTTCTGTAGGTAATGTTTCCCACCCTTTCTAATATGTGTTTCTCACATCTCTCGGCACTCATGCTCTATTTTTCTCTCAAAACCCTTTTCTCACTTTCCCCTTAACATACGTCTCTTTATTCTTTAATCTCTCTTTTCTTTCATCGCTCTCCAGATATGGCTTGTGGACAAGCTAAAGGTAGTGGACTCTTGCCCTACATACTCAGCCCGAGCATACTTTTTCGTCAACAGCTAGTGAACTTTCTGAATAAGGGATAGTGGTGCCGTTGGATGTGCAACATATCCACTACCAACATTGCTTGGCATTGCCCCTGGCTTAATCTGACCGAAATGAGCTACAGCATGGCTCGGTAACCTAGCATTCAGCTGGTTGGCCTTACACACTTTGTATTCTACTTTCCGTTCTGGTTCAGGCATCAATTTGAACATGATTAGACTTGCCCAGAGGAGGGGGTAGAGTATCCGGTTTCATTCCCAATCTGAGGTTCACATTTGGCTAGGTACCTCACTGCTTGGAGGATGAGAGAGCTTCTTGCTCCTGCCTCTAGTTTCAGCTACACCCTTTCTGGTGAGTGCCTGTCTTGGCTTGAAGATGAGGCACAATTCGGGCCTACTTTAGCACCAGAAGCTTCCACAAGCACGAGCAGGGAACGCAGGAACACCTGACTCATCTATGCCCCCAATTTATTGTTTTAATCTTACTTTTCAAGTTTTATGCATGTAATAAAAGCAACTTTGATTTGTATTGAGAGTTGGAGAACTTTGTATTGAAATCAATGAAATTAAAATTGCAAGCACTGAAAGTTTTTCCTTTGGGTCCAAAAATGGTCTAAATTGTAAAAGGTAAATTTTGAGCAAAAGTCAACTTTTATCAAAACTTTTCAAAACCATTTTCGATAAGGATCACAAATTGACATGCAAAGAATTTATCCTCGAGATGTACAACCCCAAATCGAAAGATCACAAATTGCCACTTGTCTGAATAGTACTGTGCAGCTTTGTAACCAATTCTCAGAGAGGATCACAGCCGAACATTCAGATAAAGAATAGACAGAGATAACCTGGTCAACACAAGGATGGGATAGTTGATTTGGCGGTGTTTACAGCTAAACTTCAAGATGAACTTGCCTACGTATCCAAAATATGGCAATCAAGCCTTATGTAGTTTGGTTCGGGTTCACTCAAGTATTAACGCTCTTCTTTTGCACTCTAACTTTTACCTAGGCTGCCCATTAGGGTTTTCAACCTTGCAAGCTTAGTTTTTCTTTATTTCTAATTTTTTGTGCTCTAACTTTTGCCTAGGTCGCCCTTCCGGGTTTTCGGCCTAGCAAGCCTCTTAGGGATAGCATTTTTTCAACTTGTCCGTGTTGATGGGTTGGGAAAATTCTAGGCCATCTGTAGACACGCCATTTTTGACCGACCTTAAGACTCCGACGTCATCGATTGAGCGCTCGATGATTGTGCATGTTTGTGCTCATTTTGAGTTTTCGGAGCCTTCGGCTGAGCGTCTTGTCTCGAGACCTCTTAACTTTCTCCTCTTGGCCTGGTTTTTGAACCATGCCTTGCTACCTTTGCCTAGAGAGAGCCAGAGGCCTATAGGGCACTTTTTGTTGCCGTAGACTACCTTTCCCTCTCGTAGGCCACTTTTTATACCCGTAGACTAGTTTTTGGGGCTTCCGACTGAGTGCTTCGCCTTGTGGACTCATGTCTTGCTTCCTTTTTTATTTGTTTTTTAACCAAACCTTGTTACCTTTTGCCTGGACGGTGGAACAGGGGTGTAGACTAGTTTTTCCCTCTGTAGACCACTTTTCCTCCCCTATAGACCACTTTTGGTGGTCGGCCAGCTAGGGTGGGTGGTCTGTGGACCACCTAAGGTGGTCGGCAGCCTGCCACCACCTTCTAAGCTCCTTGCAGACCCTCTTCCTCCCTTGCCGACCAGTTTTATTCCCTGTAGACCACTTTTTGTGGTCGGTCGAATAGGGGGAGTGGTCGGTCGACCACTTTAACTGGTCGGCGGCCTTCCTGCATTTTTTGCAGATATTTTCCTTGCCAGTTGTGCTAGCTGTTGGGCACAGAAGGCATACTCCAGACACGTGTATGGAGGGATTGCTTCGAGCCTCTAGCTTTTCTAACAAGTTTGAGGCATGAAATTCTATATAAGGGAGTGTGGACGTGCCCTCGGGCTTTATGCCACCACAGTTCGGACTCCCTTTTGTGTCACGGTTCTTAGTCTGAACCAAAGAGTCCAAATCCGACAAATCGTTTTGAGAAAATAGATTTTTAGAAAAGAAGTGCCAAACATGGACTGCTTTGCCAGATACAGAGTCGCCACCTAAATATTTTTTTATGGGGGAATTTAGGAAACCCTGACTCGTTTGCCTAAGGCCACGTGTCCGTCATTACCAAAGTTGCCTCGGCTCGGGAACTTGGGTAGGATTAGGGAAGGTCAGCTATGAGCACCCACTCTCGCTCGATCCGAAGATCGGCCTTACTAAACATGATATCCAATTTTGAAAATGTTTTGTGTTCTTATTCCGGTTAATTAGCTAGAATTACTATGTGATGCGCACAGCAAAACAAGTATAGACTAGATCGCCTAATTTGGAACAAAGCATCGCATATCCATTTGTTTGGAAAATGTTTTGAAATTTGCTACTCGCGAGTAGGCTAAAACACGGATTTTGATGAGTTGTTCCAACTCAAGCAATCCAACCTTCACCCACAGGCATTCAGGCAGTTCATATCACATAAGCATCTAGCCACATTGTAAGCATGATGTCATGTTAACATTCACACTCGTGCGAGATGCTAAGGCACAAAATACTTACAGTGTGCTCCAAGCCAAAACAAAGAACTCGTTAGCAATCAATGTATGATCCAAGTCCATGTTAAGTGGCTAATGTAACGCATATCGAATGCAATCAGGATAGGCTTGGCTAATCATTGGATGGCATGTGAAATGCAACCATTTGATGCACGTATTCAAGTTAGATTTAAAGTACTATGCAGTTAGCATGATGTGCCAAGCCTGATGCATGCAATACCGATGAATGATGCACGCATGCATAGCATAAGGATGCTAAATTAAATATGCCCTAGTACTAACCATCAAAGCAGGTAAGTAAAAGGGAGAAAGAAGTGGGGGTTGGATGACATGCATACACGCACCCACACTTATTACAAATTTGCCCTCGCTCGGAGGGACCGAAAGAATAATACAGATTTAACTAACCTACAAGCTAATTAAATATTATAGACCACCTAATTAATTAACAAATCAATTAAGTAAAGAAAGAAAAGGGAGAAAGAAGTGGGGGTTGGATGACATGCACACACGCACCCACACTTATTACAAATTTGCCCTCGCTCGGAGGGACCGAAAGAATAATACAGATTTAACTGACCTACAAGCTAATTAAATATTACAGACAAATTAAACTAGTTAAGCAAATTAACTAATCTAATAAAATAGTAAACAGCCTCGGGAAGAGGGCCCAATGTAATGCATGCTCGGTTCCGTTCGGAAGTCCATTGCCATGCACAAGTTGCCTCTATTTTTACTGTTTGACACCTCTGAAAATTGCACAAACTCCAAGGTTGCTTCTCTGAGTGCTGTGGAACACCACCGGCCATGAGGAATGGTCACCGGCCATGTCTGGATGGTCATCGACCATTTGTTGAGCTCTCGGCCATCAATAATTGGTCGGTCGGTAGTATAGATGGCCGGCCGGCCAAAGCTTCCTGCAGAAACTATTTTGACAGCAGCAGAGGGAAAAAACAAGGCATGGCAATGCATTTCAAGCAAATATGTACACCAACACATCCCTTATCATGTTTGTGACTCAAAAGGGTATGTTCCTTGATTCTCGGACCACCAATCGCGCATTTCAATGCGTGATGGCCCAAGGAACCAAGTCATGCATTTTGATTTCAAATGAAATGCAATGCATAGAAACATAAAAAGGGGCTTTCAACCTCTATCATGGCTTGATCAAGAGGTGGAAGATGCACGCAATGATATGCAACCTAGACATGTGAGCTAAGTGTGCAACATGAGATGGAAGCAAGTAAGCATGCAATAGGCACACAACCTAAGCAAATAAGTATGCAAGACATGGAATAACTATGCAAGCTTAACCACACAAGAACGCGAGGTGCAACATGGACAACATGTTAGGCAACTTAGACAAGAGAATGTGTGCCAAATGCAAAGCGATTGAAGCATATAACACATGCAATAGGCTAAGTATATGACAACACACAAGGTGAGCATGCAACAACATGCAAACAATGGACTTATACCAATTTGGGAAACCCTATACTAGGCCCAAAACAGTGGCCAACACACTAAGGAATGAGAGGAAAAACACACACAAACATACACATGTTAAAGCCTAAACACTTAAGCATATAGAGACAACTTTTAAGCACACTTAAAAGATGATGAACATGGACACATAGTATGCACAGGAAGCTCTGAAAATCATGTTATAAAGGTGCCAAACCAGGTAAACAAGACAAGCTAAACATGCAACAATAGTCCAAGATTCAAGGAAAGCCTAAGGGGTTTAAACCATGGGTAAGTCAAACAAGCCCCACAAAGCTAAAAGGACTTAAAACAAGTCTGTGGTAGACCTAAACAAAGCTAAGAACACACCTAGATGGCATATAAGTGGTCCGAACATTCAAGCATACAAAAAAGGCCACACGTGGAGCATAAGATGACAACCTTGTAAGGCATTAAAGGGACATCAAATGCAAGCATACAAGCATACCATGAGGACTGAAATGGTGCTATAAGTAGTGCCAAACCACTGAAATGATGCAAGGATGGCATGCTAGAGGGGTCAATGCTCAAGACATACAAGAGAGTTTGCATGGTAGCTATACAAAGCAAAGCATGGACGACTCAAATGACCAAAAACAGACCTTTAGCATGCTAAAACAAGCATAAAAGCTTCACAAAGCTAAGCCAAAAACATGCTAGAAACAAGGCTCAAAGCACAAGGCATGTTAAGGCAATTCATGGCATTACAAGACACCTATGCTAAGAAAGCATGGTATACCTAAACCAACTCACAACAATGCTATATCATGGCAAGATAGTCATAAAAAATAGTTACACACGCATGCAAGGATGCTAAAGCGTAAAAGCTTACAGTGTACTCCAAGCCAAAGAAAGAAGCTAGTTAGAAAAGAATGCATGCTCCTAGCTATGTCAAGAATGTCTAATCTGGTTTACACACAACTGGATTTCAGTGGTGAGAAGGCTAATACACCAAAGAAATCAAAACTTAATAAATGAAGCACAAGAGGGGCCAAACAAGACCTAAGAGGGGTCAAACAACCCCAAACAACAAAACACCCTTAAACAACTATTTTAAGAAATGAAAAACAGAACTTTTATATGTTATATGCAAAGTCTAAAAACAGTTGCAAGATAGTCAAAAAAGCTATGCAAAAATGGGGAATAAAGGGCAAGAACACTCACCCTTGAAGAACACTTCCAAGATCACAAGACCAGACCTCTTCTTGGATCAAAACCAGCTCAAAAAGTCCAAGATCAACTTTCTAATGCCTCAGCAACTAAGGAAAGGTGCAATGGTAGGTGTTTATCTGCAATAGTAAGAACAAACACACACTAAACACTCAAGAAAGGGAGAGATATAGAGATAGAGTATGAACAAACCCTAACCCTAAAAATCAAAGCTCTGAAAAATTTGTCAACCCTAATGGAGGGAGAAGAGGCTCCCTCTTATAGACAATCCCTCTTGTAAGGCTTTCCATACAAGCAAGCCAAGAGGGAGATCCCTCCATACACGTGTATGGAGGGGAGCAAACTGTATGCCAGCTAGCACAACTGGCATAAAAAATATCTGCAAAAGCAGATAAACAGTGGTCGCCCAGTCAAAAACGCAAGGCATAAAAAATATCTGCAAAAGCAGATAAACAGTGGTCGCCCAGTCAAAAACGCAATTTGACGAAAATAGATGGCCGGTCGACCATCTAGAGTTCTGCTCGGCCAAACATTTGGCCGATGGCAACAAAAAATAGCCGGTGGCCTCAAGCCATGGCCGGTGGAGTGTGGGGATGGCCAACAAGCCATTCCCTACCCTTTAAAGCAAAAACACAAGTGTTTGGTGCAAAACCAAACACAAAATAGTCGAGTCGAGAGATCCTGAGGCAAGGCGCGGAGCCGAGACCTCTGGGAACTCAAGACAAACACAAACAAGGATGATCACCGAGTGTTCAAGTGGTGACGTCCAAGTCTTCAGGACGGTCAAAAATGGGGTGTCTACAGTTGTCCCTCTTTGACAGAACTCGAAAGTCATAAGAATGACGGGAGTGAGTGTCAAAGCCCAAAGACGACCCATTTTTGACAAGGCCGAAGACTTTGACAAACATGCAAGAAAGACAAGATATGCGCCCGAAGGCAGGGGCAAAATGTAACTGACAATGCAAGAAGCCGAACATAACTTATGATCATACAAAGAAAGCTGTAACGAAGCATAACATGCAACAGTTTTAAGCTAGCATACAACAATCCAACTACACTACAATGCAGAAAGGATGTAAGAGAATTATGCAATTCTCGATACGTCTCACTCGGAGAATACAATACCTGCGCGGTTCGTCTGGTTGCACCAGCTTCAAATGAACCGTACATACAATATCATGCCTGAAAGAAAGCAAACTTAACAGGTACGATATCGTTAGCAACATGCATAACATATCGTTAGCAACATGCATAACATGCAAAATGAATGCAAAAAAATGATATGCAATGTATTTGAAACATGATCAAATCATAAGCGGTTCAAAACCACACAAATGTCAAAGAGATGATGGAGATGCAAAGTTCGTCTACCAAAGAAAAGGTGTCGCAACCCTCAAACCAACATACCAGCGTGGAATAGGCGCGTACACATGCAGAACTACGAGTGATGTAGACGAACACAAGAACAAGTAATTGGGTGGAATGACATAAGTGGGGAAGTGACCCGCTGAGGAAAGACCAATGATCCTAATGCTGGATGCAAAAATTACACTACAATGTAATATATACAAAGGATATTGCATGTGGCCAAACCAAATCTTGCCTAGGAAAGGCATGGACACATACAAACCGTGTCTAATACAGATACGGTGTCGTCACCCTCAAACCAACATACCAGCGTGGAATAGGTGCGTACACATAATATCATAACTGTGTTTCGACGTGAAAGATATGGGCACATACCGGACCAAGCTCAACATGGAAAGGCACAAGCCATAAATGGAGGTGATACAACGAATGCATGCAGGCTACAATACAATATTTACAATATGCGATGGATGGATTGGATGTACAATGCATTATATACAATGAATGCTATGTACAATGCGATCTGCCGGGGAGAATACAATGGATGCAGTGGATAAGGCTTGCGGCCAAACCGTATTTTGCCTAGGAAAGGCATGGACACATACAAGCCGCGTCTAACACAGAAACGGTGTCGTCACCCTCAAACCAACATACCAGCGTGGAATAGGTGCGTACACATAATATCCTAACTGTGCTTCGACGCGAAAGACATGGGCACATGCCAGACCACACTCAACATGGAAAGGCGCAAGCCAGAAATGGAGGTGATGCAACGAATGCAAGCAAGCTACAATGCAATATATACAATATGCAATGGAATGTATGTATGTACAGTGAACGCATGACATATGCATTATTTACAATAAAAATGCATGACATATGCATTATTTACAATAAAAATGCATGACATATGCACTATATACAGTGGATGCATGACAAATGCATGATAATGCATGCTATTTACAGTGCATGACATATGCATGTTTTTTTTTGTTTTTGTTTTTTGAAATGCAAATGATGCATGTTGTTTTTGGCTTTTTTCTTTCGAAATGCAAATGATGCACATTTTTTTTTGTTTTTTCTTTCGAACTGCAAATGATGCATGTTTTTTTTTTTGTTTTTTTTTAAATGCATGTTGTTTTGGATGCGCGACAACGCAAGTTGCTTGAAATGCATGGCAATGCATGTGAATTTGAAATGCGCGACAACGCGCAGCTTGAAATGCATGACAATGCAAATGAGGAAGATGCGCAACAACGCATGTAAGGTGCATAAGGCAACGCATGACCAGGATCATGCATGACAATGCAGATCGACGGATTTAAGGTCTCCTAGACCGAGCGTATTTAAGGTCCCGCCAAACCGTGCGTATTTAAGGTCTCGCCAGACCGTGCGGAGGTGTATGACAATGCAAGCATAATGACGTATAACCCAACGCGCGTTCACGTCAAAACGGTTGTAAAGCAACGCATGTGGGGAAACTTTCAAATTTTGAAAGGGACAAAAGCATACAAAAAGGATACACCTTACACATATTCAAGTGCTGCGCATGGAAGACACAGTCTGAGGTCAAAATAGAGGCCGGTTGAGCTTCGAAAATGCACTGTCTTGCACTGTCTTGAGCAATGAAGGCCCCAAACCACATATCTGACCCAAACTAGGTTGTAGGAGGCTCACCGGCTGCCCACCGGCCATCAAAAGGTTCCATCGGCCAAATATTTGGCCGACCGGCCAACAGTGTGGCCGACCGGCCCAAAGTGCCTGATTCGGGACAGTTTGGTCTTTTGGCCTCGGGTCCTTTAAAATAGGGCCTCTAGCCCTATTTTCTTCACTTGTTCTTGGTCAAAAATTGTTCCTCCCTCTTTCTAGGTTATTTTTCTCCCTTCCATTCACCGTTTTCTTCGATTTTCGTGCCCGTTTCGTCGTTTGATTCACGAATACCTTCGCGTTTCGGACATTTTGAACCGAACGAAACTTTGTTTCGGTGTCTCTTTCTTGATTTTCACCACTCGGGGCATGTTTTCCTCAAGTTTTTCTTGATTTTCGTGCCTTTTCCACATTTTGGCTTTTCCAGCCATTTTTCGCCCTCTCGGGGTTGACTTTCCGTTGACTTTTCGCATTCTAGCCCGGTTTTCTCTCTTCCGGCCATTTTCACACTTTCTCTGAGATGGCAGACGATATTCCACGGGGTGGGACTCCCCCGAATCATGAGATGGTTCCCGAGGCCGAGCTCTTGCCCTTGAGCGTCCGCCCGTTCGACCCGGTGACCTACCAGCCAGCGATTCACATACTTCCTCCTGACGGACTTCGCCAGTTCAGGAGTTTCGATAGGACGGTGCCTCCAAAGCTTCTCCTGTGCGAGCCAGAGTCACATCTATCATACGGTGCTTCTGAGGTATATTCTTTCTCGTTTTATTTTCCGCATTGTAAAACACTTAACTACCATAGTTGATTCGGTTCTTTAACTGCTTAGCCCAGATACACAGATACACCGTATGCTGTAGTTGACTGTGAACACACTTGCACTTGATGTCTATTTGAATCTGAACACATGCACACACGCTGTATTGTCACTGAACCGCCCAAACACACTGGCACATCGCATGTTGTAGTTTACTGTAAGCACACCGGCACCCAATGTTTGTTTGAACTTGAAAACGTGCACACACGCTGTATCTGTACTAAGCCACTCAAACACACTGGCACATCGCATGTTGTAGTTCAGTTCGAGCACACCGACACCCGATATTTGTTTGAACTTAAAAACGTGCACACACGCTATATCTGTACTGAACCACTCAAACACACTAGCACATCGCATGTTACAGTTCACTTCGAGCACACCGACACCCGATATTTGTTTGAACTTAAAAACATGCACACACGTTGTATCTGTACTGAACCACTCAAACACACTGGCACATCGTATGTTGTAGTTTACTTCGAGCACACCGACACCCGATATTTGTTTGAACTTAAAAACGTGCACACATGCTGTATTGTCACCAATTCTGAATGCTCTTCAAAGCTGTACATTTTATATTGCTTCGCAATTGTTTGTTTTTTAATACAGGGAGATTCCCATGCCTTCCGGGGGTATGGGAACGTTGCCGCTCGAGACTGGTACATGGACCTGCCAAATGCGGTCCGCCACATCGTAGACCAGGCCGGCTTCGGCGCCTTCTGCAGAGGACTCTCGCGCCTCACTGCGTGTGGAGAGGTGGTGGGACACCACCGACTCCATCCACTTCTCTGCTACGGGAGATATGACGATGACTCCCTATGACTTCTCGATGCTCACCGGCATTGGGGTAGGGGGTGATCCTATCCCCTTCGACACCGACATGGACAAGTGGGAGGCCGCTCAGATTTACTTGCTGGGCGAGATGCCGCCTCTCGCATGCCCCAGCTTCATCAAATACTCATGGTTCGAGGTCCAGTTCAGGGTTCAGCCAGCCTTGGCTTAGGAGGCACCGATGACCCAAGAGGAGATGGAGTAGTACGCCCGCAACTTCCTGATGTTTCTGCTGGGGACGACCATTTTCGCCGATCAGGTGAACACCGTGCCTCTCTATTTGTTGAGTGCGCTAGTGGACGTCACGCGGATCCTGCGCTATGACTGGGGTGGCGCTGCCTTGGCCACTCTGTATGGATACATGAGCTCAGCCTCCCGTTGCAGCGGGCAGTTGCTCGGAGGCTACTGGCGGGCTTGGGAGGTACGTCTTCTTCTTTTATTTTTTGTTTCTGCTCTACATTTTCTGTACTCTGTACACTGCACACACTGTGGTTTGCATCATGCTCACTGTATACTATGCACACGGCACACATATACTCTGTTTTACACTGACTGTACACTACACACACTGTACACTCTGCACAATACGCTGCACAATACTCGGTTCTGCAATTTTTGCTTTATTTTATATTTCGCTTTATCTGATAAGCATACTAATACTTACTCTGCAGTTGTGGGTCTACGCCTAATTCCTGAGGCTCGCGCCAGTGCCTGACGAAGAGACCCCTCTTGTCGTTCCATTCTCCCGATGCTTCGACGTGAGATGCGTGCGGAGACCGCGGGAGACATTCATCTTCTTCCGCCGCTACTTTGACACCATCACCCCCGCGGAGGTATGTTCAACTTTAGAGTTTATTTAAACTTCGCTTTACACTGTATTTTCAATAACAATAGATAACAAACTGCATGCCATTTACAGATCACCTGGCAGCCTTGGGCTCCATTGCCAGCTGTGATGCGGGAGCGATTTTCCAGTGCCGAGGAGACTGCACGCTTCAGGATCTTGCTGGAGGGGCCGGTCTGTCGAGCTTGGTATTTGGGTGAGCGTTTCCTACGCCAGACCCTGGGTTTACCGGAGCAGATAGTCCCGGTTCATCCTCCTGAGCACATGAGGGATACCGAGAGGTTCACCCCTGAGTAGATGGCCGACTACACGATTAGCTGGGATGCAATACGCTTCAGAGGCATAGGCGAATATTTAGAGTACATTCAGACGTATATTATGCGGCCTTTGAGCAGCGGCCGTAGAGCTGAGAGAGAGAGGCTTGTGGCGTCAGTGGCTGGAGTAGGAGCAGGGGCGGGAGCGGGAGCACCGAGGGTGGCTCGGGCCCGTGGCAGGAGCGGAGCTCGCAGAGGACGGGGGGCTAGTTGGCCAGCACTGCCCACGACAATGACGTGCAGAGGGTGGGGTGGGGTGACTTACCAGATCCCCATTGCTCTCCCTCCGGATGATCATGAGTTAGTTGGGTTCTATGGCTTGCCTCCGGTATGTACTACTACATTTTGCATTCTGCACAGTCATTTCATTTCAATTCATTTTATATTCCGCAGAATACTGAGACTTCTAGCACTTTTGCAGGCTTCCTCTGAGTACACTCGCCAGTCCTTGGAGTTGACCACTTCGGTGATGGGGATGCTTCAGCAGAGCCTCGACCTTCTAGCCATTTACAGTATTCCGGTATGTTTTCCTGACCACGGTCTCAAACCATACATTGTTTCACACAATCTGATGCACAACACAACACTTAATGCACGGCCCTCACAGCATCTGATACACTGTACTCATGCACTGCATTCTGCACTGACACACTGTTCACAGCATTACTCACGACATTCATACACTGTACTCCTACACTGCATTCTGCACTGATACACTGCTCATGGTATTCACACACTGTATTCATATATTGCATTCTGCACTGATACACTGCTCACGGTATTCACACACTGTATTCATACATTGCATTCTGCACTGATACACTGCTCACGGTATTCACACACTGTATTCATACACTGCATTCTATAGCATACTGATGCGTTTGCCATTTGTACTTTTCAGCATCCTTTCCAGATTCCTACTGTAGAAGGTGCTCCAGCTGGACCATCCGTTCCTGTTCGAGGGGGCGAGGGAGAGGGCAGAGTACACTCCCGTACCAAGGCGGGGTGCACTCATGTTGGGAGTAGCTCAAGGGCACCAGTCCCCGATGACGATGAGTCCGAGGCGGAGATGGAGGCGAAGACAGAGGCAGAGTCATCTAAGGAGGAGACCGGAGATGGCACTGACTCAGGCTCAAATGACGGCACTGATGACGATGCTCCTGGACCTTCGTCCGGGAAGAGGACGAGGACAGACCCTTAGGCCTGAGGCCGCTTGACATTGATCCAGATTTTTGCTGCTTTTTTTTTTTTTTTTCTTTGTACTTTTGTTTTTTTGCTGGTAGCTAGAGTACCTTGTACTGCCGTAGGCAGGTTTTGTTTTCTCCAAAACTTTGTACTTGAAAAAGATGATGAAATGAAACAAAGCTTTTTATCTAAAAAAGTGTTACATTTGTACATTTCGTGCGTCGCATTGCATTACGTCACATCACATAACAATGTAAATGGAATTGATCTCTTGTCTGAAAGTCAAATATTTGTATTGTAATAACCAGGTAACGAACCGGCCAACGGCAAAACAACTCATACAACCCACTGCTTAGTCTGAACACTCGGCCCATACTCTGCTGGGAATTAATCTGCATACAGGCCATTCTGTTTATTCTGCACACAACAAACCCTGAACAAACAGTCCAATTTGACAAGACTAAATACAAAGGTAGAATCGGTTGAAGTTGAAGCAAACTCAGATGCCCCAAATTTTCCCTTTCTTCTTTTGCTTCGCATAAATGTGGAGAATGGCACAGCACTCTGAGCACAGCATGATTAAAAAAAATTTGAGATTGAAAAAGGGTTTTTCAAACCGGGGTATTGAGCCTACAATTGAACACAGTAAAAAAGACTCAAACAGAAAGTACACGACCTAATCACAACGAGACACGCTCGGAAAAGACTCAAAACAAAAGTTGAGGTAAACAAAACAAAAGACACGACATACCGACGTGTTTACAAAAATGGGAAACCTCAAATCACGAAGAGCCAGTTCCTTCGGGCATTGTTGCCACCTTTTCTGATTTGTGATTCTCACATCACTCGGCCCTCAAGCTCGATTTTTTCTCTCTAAAACGCTTTTGCTCACTTTTCTCTCAGCTTACACCTCTCTATTCTTTATTCTCTCATTTTCCATCCCTCTCCAGGGTGGTTAGTAGATGAATAGGAAGTTCTGGGTTCACGCCCAACACTATTAGCATGCGGCTATTTCCTCCCGGGACGTCTAGTCAATGTTCCGAATGGAGTATCTTGATCCATTCCAATTTGTGCTTCGCACTTGGCATGATACCTTGTTGCTTGAAGGTTGTTAAGAGCTTTCAGCCCTTTGCTGACAGCTTCAGTTGTGTCTTCTTCTGGCGAATAGAGTGCCCTTCTGGCAACTAGCTGACGACGGGGAAAAGACAGAACACCTGACTCAACTGTGCCCCTATTTCATCATTTTGACCATTTTTTGCTTTGGTTTTCTACTAAAACAGTTTTGACCAAAATGAGAGTTAGATTAACATGCTTGTTCAATTTTCTGATTTAAAATCATGCAAGTCAGGCTATGAGCACTGAAAATTTTCCTTTCTTGGGTCCAAGAAAATGGTCCAATTTTGGAAAGTGAAATAATTTTCGAGAGAATAGTCAACCTCAGTAAAAAAAATCTCAAAAATCATTTTGGCAAACAGCCAGTGCTCAACGAGCATGAAACTTACTCTCGAGATGTACAGCACGGCAACGGAAAGTTGCCCCTGGTTTGGATGGCGACTCATGGCAACGGAAAGTTGTCCCTTGTCTGGATAACGCCGCAGCATACTGTAGTCAGTCCTCATTAGTGATGATCGCAACCGAACTCTCAGATACAGAGAAGATGAAGATGGTCAAAACCAATATATGGACACAGTCACTTTGAAAGTGTTGGTGGCTGGACTTCAGGATGAAGTTGCCTACGTATCCCAAACATGGGAATCAAGCCTACGTAGTTCATGTGTCACAACCGAACTATCGGATTCAGAGAAGGCAAGGATGATCAAAACCATTACATGGACTCAGTCGCTATGAAAGCGTTGGGGGCTGGACTTCAGGGTGAAGTTGCCTACGTATCCCGATCATGGGAATCAAGCCTTACGTAGTTCGGGTTAAGGTACACTCGGGTATTTTAACCTTCACTTTTTTTAGGCTCTAACTTTTTCCAAGGCGTCCATTGCGGGTTTTCGACCTTGCGAGCTTTGTTCTTCTTTCCTTTTTCAATTCTTTTCCTTTTTTTCTTTTTTTTTTCTTTTTCTCTTTTCATTTCTTTTGCATTTTTTTTTCTTCTTTTTTTTTTTTGTATTTTCTCTTACTCTAACTTTTGCCTGGGTCACCCTTCCGGGTTTTCGGCCCAGCAAGCCTCTCAAAGGGTAAAAGTGTAGCAAGTCTATGCCAAAATGGTTTTGAGATCCGAAAGTCATCTGAATCCCAGAAAATGGCTGTTGTATTGATTTGCTGAAGGACCCATCTTCGGTTCTTCAAGCACATCGGATATTTTTGCCCCTAGTTGGAGGGGTGCTTCTGTTCTAGCTTCACAAGCTTCTTCTGATGAGATTTGATCTTCTTGATCTGACTTTGGTGCCTCTCGTTCGAGGGTTGCTTCCAATCTGGCCACACAGGCCTCTCTTGATGGTCGATCGTTGAACACTCCGAATTGTGGTTCAAGGTTTTAAAGCAAGGGCTCAAGTCTTGAGGTTGAGAGCGGTCCTAAGCTGCACAATCTCAAGAACGATTCCACACAGGTCTTCGTAGGACTGCGCAAAACATTTTTTGAAAATTTTTAAGAAAACAACTAATCGCTCATGCTGAAGACAGTACGGAACCAATCTGGATCAAGCCAGGGTCCTTCTCAGTACTTACGTTAACAAACATGATTTCAATCATTAAGGGCTTAACATGCCTCTTTTTCTCTCAAATGATCAAAGTTTTGCAAATCCTGAGTAATTCTTTCCCCTTTGTTTTCACCGCAGTGTTCAAAAAGGTTTTGAAAAACATAGGTCAATACAATGATTTCAAGGCACAGAAAAGACACAGCTTCTTGTCAAATACTGCCGTCTCATTTAGAATTTCTGGCACAACTGGCACGACAGAAGCAAACACAAGAGTGTGAGAATTACTGCTTTTTCATATAGATCTGTTGGCACAACTGGCTCAAAGTAGCAATAAGTACAAAACATGACAGCCACAGCTGTTTCATTCAGATTTCTTGGTTGTAATTGGCTCCATGGTAGAGACAGACTCAAAAGAAAGCAAAAGGGTAATTATAAAACAAAAGGGTGTTCAAGGCAACAACCCCGAAATCACCCGACATTCTATACAATGGGACTGACTCGACGCGACAAGACAGACCCTTAAGCAAAAAGACTGACTCAAAACAAAGAGACAGACTCAAAACAAGACCACCGAACTGACTCAACACCTAAGTTAGGAACCACAAAAATTGGCATTCGCAGATGCTCAAAAGTGCGTACCAGACGCCACGTCTGAAATGCACCGAGCGCCGCCCGCAGGTGGTCCAACCCCCGATCACATGCTTGCGGTATCCTCGAAATCCAACAATTCAGTGGTGACAGACTTTGCTGAGGTGGGTGGGAGGATGACCTCATTGTTGATCAAATCTTGCACTTCGTGGCGAAGGCGAAAACAACCGTCGGTGCTGTGACCGGTTTGCTAGTGGTATGCGCAGTACAAGGTAGCATCATGTGTAAGAGGGAGATTCTTCGGGAGAGGTCGAGGTGTGAGGGGTTTAAGATGTCTCTTTTTAGCCAAAATTTGAAATGCCCTGGACAAAGGCGTGTAGAGGGCGTGAAAGACTCTGCGCCCTCGAGGCAGGTACTTCGAAGTCTGAGGGTTCTTGCTAGACGCACTAGCGAGAGGGTCAGCAGGCACTGCCTTGGCTTTCTGATCTTTTCCTGGTGCAGGGTTGGGAATGGAAGGAACTATCTTGGCATAACGGGGCCTATCCCAATTTTTTGCCTGGCTTGAACTGCCTTCGGTTGGAGTGGGGAAAGCATCATCCACAGCTTTAGTCATGACTGCGAATACTTTCTGCTTATTCATTCCCCCGGCTTTCAAAGCCTCGACTGTCCACAGCAGTTGTTCAACGGGATCAGCATATGTTCCCACTTTATTCTTACCTCTAGCCTCAGCTTGATCGAGGGTTTGGGTTGCTATATCAGGGCGGAACCCGGTTGTTGTTGACATGTCATTACCATAACTGGAGGCAATCTCTGGTTGGCTGAGCTCGATCACAATCCGCCCCAGTAGTGGGGGCTCCTGTGGTACAAAATTCCCGACATATGATGTGGCTGGTGGCGAAGCCGACATTCCATAGGCCAAATCGACCACGGATCTCTGGAGGTCACCGATCATTCCCATTAACTCAAACGTGGTGGGCTCACGAGCCTGATACAACTGGGGGGTCCAGATCGGGTGTGCAGCAGACGACCTAGGTGGATGCGGTACATCAACATTGGTCTCATCCTGCGAGATGATCCCTTGGTCTAACGCGGCTGCCATAACCACAATTTCCTTTGAGCTTTGGGTCGTCATAAGTCCGTTGAACCAAACGGAGACGATACAGTCAGCGATCGATGGATCCGATATCTGTCTTGCCTCAGCGAGGAAGAACACCATATCTCTGAACCCAAATCTTTGAACTGAAAGGGAAAGCAAACAGTATTTCAGCCCAACTGAACAGACATAAGCGTAGCCGAATAACTGTACTCTACTACTGATCACTGTTCCACAAAATCACTGCCCCGAAACACTAAATCTGATATCCGCGGATATAACCGATTCTCAAATTCTGATACTCATGCCTTTAGACCTGATGCCCCAGACTTGCAAACTGGTATGTACGTTCTTGTAGAGATACACTCTAAAAGCACACAGCAAGTAAGAGAGAGTCAAAACACCCCTATGTTGGGGTAGGGTTTCCCTGTCCTATTTTGTCAGGAGTTAGCGTTTCACTACGCACACAGCGGTTTCAAATAACCTAACATCGGGTAAGCAACCTATCCTATCTTGGAATGGTCACTACGAATTTTGATATGCACTAGGTCGAATGGTCAAAAGGGTGCCCCGGTAAAATCGGGGTTTGTGTTCCCATACTGTCAGAGCCGATAACCGGTCAGCCTTATGGTCATGCCTTCACAAGACAAGCCTCCAGCAAACCGTTCAGGAATGGCAGATGGCAAACACTGTGTCCTAGGCGCACCAATGCACATGCAATGCAAAGAAACACATAAGTGAAATCAAAACAGGATATCACGAGTTCGAGTCAAGCTCTCTAAATCCCCAACAGAGTCGCCAGAAACTGTGGACGCGCCCTCGGGCTTTATGCCACCACAGTTCGGACTCCCTTTTGTGTCACGGTTCTTAGTCCGAACCAAAGAGTCCAAATCCGGCAAATCGTTTTGAGAAAACAGATTTTTAGAAAAGAAGTGCCAAACATGGACTGCTTTGCCAGATACAGAGTCACCACCTAAATATTTTATTTTGGGAAATTTAAAAACCCCTGACTCGTTGCCTAGGGCCACGTGTCCGTCATCACCAAGTTGACTCTCAGCTCGAGAACTTGGGTACGATTGGGGAGGTCCACTTTTCGTGAGCACCCCCCGCTTGCCCGATCAAGATCGGCCTCCTACTAACCATGAATATCTAAGTTTTGAAAACATTAATGCCTTTTTATTAATTCCGGTATTAGCCTAGATTTAACTATGTGATGCGCATATCATACAATATAGACCGGATCGGCCTGAATTGGGAAAAAATATCTCATGTTTGTTTATTTGAAAATGGTTTTGATGGTGCTACTCGTAAAGTGGGCGTAAGACGTGGTTTTGCCAACCCTCGGGTGGGCTTAGAAAACAGATGATTGCACACTCTCAAGTGGGACTTAAACCCTCACAATTGATTATTGTGTCCAATCCAAATAACCCAACCTTCACCCGCAAGGCTTTAGTTTAGGCAAGTATATATATCACATAAGCAAATAGCCTCATGGTAAGTATGGGCATCAGTAGCAGTCACTCACGACACATGCAAGGAATGCTAAAGGCATAAAACTTAACGCGAGTATTGCCAGCCAAAACAGAAGCTGATTGGAAATCATGGCATTGATCCTAAATATATAAACCGTAATGCTTAATGCAACACATGCAAAATGCAACTACAAGTAGGCTCGACTATTGCATAGGATGGCATGTGAAATGCTATAAACTAACAAGTATTCAACTCAGATTTGGAATACAATAAACAGTTAGATGATGTGCATCGAGCCAGGTGCATGCAATACAGATGAATGATGCAACATGCAGTATAAGTATGCTAATTGAAAAATGTCCTAATCTAGCCATCATAAGCGAGTAACATAAAAGGGAGAAAGACGTGGGGTTTGAAAAATCATACATCGCACACACGCACACTTATTACAATTGTGCCCATCGCTCGGAGGTCCGAATAAATAATACAAGGCTACTAATTAACTAGCTAACAAACTACTTAAATTATTACAAACCCTATGAATAACTAGTTATCTACTAATACTACCACAACTTATATTAATATAACAAAATTAATTATATACAAATAAACAATGCTCAACTAACTAGTAAGTCAGTAAAAAGAGAATTGGCTCCAGCTCTGTTGAAGAGAGGGGGTTGCAATGCTTCGGCTTCGGTTTACCTTCCTCGAAACCGCCTTCGCCGTTGCTCTTTGAGGCTCTGTTTGCAAGGTGCTTCGCAGGTGTTTTGTTGCTGCAACTTACCAAAACACGCGGGTGATTCACCCCCAGATGGCCTGCCGGCCCATCGAAAGGAGAAGATTGCGGCCACACGGGCACTGGCCCCCGGCAAGGGTGTGCAACTGCCGGCCATCAGTGGTGCAAACTGCCGCGCCACTGGTGTGCTGTGACACCACTGCAACAAAAGCACAAAATAGAGAGGGATGTGAGGATCTCCTAAGGGTAAATACGCACTATGCCAGCCCAAATCACCTCAAAACTCAAGGGAGAGGCCTTAGTGGGATCCACGACCATCATCACGCATCCGATGCATTGATGGCCAAAGATCCAACTTGTGCAAATTCAATATGGGAAATGAATGCAACAAATAAAGAAAGTAAAGCCCTAGATCCATCATGAAAATCAATTTTTTCATCAAGAAGCTTCATCAATCGAGAATTGAGACACATTCCTCACTCAGATGTATGAAACGCCCCTAGTTCCTCGTGTTCGGATTAACACTAACCCTTAATCAAACAATGCAACGCGTGAAGGATGGCAAACATTGCAATGTGAATAACTTTAACAAGGCTAAATGACATGCAACAAGCAAATAGGCATGGATGTTGAAGGGTGACCAACACTTGAACAACATGGCAAAATACAACATGATATGCAAAACAGCAAGCCGCACAGGTGGACAGTATGCAATAACATACAAGAATGAAAACAAGCCATGCGACAGCATGGGTAAGATGGGCTTACACCAAAGAATTGGACAGCTCTTCAAATAGGTCCAAATCTTGTAGCGCCATAAGTGATGAATTGATGGCATGAAAAGCATGAATGTCAAGGCAAACATGTATGGCCAATGGCTCAGAGTAATTAAGGCAAAAAGAGGAGACCACTTCCTTAACACACTTAAGGAGCACAAACACCAGGATGTAGACAATGAGTAAGCTCTGAAAATTTCATGTACAAAGTGATGCAAAAATTAAATAAACCAATGGCAAGGCATAGGCATGCCATGATGCCAAAGCTCAAGGATAAGCAGGGACTTATGCCACGCCATACAAGGCAAGCCCCCAAGGGGGCACGTGGGGGACTAAAATTGTCCTAGGGTAGGTTCTTCCAAACAAGACGCAAAACTAAAGCTCAAAGCTAAGCCAACAAAGGCTAGAACACAAAGCCAAAAAATGGAAGCGACAATTCGCAGGCCCCTTTAAAAGAGGGCCAAATGCAAGCTACACCCCTAATTGAAAAAACGCAAACATGGCATGACTTGGGCGCATAAAATAGAGTTACCATCATGGTATAATAGGACCCAAAATCGCGTTGAAATGATGAGCCAAGGCTAGGCTTAATGGCATGAGCATAAAAAGCTCATTCTTGAGGGGCATAAACACAAGCTTCTATAACAGCATTCAAGGCGATGTCAATGCAGTGTATGACAAACATTCATGGACTGAAATAGCATAATGGAATGAGGAAGATGCCAAACACAGCCATTATGGCATGGTAGGTGGCCTCAAAAACCCAAAGACTAGGTCTAAGCATTTACAACTTAGCTTATACCACACAAGCACCGAGTGATATGGCCGATGGCAGCCCAAAACCATCCTAGAACACTTCAAAATAAGAAGCATAAAATCAAAATTTGAGTAAAGAGCAAAATAATGCTAGTATGATGAGTCAAAATATCAGTGCACAATGAAACTAGGTAAACAGATTTTTCACAACTATATGGAGCAAGCAAGGATTGATCGAACCAACTATGGATAAGGGTCAATACACATGCCAAATGGGGAATGGAAACCCCAAAAAATATAATGCTGAAATGTAAACCAAACAGCTAAAATGACATGGCATGGCATGGATCCTATGAAGCTGTTTAAGGAGATTTACAAACAATAACAAGTGCATTCATGCAAGCATGGAGTTAACAAAACCAACCAAAACAGGTTCATGGCATGGTAAAATCACCAAAAACCCATGAAATGGAACTCAATCATCAAGGCTAAGCAACAAGTTACGTGCTACTTGTAGCTAAATGGATGGAGTTACACTACACATACTATATGCATGCAAAATATGACAAACCGAGCATGACAAGGGCCAAGGCAGGTCTAAAAGTCACAAAAATAGGCCGGTCTATTATGAACCAAGCCTCAAAAATACATAGAAAGGATGGTTCCTTGGAAGTTAGGCCAAATATTGCAAAGCAAAGAGGGGAACCAAAAGGAGGGGCGCCCACCCCTCTGAAATTAAGACACCAAAAACCCCACACCTTTTACCCACGATGATAAATTTTTCCTAGAATTTTCAGTGTAGGAAGGCCAAAACCAAGGCTAAGCTCGGATGGGTCTGGTTCCAAGATATGGCTTAAAACAAAGCCAAACCAAAGCAGCCAAGAGGGCTACATCAAAAACACCCTAACACAAAATGACCTTAAACAAACTTAAAAAGGACTTAAATACAAAGAAATTTTTTCAGTTAATATAGGCAAGCCTAAATCAATATTGCAAAGAGGGCTAAAGCAAGGTTTGCAAGAAAGTGCACAAAAATTGGGAAAATACTTAACCCTTGAAGACCTCTTTCGAAAACCAGCACACTTCAGGGGGTAAAGAGCCCACTTTCAGACTCCAAGAAGACTCCCAAGAAAAGGCTTGGTTCCAATGGGGTGGTGTAGTATATCTAGGTGTAGTGGTAAAAAGTGCAAGGAAATCCAACTCCAAAGCACAAAAGACACAAACAATATAAGAGAGAAAGAGATTGTTTTTTCTTTCCAAAAGTTGCAGAACCCGCTGCAAAAAAAGAGGGAGGTCTCTATTTCCCTTAAAATAGAGGATGCCAAGCCAAAGCTATCTTCAAGAACTTTACAAGGGCTTTCATCCCCCATACACGTT
>NW_021024971.1:387034-481333 GCF_004153795.1 Camellia sinensis
ATAGGACGGTGCCTCCAGAGCTTCTCCTGTGCGAACCGAAGTCATATCTATCATATGGCACTTCTGAGGTATATTCTTTCACGTTTCATTTTCCGCAATGTAGAACTCTTAACTACCATAATTGATTCGGTTCTTTAACTGCTTAGCCCGGATACGTCGATACACTGTACGCTGTAGTTAAGTGTGAACACATTTGCACTTGATGTCTGTTTGAATCTGAACACGTGCACACACGCTGTATTGTCACTGAACTACTCAAACACACTAGCACATCGCATGTTGTAATTCACTGTAAGCACACCGGCACCCGATGTTTGTTTGAACTTGAAAACGTGCACAGACGGTGTATCTGTACTAAACCACTCGGAAACACTGACACATCATATGCCACAGTTCATTTCGAGCACACCGACACTCGATATTTGTTTGAACTTAAAACGTGCCCACACGCTGTATTGTCACCAATTCTGAATGCTCTTCAAAATTATACATTTTATATTGCTTCGCAACTGTTTTGCTTGAACACGGGGAGATTTCCATGCCTTCCAGGGGTATGGGAATGTCGCCGCCCGCGATTGGTACATGGAGTTTCCCGATGCGGTCCGCCATATCATAGACCAGGCCGGCTTCGGTGCCTTCTGCAGAGGACTCTCCCAGCTTACTGCGAGCAGGCCTCTTCTCGCCGTTCTGGTGGAGAGGTGGTGGGACTGCCAAACCGGGTAAACAAGACAAGCTAAACATGCAACAATGGTCCAAGATTCAAGGAAAGCCTAAGGGGCTTGAACCGTGGCTAAGTCAAACAAGCCCCACAAAGCTAAAAGGACTTAAAACAGGTCCGAGGTAGACCTAAACAAAGCTAAGGACACACCTAGATGGCATATAAGTGGTCCGAACATTCAAGCATACAAAAGTGGCCACACATGGAGCATAAGTTGACAACCTTGTAAGGCATTAAAGGGACATCAAATGCAAGCATACAAGCATACCATGAGGACTGAAATGGTGCTATAAGTAGTGCCAAACCACTAAAATGATGCAAGGATGGCATGCTAGAGGGGTCAATGCTCAAGACATACAAGAGAGTTTGCATGGTAGCTATACAAAGCAAAGCATGGACAACTCAAATGACCAAAAACAGACCTTTAGCATGCTAAAACAAGCGTAAAATCTTCACAAAGCTAAGCCAAAAACATGCTAGAAACAAGGCTCAAAGCACAAGGCATGTTAAGGCAATTCATGGCATTACAAGACTTGTATGCTAAGCAAGCATGGTGTGCCTAAGACAACTCACAACAATGCTATATTATTGCAAGATAGTCATAAAAAATAGTTAAGGCATGGACAACATACACTTAAACAAGGTGCTCACTAATGAGGCTAGAATGGCCCTTTTCAAGGACAACAAGGTGAGGGGGTGGCCATCTCCTTCTTAGGACCTTAAACCACCATCCTCACCACTGAAATCCCTCAAGATTTCAGTGGTGGGGATGCCCAAACAAAGTGGTCCCAGAGCTCACCAAAATAGCACAAAAATAGGGCCAATCAAGGCCTAAGAGGGGGTGGTCTACCCCCTTTTGTACCTTATTTTGCCGTGTTTTGATCTATCCTTTTAGGCCTTTGAGGTCACCTTTGTTTGGTCTTTTCACCACTGAATTCTAGAGGAATTTCAGTGGTGAAAAGTGTGTTTTGGGACCCAAAATAGGTGGGGGTGGTCCCCCATTTTGTACCTTGTTTGCATGTGTTATTGGCTTATCAACTTAGCATGTTTTTCTACCTTCTTGGGGCCCTATCTTAGCATGTTTCAGGCCTTGTTTTGCCATGGTATAGCTCTGTTTTGGGTTGGTTTGGTTACCTCATGCATGCTTTTTACACTTGTAGTCTAATCTTGCCATTTAGCCTTGTGTGCTCAATGCTTTGATCCATCATGCTATTCTATCTGAGCATGTTTTTGATGTTAATTTAACATGACATATCTCTATTTTGGGTCGGTTTGATTGCCTCTTGCATGCTTCATACCCTTGTAGTGCAATCCTCCCTATAGCCTTAACATGCATCATGCTTTGGACCACCATTTTAGCATGTTTTTGGCTCCACTTCTGCAAGATTTTACTCATGTTTTTCCATGCTTAAGCTCTATTTTAAGTGGTTTTGGTCATGCATGCCTTGCTTTGTATAGCCATAGTGCAATCTTGCTCACTAGCTTTGAGTTTCATAGTCTCTAGCATGGCTTACTTGAGTTGTTTGCATGCTTTGGCCTCTTTTCTCACATGATTTCAATGCATGAAGTGTGGTCATACTCTCCCATGCTTCACTCTTTCAATGCTTTTGGAGGGTTATGCTTTATGCCTCAATCATGAGCCAATTGGCATGCATTCTTGCCTAAGCTTTTGGGGCTACCATCTCAGTGTGTTTTGGTCTTATTTTGCCATGATACTACTCTATTTTTTGGTTGGTTAGAGCATCCCTCATGTGTTTCTTACACTTGTAGTGTAATCATGCTCATTGGCCTAGCTTACTTGGTGTTTCGGCCTTTCATTCTAGCATATGTTGGCTATGTTCAAGCATGTTTTTGGCCTTATTTTGGCATGTTTTAGGACTATTTTGAATCATCTTGGCCCTTTGGGGGTTGCTTGATATGGCCATGGTGCAAGTGCCTTTGCTAGCCTTAAGCTTTGAGCCTCCTAGCATGCTTCATTTGTGATATGTGCATGATATGGCATCATTTGGAATCTAATTTTAGAGCTTATGTCTTTTCTATACCCCCATGTTTATCACTCTTTCATTGCCCTTGAGGATTATGCATTATGCCTTGTTTGTGGGCTAATGAATGAGCACACTTTGCTTGCCTTTTGAGCCTATGTTTTAGCATGTTTTTGGCCTTGATTTAGCATGCCTCAACTCTGTTCTGAGTAGTTTGGGTCGTATGGGATTTGTTATGCATGGTTGTAGTGGAATAGCTTTGACTAGCCTAATGATTCAAGGTCCTTAGGATGCTATGCTTGTGTTGTTTGGATGATTTGGCATCATTTCACACATGATTTCAGTGCGTATAGTGTAGTTACACTCTTACATTTTTCACTCTTTCAATGTGTTTGAAAGTTAAATCTTTTGCCTCGCTTGCGAGCGAATGAATGAGCATGCACATCTTGCCCTTTTGTGCCTAAGTCTTAATGTGTTTTTGCCACCGTTTTGAGATGTCTTAGGTCTGTCCATAATTGGTTTGACCTTTTGAGATTGATAGTGCATACCTCATGTATAGTATGTTTCATTAGCTTTGTTTGCCTTAGCTTTTAAACATGTCTTGCATGCATTGTTAACATGATAGAACCTTGTCCATTCCATATTAACATTGATAGCTTGATCATTTTGTTTGTGTTGCATTGTGTTTGGATCGAACGTTAATCCAAACACAAGGAATGTGGCACGTTTCATACTCGAAGTGATGAATCATGTTGCGTTTCTTGCTTGCCGATCCTCTTGATCATGCATGATAGAGTGGGAGGCCCTTATGTGTTATTTGTGCATTCATTGACATTGACTTGTGCAAACTCGGCTTCTCAGCCATCGGGCATTGTGATGCTCGGTTGGTGGCCCGCGAGTCGAATACAGCACTCCCTTGAGCTTGAGAAATGATAGGGAATGTGGTTGTGCACACATATCTTGCAAATACACTACTATGCCCTTTCTTGTTCTCTGTTACAGCAAAATTGGAGTTTGGCAGATTTTCTGGTCGGAAGACCAGTAAAGATGGTCGATCGACCACTTTTTCTACTCTACAACTAGTTTTTCTGGCCTGTAGGTGGTCTACAGCCCCCTATTCTGGTCAACAACCCACCAGGGGGTCCCCATGTTGGAGTAGAAGCAATCTGGAAGTTTGTACAGTGTTCTGAGATCAAATCAAATGCAAACAGAGGCAATTATGGGCATAGTAATGGATTTCTAAGGGAGGCGATCGAGCATGCATGCACCCGTCGCCCCAAGGACCTCTTTTAACTGCTTTACTTAGTTAGCTAGTTCATCGGTTTTGTACTTAATTAGTTAACGTGCTTAACTAATCGATTTGTGTTGTAATAACTAGTTAGTTAACTAGAATAGCTAATTGGTTTTGGTTTGTAATAATTAGTGTAATTAGTTTAATTAGATTAGTTAGCTCAGCTTAACCTAGAATAGCTTAGCTTATTCATTCGGACCCTCCGTCGAGAGGGCAAATGTTGTAATAAGTGTGCTTATGTGTGATGCAAGTCTTCCAACCCCACGTCTTCCTCCATTTTACTTAACCACTTACGATGGTTAGTTTAGGGCATATTTCAATTAGCATTCTTATGCTTGCATGCGTGCATCATTCATTCGTATTGCATGCACCGGGCTCGGCGCATCATTCAAACTGCATTGTATTTCAATTCCTATTTGAATACATGTATCAAGTGTAGCATTCATATGCCATCTTAGATAGCCGAGTCTATTTTAGTTGCATTTTTGCATGCGTTGCATTAGGCATCTTGTATAGTTAGGATCATGCATGATTTCTAATTAGATTCTTTTTTGGTTCGGAGTACGTTGTAAGTGTTTATGCTTTAGCATCCATGCATGTGTGTAAGTGACTGCCATGATAGGATGCTTGCCATGAGGCTAATTGCTTAATTGATTAACTGGACGAATGCCTGTGGATGAAGGCTTCATTGCTTGAATTGGAACAATTCATCAAGATGTGCATTTTAAGCCCACTTTGCGGAGTGGCAAAATCATGTTGTTTTTCTAAGCCCACTTGAGGGTGGCAAATATGCGTCTTAGCCTACTTGAGAGTAGCACTTTCAAACCATTTTCGAAAACAAGCATGAGATGTTTTGTTCCAAGTTAAGTGATTTAGTCTATACTTGTATGTTGTGCGCATCACATAGTAAGATAGCTAATAAATCGGAATAAGAACACATGTGTTTTCAAAAACAACATATCATGTTAGTAGAAGCCGATCCTTTGATCGGGCGAGTGGGGGTACTCATTTCAGGACCTTCCCCTCTCGTACCCAAGTTCCCAAGCCGAGGCAACTTTGGTGATGACAGACACGTGGCCTTAGGCACGAGTCAGGGTTTCCTAAATTTCCCAACACAAAATATTTAGGCAGCGACTCTGAAATATGGCAAAGCAGTCCATGTTTGGCGCTTTTTGATTAAAATTGATTTTTCAAAACGATTTGTCAGATTTGGACTCTTTGGTGATTTATCAGTCTTACATTGCACTTTGTGAGATTAGATTCAGAACCGTGACAGGAGTCCGAACTGTAGTAGCTAGAACTACAATTCCCGGCCTCGCGCACGGAGCCGAGTTCGGGTGGTCTACAGTTTTTGGCGGCTCCTCTGGGGATTTTGAGAACTTGACTCAAACTCATGATATGTTGTTTTGTTTACACATATGTGCTTCTTTGCGTTGCATTTGCATTGGTGCGCCTAGGACACCGTGTTTGTCGTCTGCTATTCCTGAACGGTTTGTCAGAGGCTTGCTTGGAAAAGCATGCCACAAGGTTGACCAGTTACGAGCTCTGCCACGATGGGAACACAAACCTCGGTTGTTACCGAGGCACCTTTTTTGACCATTCAACCTAGTTGCATATTGGAAACTAAAGTGACCATTCCAAGCTAGGACAGGTTGCTTACCCAATTGTACGTTGTTTGAAACCACTGCGTGCGTAGTGAAACCCTAGCTCCTGACAAGATATGACAGGGAAACCCTACCCCTCCATAGGGGTCTTTTGGCTCTTACTTGCTTGATATGTGCTGTCAGAGTGTGTCTCTACAGGGTTGTATGCATCAGTTTGCAAGTCTGGGTATCAGGCCTGTGGGCATCAGTATTTGGGGGAATCAATTTTACCTGAGGGTATCAGAATTGAGGCAGTGATTTAGGGGCAGTGATCAGTGCTGAGAACAGTGTGTTGCCTTTTTTTTTTAAAACCGAAATACTGTCCGTTTTTCTGGTTGTTTGTTTCCTTATTTTGCTTTATTTATCTTTTTGCAAGGTAGTATAGCACAATTGCTTCCGAAAAGGCAGATACCCCCCGAGCACTCTGGGTTAGAGGTAGAAGGCTTCATCGATCCGAGAATCTAGTTGACGAACAAACAGTGTTCTTTTCATTACCCCTGGTTACTAGATGGAGGTTAGTTAGGCACAGTTCATCAATACAGTGGTTACCAGATCAGCGGTCCTTATCCACCCCACTAGTGTGTAGACGGGCTGAGGTTTTCGCAGAGGGAGATACACCTATTGGTCAGTTAGATTAGCACCTTATGGCAAGTATGGAGGACATGATGCGTTAGCTCCAAGAGACCATGCAAGCCACGCAGTGGGATGCTGCCCGCCAGGCAGAGGTTGTGGCTCAATAGACAGAGCTGATTGCCAGACTTCAGCAACAGCAGCAACCACAACAAGCCGGAGCATCTGCTTCGCATCCACCCCCTCCCCCACCAAGGGTCCAATACTCGGAGATGCAGCTCACGTCCAGGAAAATACGGATGCCCCAACAAGGCCAGTTTCACCCCTAATTCCACCTCAGCTATCCAAAGCACCAGCTAATCCAGTGGATACACCGTTTGAATTTGAGGTGGATCCAACAACACTGAAAGTGAGCAAGTTAGAAAAGCTGTTCAAAAAAGCTCAAGGCGTTAATTCCATTCCGGACATAAAGGATGGATACACCGATTCAGCGGTGACTTTGCTGGACCGGTTCAAGATGCTGCATATCGACCGTTTTGACGGTTTTGGGGATCCCATGGTACACCTGCGGTTGTTCTCAGATATCCTAAGGCCAATGGGCCTCGCTAGACTGCAAAAGCTTTCCCTCTTTGGCCGAACCCTGTCGGGTGTCGCGGCCATCTGGTATGCGAAGTTGGAAGATTCCATCAAGAGAAGTTGGGAAAAAATGGCTGAGGCCTTCATTGCCCAGTACTCATACAACACACAGATCGAGATCACAACTTGTGATCTCGAGACAACCAGACAAGAGCCAAAAGAGGGCTTCTCTGACTTTGTAACCCGTTGGAGGGCCAAAGCTTCTATGATGACCACCGGGTCGGTCGAGAAGGATCAGATACGGATGGTTGTGCGCAACCTCCAACCCAAACTGATGCAAAAGATGATCGTCTTACCCCTCCCTACCTTTGCTGATTTACACGAGATTGGGGTACATATTGAAGACGCCATGAAGCAGGGTCTGATTGACCACGAGAGAGAGCAACTCAAGAGGGCATTTACCTGCAGTCCGAATGCAAGCACGAGTAGTGCTGCAGTTGTCAAAACTTCGGATGTGGGCATTGTCACCACCACCACACCAAAAACAGCCACCCCATTCACTGGTGCGTCCAGTACCAGCTCACAAATAGCCAAATACCCACCCCGGGGCCAGAGGACTTATACCCCACTGTATATGCCTTTGTCCTAAGCCCTGGGGGTTTTAATTAGGACGGGCCATCTGAAGCCCCTGGAGCCGCGGTCATTACCAAATAACCTCCCACCAACCCATAACCCAGCCAAATACTGTGCCTTTCACCAACAGCATGGTCATGATACCGACCAGTGCTTCCGACTGCGTCATGAGATCCAGGATCTTATTGACAACAAGGTGATTAGGCCTCCAGAGAAGCCAAATGTCACCACCAACCCGCTCCCACCATATAACCAACCTCCACCACCTAAACACATCAACCTGATCCCAACCACGGCCATTCCATATGACCCGAACATATAAATCACACCCTCCCACCTACCTAAGCCTAAGGTGTTCATCCCAGACAACATAAACTTGTGCATGTTGAGCACCTCCCTAACCCAACCCGAACCGGTGGTGGTGACTATCAAAGACAGAACCGGGATGACTTTGGAGGCAGATGGGAATGTTGATTCAGAGCCTGAGGGGTCTAGGAGCTTTGCGTACAACCTGAGTGGTTCTATCACATTAATAGATCAGGTTAAGCTGAGGGTAGAGTTGCCAGCTAGGGCAAAAATCAGTGTGGTCCGGGAAGATGAACCAAGTCAGGGGTTAGATGACCTAGCAGAACTGGAAAAGGATATTGCCAATCTGCAGTTCTTCAACGAGCAGGACTTAGAGGATGTGAACATCAACTGGATCGACTTGGATGGATCAACAGAAAATATTGGGTGGCTCAGCTACGAGCCAGATGTTGTGAGGCGCCTCAGCCAGAACAGGGGTAATCAAAAGCTAGGATATCAGCAGTGGCCGGAATGGCTGAGAATCAGGAGAAATCCCCGGAGAGCACCGGTGCGAAGAATTTTTCTCGAGATTCGGGCAGTTTGAGTACAGTAGACACTGAACAGGAGGCTGCATTTAAGCAGCTTGAGCAAGAAAAGATCAAGGATCTTGAGAGGGCTAGGAAGGCCAAGGTCTCTGTGGCGACTGAATGTGCTGTGAGCACAAAAACAGTTGCAACGGAATCGGACAACTATCTGTCAGTTGCCGACGGGATGTGGTGGAAAGACGATGACTTACGTCTTGCCCCCACTGACGAGGATTAGGGGCAGAACCAACCGAGTGACACCTGGTACGTTGAGGAGGTTGACCATATGACCAGGAGTGGGTGGTATTTCAAGCCCCCACACTTTGACCAGCCAGAGGCGTCCAGGAAAGACAAAGAAGCAAAGAGGCAGAAAGAAAAGCTGCTGGAGGAGGAGGATGTACTGAAGCAGCTTAAGAAAATCCAAGCAGACATCTCCATCTGGGGACTGCTTATGGCCTCGATAGTTCACCGAAAAGCTGTCCTTTCTACCATGGATAAGACCAAGCTTTCAATCGATACAACTCCGGAGTAGTTGGTAGGGCTGGTTTTTCCGGGAGGAGCTTCCCCAACCTTGACCTTCACTGACAAAGAACTGCCACCTGAGGGCTCAGATCATAACAAACCCCTCTATATCTCTGTTGAGTGTAGAGAGAAATGGATACCGGTGGTCTTGGTCGACACGAGGTCTGCAATCAATGTATGTCCGTCGAGAACGGCATATGCTACCGGGTTGAAGCACGCGGATTTCGTGCCTACGGCCCAGGTAATTCGGGCCTATGATAACACTAGCCGGGAGGTTATGGAGACCGTACGGATTAAGACTCAGGTTGGCCCAAGACAACAGGACATTAAGTTTCATGTCTTGGATGTTCCCGCAACCTTCAATCTACTCCTTGGGCGGCCGGGGCTGGACCAGGTGAAAGCCGTCTCTTCCACCTTACACCAAATGTTGAAGTACCCCCACGGGAAGGGGGTGGCAATCATTTTTGGGAATTCTTCGATACATTCGCCGCTAGAGGTTTCTACACCAGTTCTGGAGATTAAGCATGGTGCGGAGGATGTATTTCTGTTAGGATTCACCCTAGCTGAGGCCCGGGTTGTACAAAATATGCTAGCTGTTGATGAAGGGCTATACATCAGTGCACAGTCTATCTACCTTATGAACAAGCTTCAGCACATGCCTAGGATGGGATTGGGGCGAAGTGGTCGGAAGGGCGTTGCAGCGTCGGCTGAAGTGTCACATAACCCATATACCTTTGGATTAGGTTATCTGCCAACCAAAGAGGATTGGGTGAGGAAAGGAAGAGAGATGGCCGGAAGAGCCAGGGCAAAGCAAGCTGGGAAGCATTATGAGTTAATGCACCGACCTATCCAGGGGACCCTGAACGGACGCTTTGTCCGGGAGGGAGAAGACTTCCCGTTTTGTGGCTTTCTGGAGCCCTGGATGAATTCAGAGAAGCGCCATTTGCCCGGCTTCGAAATCTTTTTTGATCTTCAGTTGTCCAAGGATGAAGTTGCCGAAGAGCAAACAGACCCACCAGCTGAGGCTGAGCAGTGCAAGGGGGAGGATTCCGAGAGCACAGAAAGTGAGATGGGGGTAGCGCTGGCTTGTCTCCTCTCAGATCCTCGGATCGTACCAGAGTGCTTGGGGGATAACTTCTCAGTTTCCATGATCAGGGATGAAGCGCCTCTGGGCCTATCTTCAGGCATTCTTGATGAATCCATCGCACCCTCCCTCGTCTGGCAATACGAGGAGGGCTTTTTATCGAGCAGTTCTGGGTCAGGTAATGAACCGGAATCTGATTCCACTGTGTCTGTGGAGTCGGAATCAGATTCCAGCTCTTCTGAGTCTGAGTCCGGTATTCTTGGAGTCGCTAACTCGGATGCCACTATCCTGTCCAGTCATCTTTTTCTTTTTCCTTTGAGTCTGTTGTAACAGAGGAATCAGGTGGATTGGATGTTATTAATGAGAATGGTACAGTTGTGGCTTCCGAGTACTTTTTTGTGCCTTTAATTTATTGCATTGATTAGGACTTTCAAAATTTTGATGAAAACAACGAGGAAGAAATTCCTCCGGTTTTACAACGTTTGATTGATCAAGAGCAGGAGAGGTTTGTAAAACTTTGGTTGATGAAATCACCACAATTAATGTTGGTACTGAGAAGGACCCACAACTAGTCCAGATCGGGTCCACATTGTCTTCTGAGGAGCGCGAGTGCTTAGTCGCTTTATTAAAAGATTTCAAAGATGTTTTCGCGTGGTCCTACAAAGACATGCTTGGAATCGATCCTAAGATTGTACAGCATCGGATCCCTCTTGACCTAGGGACTCAACCTATTAAGCAGAAGTTCCGAAAGATCCGCCCGAACTGGGCTCTAAAAATCAAAGAAGAGGTCACCAAGCAGATCGATGCAGGGTTCCTGTTAGTATCTGAGTATCCAACTTGGTTGGCCGATATAGTTCCGGTGCCGAAGAAAGACGGCAGAATTCGGGTATGTGTGGACTTTAGGGATTTGAACAAAGCCAGTCCGAAGGACGACTTTCCTTTGCCGCATATCGACGAATTAGTGGACTTCACTACTGGGCATGCACTGCTCTCATTCATGGATGGGTTTTCAGGCTATAATCAGATTTTGATGGCATCCAAAGACAGGGAGAAGACTGCTTTCATGACCCAGTGGGGAACCTATTGTTATAGGGTGATGTCGTTCGACTTGAAGAACGCTGGGGCTACGCATTAACGGGCTACAACCACGATTTTGCACCATATGATTCATAAAGAGGTTGAGGTGTACGTGGACGACATGATTGTTAAGTCCAAGGAAAGAGAGGGCCATTACACCGCCTTGCAGAAATTCTTCCAACGGATCAAAGAGTATCGGTTGCGGCTGAATCCTCATAAATGTACATTTGGTGTTACAGCAGGGAAAATGTTGGGGTTCTTGATCACACAAAGGGGTATCGAGGTCGATCCTTCTAAAATCAAGGCCATCTTAGAAATACCACCACCGAGGACTGAAAATGAGATGCGAGGCTTTCTGGGTAAAGTGCAATTCATAAGGGGGTTTATTGCAAAATTAACCTTGACTTGTGAACCACTGTTTGGTCTCCTGAAGAAAGGAAAGAAGTTCCAATGGGAAGATCGATGCCAAGTTGCTTTCGAGCAGATCAAGCAATATCTACAGAACCCACCTGTGTTGTCACCGCCTGAGCCGGGGAAACCGTTGATTCTGTACCTATCAGTGACCGAAACGACAATGGGCTGCATGCTTGCATAGGAGTATGAGGACAAAGTGGAGAAGGCTATCTACTACCTGAGCAAGAAAATGCTGGATTACGAGACCCGCTACACGCTGGTGGAAAAGGCTTGTCTGACCTTGGTATGGGCTACCAGGAAGTTGAGGCATTACCTGTTGGCTCACTCTGTAATGTTGGTTTCGAGATTAGATCCCATCAAATATCTCTTCGAGAAATCGGCACTTATGGGTAGGCTAGCCCATTGGTTGCTTCTGCTTTCCCAATTTGATCTGAAGTACATGACGCGCAAGTCAGTAAAAGGGAGAGCAGTAGCGGAGTTCCTAGCCAACCAGCTAGTTGAAGGGGATGAAGCAGTAGAGTATTTGTTCCCAGACGAGGCTATTCTTTATGTCGAAGAAGAGACTTGGACGATGTACTTTGACGGAGCGTCAAACCAATACGGGTATGGGATAGGGGTGTTGCTGATAGCACCCGACAATTCCCTTACACCTCTAGCATTCAAACTCTGATTCAAAATGTCAAACAATGAGGCAGAGTATGAGGCATGTATTACTAGATTGGAAGCCGCCCTAGAACTAGGAGCAAAACGGTTGGATGTCATCGAGGACTCAAACCTTGTTGTATCTCAAGCTAAAGGAGATTAGAAAGTTAAAGAAGAAAAGATGAGAATTTATCACCAGACCTTGGACGTTCTGATTCCTCGGTTTGAGAAACTAAATTTTGCCAATCTGTTAAGAGAGAATAACAGGTTCGCCGATTCATTAGCAACTTTATCTTCTATGATAGACATCCCTTTCGGAGTCCGGATGCGTCCAATCATCATTGAACAGAAATTCGTGCCGGCCTACAAGCTGATTGCTGCCATAGATCAGGTACAAGATCAGAACCCCGTTATTATGACATCTGGAACTTCTTGGAAAAAGAAGCTTATCCACTAGGGGCAAATGCTAAAGATAAGAGGGAAATTCGAAGAATGGCTGCTCAGTTCATCGTCTGTGGGGGTAAACTGTACAAGCGGGGTCATCTGGGGATGCACAAACTGTGTGTTGATGTTGAAGAATCCAAGCGCCTGATGCTAACCCGGAAGATCCTTAGATAGGGTTATTACTGGTAAACAATGGAGGAGGATTGTATTGGCTTTGTCCGGCGATGCCACAAATGCCAGATCCATGCAAATCGCATGAACATTCCGCCGTCAAAACTGTACAATATGACTTCGCCATGGCCTTTTTCAGTCTGGGGGATTGATGTGATTGGGGCTGTCACTCCGAAGGGGTCCAATGGGCATGAGTATATTCTGGTAGTGATAGACTAGGCCCAATCTTACGCGGTGTTGAAGGCATCGCATGTCGCTAAGTTCATCAGAAACAACCTTATTTGTCACTACTGGGTCCCTAATGAGATTATTTCGAATAATCGTTCCCACTTTAAGAAGGAGGTGATCGACTTGTTGGAGAAGTACAACGTGGCTTTTCATAAGTCATCTACATATTGGCCGCAAACCAACAGAGCGCTATTGAGGCCGCCAACAAGAACATCAAGCACATTCTGCAGAAGATGGTGGAAACCTACAGAGACTGGCCAGATAAGCTGCCATTTGCTTTTTGGGGCTACCGGACTTTAATTCGAACTTCTACTGGGGCAACTCCGTATTCCTTGGTTTATGGGATGGAGGCTGTTCTGCCTATCAAAGTTGAGGTTCCGTCATTACGGGTATTGGATGAGTGTCAGATAGTTGAGGCAGATTGGCAGCAAAGCAGGTTCGAAGAACTCATGCTCTTCGATGAAAGAAGGCTGAAAGCACTGTACCACGTCCAGGGTTATCAACGAATAATTGCCAGGGATTTCAACAAGACGGTTAAGTCTAGGAATTTGAAAGAGGGGGATCTAGTGCTCAAAGACAACCAAACTCCCATCCACGACCCTAGGGGAAAGTTCAGACCCAATTGGACTGGTCCCTACATCATCAAGTCTATCTGGTCAGGTGGAGCTGTCGTTCTGATGGATTTAGATGGCCTTGAGTTCTCCCAGCCGATCAAGATGGACAAGTTGAAGAAATACTATCCCTGAGTGGCTCGCTAGGCCGAAAACCCGAAAGGGCGACCTAGGCAAAAGTTAGAGCATGAAAAATTTGAAATAATAAAAACTAAGCTCGCAAGGTTGAAAACCAAGAAAGGGCGGCCTTGGAAAAAGTTAGAGCGCAAAAGGAGAGTGTTAATACACGAGTAAACCAAAACCGAACTACGTAAGGCTTGATTCCCATCTTCGGGATATGTAGGCAACTTCATTCTGAAGTCCATCCATAAACACTTCCAAATCAACTTTGTTTATGTGATCATGTTGGTCATCTTTGTCTTTTCTGTATTCAAGAGCTCGGTTGTGATCTCCAGTGCAGTGCCATTCAAACTAGGGACAACTTTCCAGTTGCTGGATCCGGGGTTGTACATCTCAGTGATAGATCTCAGGTGTGTCCAGTTGTGATCCATATCAAAAATGGTTTTGAAAAGTTTTAATAAAAGTTGATTTTGATCAAATCAATCTTTTTACGACTTAGACCATTTTTGGACCAAACGGAAATTTTCCAGTACCCACAACCTTCAATTACATTGATTTCAGTACAGAGTTCTCCTACTCTTGAATACAAATTAAAGTTACTTTTTAGTACATTCATAAAAAAAACTTGAAAGTACTGATAAAGCAATAAACTCGGGGCATGGATAGGTCAGGTGTTCCTGCGCCCCTCCCAGAGCTTGTCGAAGCCTCTAATGCCAAAGTAGGCCCAACCTGCTCCTCTTCATCGAGCCAAGCCATGCATTCATCAAAGAGGGTGCAACTGAACGTGGGAGCGGGGGCTAGAAGCTCTCTTGTCCTCCATGCTGTGGCATACCGAGCTAGCTGTGAGCCTCAGACTGGAAATGCAGCAGGGTACTCTATCCCCTCTTCCTGGCAAGTCTGATCATGCCCAAATTGGCGTCAAATTTGAAACGGGAAGTAAAAGACGCAGTGTGTCAGGCCGATCAGTTAAATCCCGAGCTGGCGAGACATGCTATAACTCTTCACCGGCAGATTGAGCCAGGGGTAGTGCCAAGCAATGTTGACAGCAGACCGACTGCACATCCATTCGCACCACCATCCCTCATCAGGGGCATCGACTGGACGTCACCAGAAGAAATAGCCACGAGCTAAATATGCTAGGCATGAGTCTATAACCTTTAATTTATCCATCAACCATATCTGGGGAAGGATGAAAAATGAGTGATTAAAGAATAGAGAGGTGTACGTGGAGAGAAAAGTGAGAAAAGGGTTTTGAGAGAAAAACAGAGCCTGAGGGCCGAGTGATGTGAGGAATACACATGTGAGTAGGGAGGGAAACATTACCTGCAACAGTAGTGGACTCCCCGCGAATCTAGTCGTCTCTCGGCGACGAAAAGTGTCCAAGCCCATCAGTGTCTCAGCTAGTGTCATGGCAATACAGTTCTTGCCCTCTTTTAAGCCTTGGGCAACCTCAATCAAACAGACGCTAAACCCACCGGAGCCTGGGGCAAGCAAGAAATGAGACAGCATGCACAAGCAAAGCGTATGTCGCCGAAAACCTTGCCAGTGATGATCGCCGCGGTCACCGGCATCAGAAAACTGATGAATCAAGCTCGGAATGTCCAGTTCTCCGTCCTGAATCAAAGATCGAGCGTCATGAAAATTGAGCCCGCGCATCCGTCCTAAGGCTTGGATGTGGCCAAAGCGAAATTGGGGCAAGATCTCTTCATCGCGCTAAGATTTCATCAAAGCCTGGAAGTCTTCAAAAGTGGGACATATCTCTTGTCCGCCAAAGCTAAAAACGTGCGTTACTAGATTCCAACGCCTAGCCGTGGTATGAAGGAACGGAAAACGCAGTGGGGTGGGGCTCAGTGTGAATAGTGCATTTATTCCGAAGCCCTGAAAATTCAGCTTCTCCGAGCCATCCAAGTTAGCAATCCAATTTGTGAGATTTTGAACAATATGTGCCTCTATTTGGTGCAAAAACTGAGTTAGAATGAGGGAACCACGAAGCTGGAACCTTTATAGAAGATAAGGCACTGTTTAGAGGACATGTGGCAAAAATCTGAAGATCCCCCTGAGTAATTGGTCGATCGACCACTTTTTCTAGTCGACAGACCACAAAGGTGGTCGACAATCTATTTTGCTAGTCGGCAGTGAGCTTAAGTGGTCTACAACTACTTCTTGTCTCCAGCAGAGAGTCCCTAGCCTTCCTCTGTGCTGAGAATGCTGAAGGTCTGAGTTTATTTCTGTTTCGGATGCGTTCGGTTGTTTGGTTTTGCTTATTTTGTTGAATTTGCTTCATTATCGAATTGTTAAGTTTTGCTTATCGAGTTGTTACTCTTTGGTTATCGAGTTATTGCTCTTTGATTATCGAATTGTTGCAATTTGATTATCGAGTTATTGCTCTTTGCTTATCGAGTTTTTGTAATTCGTTTATCAAATTGGTTTTTTTTTAAGTTGTTTTGTTTGTTACGTTGGTTCACTACCTAACTTGGCAATACACGAATGTTCAAATTTCCATCAATCTCATTTTCATGCTGTGTGATGCGATGTGATGCTCAGAATATAAAATGCAACACTTTTTGACCAAAAAGTTGTTTTGATTCTATTATGGTTTCTTTTTACAACAGGGTACAAGTTTTAAGAAAAATAAAACTGCCTAACACTGTACAATGTGCTATAACTACTACCAAAAAGAAAACAAAGCAAAAACATCTGAGTCAGTGCTATCTGGCTCAGGATCGAGAGGCCCTCTTCACCCTCTTCGGCTGAGCAGCCTCAACACCACTACCGTCGGCACCCCCGTCTAAACCAGAGCCGCCATCCTCGGAATCCTCCTCGGCATCGTCTCCGCCCTCAGAACCTGAGTCGGTGTCACCACTTCTGCCCTCGGATGTCTCTGACTGAGATTTGCTGGCTCCTCCTCCTCACTAGACTCATCATCACATCTGGCAGGCGCTCCACGTCTCCCTTGGTCGCGTGTTGGGATCCCTCTCCCTGCTACTCAAGAAGGCCCAGGTGGCCCGGGCTGTAGAGGTGTGACCTGAAAAGGCAGTTTGAATACATCAACCAGGGTATGTATATCAGATGCAAGTATGGTGCATGGAGTGAGTGCATGCAGATATAGTATGTGAATGTGATGTGTCGGACGTGATCTATACATGTAGTGAATCAGTGCAGTGAAGTGTTCAGTTTTGATATATCAGCAAAAGTATGATAAATGCAAGGAAACTAGAAAGTACCGAGATACCGTGGGAATGCAACATCGTCTCTCTCCTCAAAACCATAAACTCAAGTGAGGCCATCGCCTCGAGCAACCCCTTAACATATCCTGTGAAAGGCTGCAAATGCAAGTTCAAGTCATCAGTGAATGAATGAATTTCTCAATATCTGAATGATAGATGACTAAATATCTGAATGATAGATAAAAGTTGTGAAGCATACTAATGCTGAGTCAGGGGCCCTGACATATCGATGATCAGGCAATGGAGGCTCAAGCGGAATCTGATAAGGCGTCCCATACTGCCAGCCTGTCAGCTTGGTCGGAGGATCTGGCCACCCAGCACACTGCCAAGTGAGGGGCATCCCCCTAGTCCTACCTCTCGATGTGCTAGCCCTGCTAGTCGAAGGGATGTCTGTAGCTCGAGCGCGGCTCAAGGAAGGAATGTCAGCAGCTCTCCTCATAGGGGCATGAACACCTATCAGCAGGGGCATCAGGTATGTGTGGAGGTATGTCGTGTACTCCCCCTCCTCATGGAAAAGGACTGAGTCAGCACCCTGCATAAGGTCGCTAACCTCCTGGGGAGAGAGGCTCCCTGTGGTCCGCATGTCTAATGGAGGTGGTGAAGGGATCTCCTCAATGGGATAGCCCAGTGTCTGGTGCATGAAGCGCCCCCTAAGAAACCAGGCTTTGCCAACTGGTCCCTCAAATAGAATCCGGTATCAGGAGGCGCCCCATGCCCCAACAAACTAAAACTGAGAAAACTGCATCGCTACCCAAGGCTGCCAGGTGATCTACAAATAGCAAGTGCATTAATTGATTAGCTGTCATAGATATGCAAGATGAATCGAAGCTGAAAGCATGAAGAACTAAGAGTTCTGGATTACCTCGGTCGCCCGTACTATGTCAAAATAATGCCTGAGATATGGCAAGGACTCTCGGGGTCTAGGCCGGCATCGACCTTCAAATCTACACGAGTACGGCACCTCAAGTGGTGTCTCAACCTCCGAATTAGGGCAAGCGACGGGAAATAGGCGCATACCCACAGCTGTGAAAGGCAAGACAGTGGCAGTCATAATACAAAATATACAAAAAATGCAGAATGCAGAGTGCAGAATGTAATGTGTGCAATATGTGGAGTGCGCAGTGTACAGGTAATGAAAAGCAAAAATTTAAATCAGAAGGGCAGAATGTACCTCTCAGGCTTCCCACTAGCCGCCTACTAGGTTCCCGCACCTGCGGGAGGTCGAGCTCATATAGAAATAAAGGGTAGCAAGGCCAGCGCCGCCCCAATCGAAGTGTCGAACCTGAAATAGGTCTACTGGAGCACTCAGAAGATGTAGCCCGACCATGTTCCCCCTATCGGAGAACAATGTGGTCCCAAGAAGGAACATCAAGAATCCCCGGGCGTACTACTCCGTGGCCTCAATAGTCTCGAGCGCGGTCCCTCTGTACTGCTCTGTGAACCATGTGTATCTGACTATGCCTGATGATCGGTAGATCGACGGATGGGCTCCGAGTAGATAAGTCCAGGCAGCCTCCCACTCACCCATATTGAAATCATATGGGATCGGCCGACCTCCCACATCGAGGCCCGTCAGCATAGCAAAGTCGCACGGGGTCATCGTCATGTCCTCGGTAGCTGAGAAATGGAAGAAGTTGGTGGTGTCCCATCGTCTCTCTACCAAGACACCCAGGAGGGTCCTACTCACCGTAAAACGCGATAACCCCATGCAAAACGGGCTGAACCCTGCCTCATCAATAATCTGTCGAACACCATCTAGGAGCTCCATGTACCACTCCCTCGCTATAATCGACCCATATCCCCGGGTAAAACGGGAAACTACATGTGTTGAAAATGAGCAAAAATATAATGTGAGTTGTGTTCAGAATGAGCAGAAATGCAGTGTGTGAGCTGTGTGTAGAATGAGCAGAAACGCAGTGTGTGAGCTGTGTTTAGAATGAACAGAAATACAGTGTGTGAGCTGTGTTCAAGATGAGCATAACTGCTGTGTATGTAAATGTGTTCAAAACGAGCAAATAAAATACAGAGCGGAAACATGAAGGGTGCAAGAAATACAAAATACATCGCAGAAAATGTAAGAGTGCAGTATGCACCTTGAGCGCGTAGTGAGACAGGTGAGACTCCGGCTCCCATAGTAGCAAGTCTGCGGGTGCTCATCGCGCAAAGTCTGTAAAATGATGAAAAGTGCTGGGTGGTAAGATGTGATCCTTGGGACGATACGTCGTAGGGTCGAAGGGTCGGATCCTAGGCGGCAGCGGAATGATGTTAGGCTCCCTCTCCATCCTCAGAGGACCCTCATCGTATGGAGCATCGTCAACCATCTGAAAAGAAGGTGCAAAATGAGCAAAAATGAGCGAAATGAGCTAAAATTACCAAAAGTCAACAAAAGTCAACTCTCGGGAAGAGAAAAAGTCAAAGAAAGTCAAAACCTGGGAAAAGGTGCTAAACTTCGAGAGAGACATACCTCAAGTGGTGAAAATGGAGAAAGAAGCTTCGAAAACAAATTTTGATCGGTTCAAAGTGAAGGAAATCGAAAGATCTTAGTGAGTCAACTTCGCGTGGGGCGTTGGAAAACGCGTGCAAAGCCCGGATCTGAGAGGGAAAAGGGTCTAGGAAGGAAAAGGAGTGAGTTTCGGCCTTGAGGGTGTGAGCATTTGTGTTTTGAAGTTGTATATTTCAAGAGCCGAACCTCAAAAGACCAAACTGCCTCGGATTTCACTAAACTGGTCGACCGACTAGTTTTTCAGGTCGATCGACCACCTAAGCGGTCTGCAGGTGGTCTACAGGTGGTTTAAGTGGTCAAAAGCTCTCCAGGGTGGTCTTCAGGGTCCCATTGTCCTCTCTGTGTGTTTTTATGCTATTTAGAGTCCTTGGCTCTCAAGAAAGTGCAAGAAAAGTTCACTATTTTCCACTCAAAATGTCCCCGCAGGAACTTCGATTCACGTCTTCGATGCACGGCTCATCGTCCCTCGTCAGGAGCAAGGTGTACCCTTTTTAAGTACATTGTGACCCCTCCGAGAGGTAAATCGGAGGTTTCGTCTGAATTGGTCTCGTTAAGGCGTGTATTTCCTTGTTCGACATTTTACTTCAAACATGCTGTTGATGTTGCATCGAATATGCATTGTTATGCACCGTTCTACTCGCATTGTTATGCACACTCTAGTTGCATTGTTATGCACCTTCCAGTTGCATTGTTATGTACCGTTCTACTTGCATTGGTATGCACCATTTTCCTTCCATTGTTTTGCACATTCCACTTGCGTTGTCATGCATGTCCCAGTTGCATTGTTTTGCACATTCCAGTTGTATTGTTATGCACCATTCCCCCTGCATTGTTATGCACCATTCCCCCTGCATTGTTATGCACCGTTTCACTTGCATTGTTATGCACATCTCCCATGCATTGTTATGCACCTTTTCACTTGTATTGTATATGCACGCATTTATCTTGTATTGGACTTGTATCTTGATGTAACGTTGAACATGTGTTTCTACTATATTGTACCTGTTGAGTTTCTTTCTTATGCAGGCACGATATTGTATGTATAGTTCATTTGAGGCTGGTGCAACCAGACGATATTGTACGTACGGTCCATTTGAAGCCGGCACAACCAAATGATGTTGTATCTATTTCGGTCAGAGGAACTCCAGCTAAGATCATTCTTGTCCCCTCGAAACTCTCTTGTCGATTAGAAGCATTCAGATACGTCTGGTGCTTACACCGATACCTCGTTGGTTAGAGACATTCGGTTGCACCCAATGTTCACACCGACATCTGCCTTTCCCTCTCTCGCAAGTGATACGCTGATAGGTGTTGTCTTCCTTCTCTCTCTTGCATGTGATACGCTAAGAGATGTACCTTTTCCTTCTCTTGCGTGCGATACGTTGAGAGGTGTTGTCTTCCTTCCCTCTCTTGCGTGTGATACACTGAAACGTGGTGCTTTTCCCTCTCTTGCGTGTGATACGCTGAGAGGTGTCGCTTTCCCTTCTCTTGCGTGTCATACGCTGAGAAGTGGTGTTTTTCCCTCTCTTGCGTGTGATACACTGAGAGGTGTTGTCTTCCTTCCCTCTCTTGCGTGTGATACGCTGAGAGGTGTCACTTTTCCTTCTCTTGCGTGTCATACGCTGAGAAGTGGTGCTTTTCCTTCTCTTGCGTGTGATACACTGAGAGGTGTCATCTTCCTTCCCTCTATTGCGTGCGATATGCTTAGAGGTGTCGCTTTTCCTTCTCTTGCGTGTGATATGCTGAGAAGTGGTGCTTTTCCCTCTCTCACATGTGATACGCTAAGAGGTGTCGCTTTTCCTTCTCTTATGTGTGATACGTTTAGAGATGCTTTGTCAGAGACTTCGGGTATTCTCGGTAGTCGCTTTTAGCCTTCTCCGCGTGAGACGCAGTGAGAATTGTATAATTTTCTTACATCTTTTATGCATGAGATGTAGTTTTGGTTCGTGTCTACTTGCTCATGTACGAGTTTGGTGTAGCATTTCTTTGCATAACATTCGCTTAAAATATTGTATTTATTTTGCATAAATGCTTCATTACAGTCTTCTTTGCATGATCATAACTTATGTTCTGCATTGTGCATGTCATTTGCATCTTGTCCCTGCCTGCAGGCGCATCTCTTTGTTATCTTGCCTGTTTGTCTAAGTCTTCGGCCTTGTCAAAAATGGGTCGTCTCTGGGCTTTGACATTCACTCCCGTCATTTCATGACTTCCGAGTTCTGTCAAAGTGGGGCATCTGTAGACACCCCATTTTTGACCAATCTTAAGACTCAGACGTCATCGATTGAGCACTCGATGATTATGCATGTTCGCGCTCGTTTTGAGTTTCCGGAGCCATCGGCTGAGCGCCTTGTCTCGGGACCTCTTAACTTTCTCCTCTTGGCCTGGTTTTTGAACCATGCCTTGCTGCCTTTGCCTAGAGGGAGACAGAGGCCTGTAGGCCACTTTTTGTAGCCGTAGACTACCTTTCCCTCTCGTAGGCCACTTTTTGTACCCGTTAGGGGTGAGCAGCGGATATATCAATCTACCAAAACCGACCGAACCGAACCGATCCGCCACATTTTGGACGGATGCATGATGACGAGCAGACGGTTGCAGATTGATTTTCTCCAATCTACCAATTTGGCGGACGGATGGCGGATTTGAGATTCCTTAAGCCGCAACCGAACCGCCAAACCGCGAACACCCCTAGTAATTTATAAGACTATGTGTTTTCAATTTGTTTAAATATTTTGTTTGTGTTTTCACTTGAAAAAGAGTTTAAATATTCCGTTGAAAAAAAGTTTTCAACTTGAATATATTTTTCGAATTGAAAAAAATAAACATATTATTTATCTATATTTTTTTCTTTTTAAATCTAACTCTAAAAATAATAAATAGAAAATATGATATATGTTGGTTGGTTTTATTTTCAAAAACATATATAGATGTAACAATACAGAGACATACAATCTCTACTACTACTATGTTCATGGTTTTGGTAATTTGAATCGTTTTTATATTTTAAGAACCACAGATTGTAATACTTTTTGTGGATAAATCATGATGTGATTGTAATATGTGGATGAGGCATGTAGTGATTGTGATACTCTAAAGTTTCAAATTTTCTTTCTTTGGATGAGGCATGCAGTTATTGTAATACTTTTTTAAGTTATTGACTGTAATACTTTTTTTTTTTTTAGGAAATGCATAAGTTGAATTATGTTGAAAATTTATAAAATTTTAAACTGCCAATCCGATTCGCATCCATCTACCAAACCGCCAATCCGCTCAATCCACATTCATCGGATTGGCAGACGGATGCGGATTGATTTTTTCCAATCCGTCAATATGGCGGACGGATGGCGGATTGGAAGTTTCGTGGCCGCAACCGACCCACGCCCACCCCTAGTACCCATAGACTAGTTTTCGGGGCTTCCGGCTGAGTGTCTCGCCTTGCGGACTCTTGTCTTGCTTCCCTTTTGGTTTGTTTTTTAACCAAACCTTGTTACCCTTTGCCTGGAGGGTGGAACAGGGGTACAGACTAGTTTTTCCCCCCGTAGACCACTTTTCCTCCCCCGTAGACCACTTTTGGTGGTCAGCCAGCTAGGGTGGGTGGTCTGTGGACCACCTAAGGTGGTCGGCAGCCTGCCACCACCTTCTACTCTCCCTGCAGACCCTCTTCCTCCTTTGCCGACCAGTTTTATTCCCTGTAGACCACTTTTTATGGTCGGTCGACTAGGGGGAGTGGTCGGCGGCCTTCGTGCATTTTCTGCAGATATTTTTCTTGCCAGTTGTGCCAGCTATTGGGTACAGAAGGCATACTCCATACACGTGTATGAAGGGATTGCTTCAAGCCTCTAGCTTTTCTAACAAGCTTGAGGCATGAAATTCTATATAAGGGAGCCTCCTCCCTCTTGTTCAAGGTTCAAAAATTTGCATTAGGGCTATACATATCCCTCTCTCTATATATATTTGTGTTATTTTGTGCCTAAAAGTGAGTTTTGTTCACACTTTTGCACTAAAAACCTAGTGAAACACCTTCACTCTTGAGTTGAGGTACTTGGAGGTTTGTTTGAAGCTCAAGAGCTTTGGTTTTGCCTCAGAAGTGGCTTTTCTTGCTGTGGTTCTTCAAGGGTAAGCATATACCCCATTTTAGGCTTGTTTTTGTATTAGTTTAGGCCACCTTTGCATGATTCTTTTAGCTTAACTTTCAACTGAAAAAACTCTTGTTTTTAAGTGTTTGAAGTGTTTGTTTGAGGCCGCTTTCGTGTTGGGGGTGGTCTACTCCCTTTTGTACCTTATTTTTCCTTGTTTTGAGCTATCCTTTTAGGCCTTTGAGGTCACCTTTGTTTGGTCTTTTCACCACTGAATTCCAAAGGAATTTCAGTGGGTTTTGCCTCAGAAGTGGCTGTTCTTGCTGTGGTTCTTCAAGGGTAAGCATATACCCCTTTTTAGGCTTGTTTTTGTATTAGTTTAGGCCACCTTTGTATGATTCTTTTGGCTTAACTTTCAACTGAAAAAACTCTTGTTTTTAAGTGTTTGAAGTGTTTGTTTGAGGCCGCTTTCGTGTTGGGGGTGGTCTACTCCCTTTTGTACCTTATTTTTCCTTGTTTTGAGCTATCCTTTTAGGCCTTTGAGGTCACCTTTGTTTGGTCTTTTCACCACTGAATTCCAAAGGAATTTCAGTGGTGAAAAGTGTGTTTTTGGAGCCAAAATAGGTGGGGGTGGTCCCCCCCCCCTTTTGTACCTTATTTGCATGTGTTATTGGTTTATCAACTTAGCATGTTTTTCTACCTTCTTGGGGCCCTATCTTAGCATGTTTCAGGCCTTGTTTTGCCATGATATAGCTCTATTTTGGGTTGGTTTCGTTACCTCATGCATGCTTTTTACACTTGTAGTCTAATCTTGCCATTTAGCCTTGTGTGCTCAATGTTTTGATCCATCATGCTAGCCTATTTTAGTTCTATCTCAGCATGTTTTTGATGTTAATTTAACATGACATATCTCTGTTTTGGGTCGGTTTGATTATCTCTTGCATGCTTCATACCCTTGTAGTGCAATCCTCCTTATAGCCTTAACATGCATCATGCTTTGGACCACCATTTTAGCATGTTTTTGGCTCCACTTCTGCAAGATTTTACTCATGTTTAGACATGCTTAAGCTCTGTTTTAAGTGATTTTGGTCATGCATGCCTTGCTTTGTATAGCCATAGTGCAATCTTGCTCACTAGCTTTGAGTTTCATAGTCTCTAGCATGGTTTACTTGAGTTGTTTGCATGCTTTGGCCTCTTTTCTCACATGATTTCAGTGCATGAAGTGTGGTCATACTCTCCCGTGCTTCACTCTTTCAATGCTTTTGGAGGGTTATGCTTTATGCCTCAATCATGAGCCAATTGGCATGCATGCTTGCCTAAGCTTTTTGGGCTACCATCTCAGTGTGTTTTTGGTCTTATTTTTCCATGATACATCTCTGTTTTTTGGTTGGTTAGAGCATCCCTCATGTGCTTCTTACACTTGTAGTGTAATCATGCTCATTGGCCTAGCTTACTTGGTGTTTTGCCCTTTTATTCTAGCATATGTAGCCTACGTTTTAGCATGTTTTTGGCCTTGATTTAGCATGCCTCAACTCTATTTTGAGTAGTTTGGGTCATATGGATTTGTTATGCATGGTTGTAGTGCAATAGCTTTGACTAGCCTAATGATTCAAGGTCCCTCAGCATGTTTTTGATGTTAATTTAACATGACATATCTCTGTTTTGGGTCGGTTTGATTATCTCTTGCATGCTTCATACCCTTGTAGTGCAATCCTCCTTATAGCCTTAACATGCATCATGCTTTGGACCACCATTTTAGCATGTTTTTGGCTCCACTTCTGCAAGATTTTACTCATGTTTAGACATTCTTAAGCTCTGTTTTAAGTGATTTTGGTCATGCAGGCCTTGCTTTGTATAGCCATAGTGCAATCTTGCTCACTAGCTTTGAGTTTCATAGCCTCTAGCATGGTTTACTTGAGTTGTTTACTTGCTTTGGCCTCTTTTCTCACATGATTTCAGTGCATGAAGTGTGGTCATACTCTTCCGTGCTTCACTCTTTCAATGCTTTTGGAGGGTTATGCTTTATGCCTCAATCATGAGCCAATTGGCATGCATGCTTGCCTAAGCTTTTTGGGCTACCATCTCAGTGTGTTTTTGGTCTTATTTTGCCATGATACATCTCTGTTTTTTGGTTGGTTAGAGCATCCCTCATGTGCTTCTTACACTTGTAGTGTAATCATGCTCATTGGCCTAGCTTACTTGGTGTTTTGGCCTTTTATTCTAGCATATGTTGGCAATGTTCAAGCATGTTTTCAGCCTTGTTTTGGCATGTTTTAGGACTATTTTGAATCATCTTGGCCCTTTGGGGGTTGCTTGATATGGCTATGGTGCAAGTGCCTTTGCTAGCCATAAGCTTTGAGCCTCCTAGCATGCTTCATTTGTGATATGTGCATGATATGGCATCATTTGGAATGTAATTTTAGAGCTTATGTCTTTGCTATACCGCCATGTTTATCACTCTTTCATTGCCCTTGAGGATTATGCATTATGCCTTGTTTGTGGGCCAATGAATGAGCACACTTTGCTTGCCTTTTGAGCCTATGTTTTAGCATGTTTTTGGCCTTGATTTAGCATGCCTCAACTCTGTTTTGAGTAGTTTGGGTCATATGGATTTGCTATGCATGGTTGTAGTGCAATAGCTTTGACTAGCCTAATGATTCAAGGTCCATAGGATGCTATGTTTGTGTTGTTTGGATGATCTGGCATCATTTCACACATGATTTCGGTGCATATAGTGTAGTTACACTCTCACATTTTTCACTCCTTCAATGTGTTTGAAAGTTAAATCTTTTGCCTTGCTTGCGAGCGAATGAATGAGCATGCACATCTTGCCCTTTTGTGCCTAAGTCTTAATGTGTTTTTGCCACCATTTTGAGATGTCTTAGGTCTATCCATAACTGGTTTGACCATTTGAGATTGATAGTGCATGCCTCATGTGTAGTATGTTTCATTAGCTTTGTTTGCCTTAGCTTTTAAACATGTCTTGCATGCATAGTTAACATGATAGAACCTTGTGCATGCCACATTAACATTCATAGGTTGATCATCTTGTTTGTGTTGCATTGTGTTTGGATCGAATGTTAATCCAAACACAAGGAATGTGACATGTTTCATACTCGAAGTGATGAAACGTGTTGCGTTTCTTGGTCGCCGTACCTCTTGAACATGCATGATAGAGGTGGAGGCCCTTATGTGTCATTTGTGCACTCATTGACATTGACTTATGCAAACTCGATTTCTTGGCCATCGTGCATTATGATGCTTGGTTGGTGGCCCGAGAGTCGAGTACCACACTCCCCTGAGCTTGAGAAATGATAGGGAAGGTGGTTGTGCACACATATCTTGCAAATACACTGTTATGCCCCTTCTTGTTCTCTGTTGTAGCAAAATTGGAGTTTGGCAGATTTTCTGGTCAGCAGACCAGTAAAGATGGCCGACCGACCACTTTTTCTGGTCTACAACCAGTTTTTCTAGCCTACAGGTGGTCTACAACCCCCTTTTCTGGTCGGTAGCCCACCAGGAGGTCCCCATGTTGGAGCAGAAGCAATCTGGAAGTTTGTGCAGTGTTCTGAGATCAAATCAAATGCAAATAGAGGAAATTCTGGGCATAGTAATGGATTTCTGAGCTAGGCGATTGAGCATGCATGCACCCCTCGCCCCGAGGACCGCTTTTAACTGCTTTACTTAGCTTCTTTACTTAGCTAGTTCATCGATTTTGTACTTAATTAGTTAACGTGCTTAACTAATCGATTTGTGTTGTAATAACTAGTTAGTTAACTAGAATAGCTAATAGGTTTCAGTTTGTAATAATTAGTCTAATTAGTTTAATTAGATTAGTTAGCTCATCTTAGCCTAGAATAGCTTAGCTTATTCATTCGGACCCTCCATCAAGAGGGCAAATGTTGTAACAAGTGTGCGTGTGTGTGATGCATGTCTTCCAATCCCATGCCTTTCTCCCTTTTACTTAACCACTTACGATGGTTAGTTTAGGGCATATTTCAATTAGCATTCTTATGCTTGCATGCGTGCATCATTCATTCGTATTGCATGCACCGGGCTCGGCGCATCATTCAAACTGTATTGTATTTCAATTCCTATTTGAATACATGTATCAAGTGTAGCATGCATGTACCATCTTAGATAGCCGACCCTATTTTAGTTGCATTTTTGCATGCGTTGCATTAGGCATCTTGTATAGTTAGGATCATGCATGATTTCTAATTAGCTTCTTTTTTTGCTCAGAGTACACTATAAGTGTTTATGTTTTAGCATCCTTGCATGTGTGTCAGTGACTGCTATGACAGCATACTTGTCATGAGGCTAATTGCTTAATTGATTAACTGCATGAATGCCTGTGGATAAAGGCTTCATTGCTTGAATTGGAACAATTCATCAAAATGTGCGCTTTAAGCCCACTTTACGAAGTGGCAAAATCATGTTGTTTTTCTAAGCCCACTTGAGGGCAAATCCGCGTCTTAGCCTACTTGCGAGTAGCACTTTCAAACCATTTTCAAAAAACAAGAATGAGATGTTTTGTTCCAAGGTGAGTGATTTAGTCTATACTTGTATGTTGTGCGCATCACATAGTAAGCTAGCTAATAAACCGGAATAAGAACACATGTGTTTTCAAAAACAATATATCATGTAAGGCCTCGGTGTCCCACATTGGGAATGGAGGGGGAGTTCTTGGGCTATAAAAGTAAAAGCCTGGACCCTTATATAGCATCGAGGCCTTTTCCCGGGTGATGAGATCCCTATTAGAACTCCCCAGTTAAGCGTGCTTAGGCTGGGGTAGTTCTGGGATGGGTGACCCACTGGGAAGAACAAATCCGTGCGGCGCGTGACCCAAAGCGAACAATATCGATGATATATGAAGGGCAGGGCGTTACAAATGGTATCCGAGCCTAGGTTCAACCCTTAACCCACGCAACCCAATATGCGACTCTAGAAGCCCTTACCCCTTTATCTTATTTTATCTATCATGCTACTATATTTAAGGTAGATTGACAAATAAAAATCTTTTTCCACCTTAGGATGTCAGCGGGAGACTATCCAAGACGCGATATCAATCTCGACTCGTGGGGTACTTTCCGTATGCAAGGAAGAAGGGCCATGTCTGTCAGCCCCAACTTTAGCCGCCGACACTGTGTGAGTGCCACCGAGGAAATAATCAGAACGGAGATACGTAAGGTGGAAACGGAGTACTCCCGCTATACGTGGGAGCAGAAGAGGTCTCTAGTGCGGCACCGTCTACAATTTTTGAGTCGGGCAACGAAGAAGCCGGTCCAAATGGAGCAAGATGATCAGAGGATAGACTCCTTGATACACCGAACTTTGACCACCATAGCATACCACCGACCACCGACTCAGGCTGAAAGCTACGCATCTTGTTATCAGGGGCCAAGAAACAATCAACCAAGGAATATAGAGCAACCACCAGAACAGAATGGAGTAACCCCAGCCTACCCTATAGAGGTGTCGTCTGAACACAATCCCCCCTCACCAACGTACACCCCCTGCTCTTCGAACCAAGCCCCTGACTCCGCTGAGGAAGATCCAGAAGAAGACTTTGATTGGTCGGAAAACGAGAACTAGTTCGAGAAATAGTAAAGCTAGACTTTTGTAAGACTGCTCAAGACCGTCAGAAGAACTATGCAGATAAGAGGAGAAGGCCATTGATATTTGAAGTAGGCAATCACGTCTTCCTAAAGGTGCAACCTAGGCATGGAGTAGTACGTTTCGGGAAAAAAGGAAAACTGTCACCACGATATATTGGGCCTTTTGAGGTATTGAAAAGAGTGGGTGAAGTAGCATATAGACTAGCTCTACCTCCGCAGTTAGCAGGGACACACGACGTCTTCCATGTATCTATGTTGAGAAAATACATCGCCGACTCATCACACGTCCTCAAATGGGACGAAATCAGTCTTGACAAAGATGCTACATTTAAAGAAGGGCCGGTAGCAATACAGGATAGCCGAGAGAAGAACCTTAGAGGCAAAACGGTTCACTTGGTAAAAGTGATATGGCGTCATCGGGGAATTGAGGAATCTACTTTGGAACGCCAGGATTGGGTGAAGGCAAACTACCCCGAGCTTTTCGAAGGCAGTATGTTGTTGAATTTCGAGGATGAAATTGTTTTAAGGGGGATAGGTTGTGAAGCCCTGAAAAATGTTTTCTCTTTAAAAACAAAAAAAAAAAAAGGTTTTAATTATTTGCTTAAAGCCCCTCAGTTATGAGAATTATTTCGAATCTTGTTGATTAATATTTTTTTTGTTGTTTTATCAAAACAGGAATATCCTTAATAGTGGCCATTCATATTCCAACTAGTGTCCATTCATAGTCTAACTAGTGTTCATTTAATTCTAGTTAGTGTTCATTTAATATCAATTAGTGTTTAGTGTTCATTTAATATCAATTAGTGTTCATTTAAATCTCAAAATAGTGGTTCATTCATAACCTAACTAGTGGGCTAGGGTCCTTTCATTTTTCAAGTAGCGGTTCCTTCATATCCTAACTAGTAGGCTATAATGACAACCTTTCAGTACCAACTACACCAAGGTTGCCTATAAATATCACCAAGCAACACTCTCACACTTCCACATTCGACCTAAGGAGAGGAAAGAGAACAAGAGAGGAATTTTGAGAGGAAGAGGAAGGGAGAAGAGAGCCATCTTGTTCAAAGCTTAGCATGTAAGCCACAACACAACCTTCTCTTTCATTTTTTCTTTTTCAAATACATGTCTTAGGGTTCTAGATAATGTTTCAGGTCTTTTATTTATTAGTTACTTGTGTTAAAAATGCTAAGAGTTGAGTATTGATTCTATCTCTTTTGTATTTTCCCATCTCGGTATAAAACCATCTTTTTCTCCATATCAATCTCTCAACTTTCCAAGGACACACCTTCAAGAAAACTTTCTGAGTTAAATATATGCTGGTTAGCATGTTTTCTTCACAAAAGAAACGAAAACTTTCCTTTGGGTGGAACCCTTTTCTTATAAATCTTCTTGTTTTGGACATCTACCCTAGAAACTGTTTTTACAGCCCACTTTCAAAAATTTCAGAAAAATGTATGAAATTATTCTTGACCTCTATTTTAGGTCAAAATTTTCCTTAAGGAGTTAGCTTTCAAATAAAATTGGTTTCATTGAAAAACATTAAGCGATGTGCAAGAAAATCAAATTTTCGTAACGATCGACGGGTCTGGACAGAATCTGGACAGCGCTGGAATGTTTCTAAATAACTTAAAATCTGGAAAAGCAAACCCATTTCCGAAAAATGTTCTAGAAACTAGATCAAATTCTCTACGAATCATAGGAAGACCGAGTCCGGTGAAGGATCTAAACTAGCCTTTCATTTTAATCTTTATGTGATATTAAATCTAGAAATATTTGTTATATATGGATGTTTTATGTCCTGGTATTCATGAAAATGTGTTATGATCATATTTTGGCAAGATATTTTATGTGTTATGTTATTTATCTTTCTCATCTTAAGGATGTATGTTTATGTGGGTATTATTATCTTGTAAGTTGGACTAACCTTGACTTAAACCTTTTAACTCAACGGGAAACCTAATTGGGAGGGTATTGGGTTTTCGAACACTTGAGTAATGGAAAGATGAGAAAATGCGTTATATGGTTGTTGGGATGCGTCCCTAATTGGAAGTTAAAGTCTTGCGCAAGTGGTTTTCGGAACCCTTGAACGGAGCGGTTGTATTCGGACCCTAGGTGGTTTGGTGTGAGCAGGGTTTTGGGCAAGGCCCTATTTCACCGTCTCTTTTGAGGCCCTGCGGTTGGCGCTATGTGGTATATAACCGATGGTAGGCATCCGAGGTTAGTTCTGCAACAAAGCAGCAAAAGAGGGGGCATACCGAATAATCCGAGTTCGATTCTTGTGGTTGGGAGGACGAAATCTCTTTGGGGGATTTCTAGTTTACTAACAGTTAACTTGTAACCATTTATTTATTTGTTGTGTTGTGTATCATGCTCTACTTCTTGATGTTATATTTGTGATTGTGTATTGGACTCAGGAAAAAGGGTTGGGGTGTGTGTGTGTTTACTGGGCATTCAAAGCTCACGGCGTGTTATGCCAGGTGCCGAAGAGGAACATATAGCTGGAGACGACGAGCCTGAAACATTCGAAGACCTTTGGCTATCTTAGAAAAGTTAAAAATTTCTCTTTTGATATTTTGTAAGACTCGTATGAAGATTTAAATTTTCTTTGGGATGTAATGTAATGGAACAAGCTTTTGAAATTAATATTATTATGGTTGTTATGTATTGGTATTCTATAAAAGTAGACGTATACACCTTAACAGTGACTCTCCCTTGGCTACAATCAATAGTGTAGTATCGGGGCTCAATTCCCCGATGACGCCATAGCACTTTTACCAATTGAACCGTTTTGCCTCTAAGGTTCTTCTCTCAGCTATCTTGTATTACTACCGGTCCTTCTTTAAAAGTAGCATCTTTGTCAAGACTGATTTCGTCCCATTTGAGGACGTGTGATGAGTCGGTGATGTATTTTCTCAACATAGATACATGGAAGACGTCGTGTATCCCTGCTAACTGCGGAGGTAGAGCTAGTCTATATGCTACTTCACCCACTCTTTCTAATACCTCAAAAGGCCCAATATATCATGGTGACAGTTTTCTTTTTTTCCCGAAATGTACGACTCCATGCCTAGGTTGCACCTTTAGGAACACGTGGCTGCCTACTTCAAACATCAACCCGAAACGTACTACTCCACGCCTAGGTTGCACCTTTAGGAAGACGTGATTGCCTACTTCAAATATCAATGGCCTTCTCCTCTTATCTGCATAGTTCTTCTGACGGTCTAGAGCAGTCTTTAACCATTGTCAGATCAATTTGACCTTCTCAGTAGTTTCTAGAACAAGTTCGGGTCCTATCAGATTTGCATCTCCCATTTCCGCCCAACAAATCGGCGATCTACATGGTCGTCCATATAATGCTTCAAAGGGTGCCATACCAATGCCAGCTTGGAAGCTATTGTTATAGGCGAACTCAGTTAGGGTAGGTGTCGTTCCCAACTTCCTCGAAAATCCATTGCACATGCTCTCAACAAATCTTCGAGTGTCTGGATGGTGCGTTCAGATTGTCCATCCGTCTGCGGGTGAAAGGCGGTGCTAAAAGATAACTCAGTACCAAGAGCTTCCTACAAGCTTCCCCAGAATCGAGAGGTGAACCGAGAATCACGGTCTGACACAATAGATACTGGAATTCCATGTAGTCGAATGATCTCTCCAATGTATAGCCTGCACATGGATTCTAAAGTGTCAGTCATCCTATAAGGTAAGAAATGTGCTGACTTGGTGAGGCGATCCACTATTACCCATATAGCATTGCTCCCTCTAGGCGACTTAGGCAAACCTGTCACAAAGTCCATTGTCACGTACTCCCACTTTCATTCGGCAATTGGTAGAGGTTGCAACATTCCCCCTGGTTTTTGATGCTCCACCTTCATTTGTTGGCATGTTAGACATTTTGCCACGAATTTAGCCACCTCCTTCTTAATTCCATTCCACCAATACTGCCTCTTTAAATCTTGGTACATTTTAGGCCCTCCTGGATGTACTGCAAATACAGAATGATGACATTCCTTAAGTACCTTTTCTCGAAGTAACTCGTCACCTGGTACAAACAATCTACCTCGGTATCTTAAACTCCCATCGGGGTGAATTTCCCAGTTGAGCATGGGTTCCCCTGATTCCAGACGTCCCTTGATATAGGCTACCTCTTGATCGTGCTTCTGGGCCTCCATGATCTCATTCATCAACTTAGGCATCACCTTCTGTGCACTAAGATATGCATTTGCATCTGGAGATTCTATTTGAATCCTGAACTCATTGAGTGTCTTAACCATATCCCACTCTTTGATGGAGATCCTAGCCATCATCCCTCTGCTCTTACGACTGAGAGCATCTGCTACTACATTGGCTTTACCAAAATGATATGAGAGAGTGAACTGGAAATCCTAAAGATACTCCATCCATCGTCTCTGTCTCAAGTTGAGGTCCTTCTGTGTAAATAGATACTTCAAACTCTTGTGATCTGTGAAAATCTCGAATTGTTCCCCATATAGGTAATGTTGCCATTGGTTTAGGGCAAAAACTACGGCTGCTAACTCCAGGTCATGAGTTGGGTAGTTACGCTCATGAGGTTTCAACTGCCTCGATCCATACGCGACTACCTTTCCATTCTGCATGAGTACGCATCCTAACCCTTCTTTAGACACATCGCAATACACAGTATACCTCACTTCGCGTTCTGGGATGGTCAAAATTGGTGCACTAGTTAACCTCTTCTTAAACTCTTGAAAGGATTTTTCGCAAGCTTCGTCCCACTCATACTTTACTCCTTTTTGCGTCAAACGAGTCATTGGTTTGGCTAGTTTGCAGAAATCTTGGATGAACCTCCGGTAATAACCGGCCAATCCTAAGAAACTGCGAATTTCTGACACAGTTTTTGGTTGTTTCAGTCTAATACTGCCTCTACCTTGTTTGGATCCACCGCAATCCCATTCTCTGATACTACATGCCCTAAGAATTTTACTTCATTCAACCATAACTCACATTTGCTTGCCTTGGCATATAACCGATTATCCCTAAGAACTTGAAGGACAGTCCTTAAATGTTGCTCATGCTCTTCTTCAGATCTTGAATATACCAAGATGTCATCAATAAATACTACCACAAACTGATCGAGGTATGGTCTAAACATCTTATTCATTAGGCTCATGAACACTGCCGGTGCAATGGTTAGTCCGAAGGGCATTACTACGAACTCATAGTGGCCATATCTAGTACGAAAGGCAGTTTTTGGTATGTCCTCCTCCTTGACTCGTAGTTGATGGTAACCTGACCTGAGATCGATCTTTGAATAGCACCCTGAGCCTCTAAGTTGGTCAAAAAGGTCATCAATTCTTGGGAGTGGGTATCGGTTTTTAATCGTGACTCGATTAAGTCGACGGTAATCTATGCATAGCCTCAACGGCCCATCCTTCTTCTTAACGAACAACATGGGTGCTCCCCATGGCGAAATACTTGGCCTAATGAATACTCTCTCGAGCAATTCCTGTAGTTGTGTCTTCAATTCTCGTAATTCTGCTGGTGCCATACGATACGGGGCCATGGATATTAGGATGGTTCCAGGTTGTAGCTCGATGCTCAAATCTACTTCCTGGGTTGGTGGCAATCCCGTTAACTTCGTAGGAAATACATCTGCATATTCACATACTATGCGCGGAAGTTCTAATTCACCTTGGCCTTCCTCATTCAAAATCAGACTTGCTATCCTACCTGCAATTTGATCGTACCACTGCGTCCTATGTTTTGTTGAAGCCATGGGGTCTTGTCTATCCCCCTAAAACTGGAAACGAGTTCCATCTAGTGTGTGAGCTACCACTTTCCTCTGATGACAGTTGATCACTGCTCGGTGGGCAGACAACCAGTCCATGCCCAAAATAATATCGAAGTCTGACATTTCCATGACACGAAGGTCGCACGTTAAGTGTAGGTTTGACATTCCTATCTTACAGTCCTTACAGATCAATCCTATCCGAATGCATCCTCCCATAGGTGACATTACATTTAAGGCAATTTCTAAGGGTTCACATATAAGTCCTAATAACTGAGCGCAAGCAGAGGATATAAAGGAATGTGATGCACCAGTATCAAATAAAACATGCACCCAAGAATTGTATAATACTAAATTACCCTCAATAACAGACGGGTCTGCTTCTTCCTCTTGCAAGGCAAAGACTCTGTCGGTTGCCTTCTGGTTGCCACTGGCCTTGGTGTTTTGAGTTCCCCCATTCTTCTGGTGCTACAGTCTAGTCGATCCTATCTTGTTCGTCCAAGGCTTCTGCCCACCTAATGCCTGGGCATTTGCTCCGGAACCTCCTCCTTAGTACCTAGATGGATGGAGTTGGGGGCATTTGCTCTTTTTGTGCCCTAACTGTTGGCAATGAAAGCACTGGATTTGTCCCGTCGGCCTTTGTTGATAGCCTCCTCTCTGGATCTGTTGCTGTTGTGTATCATGCTCTACTACTTCATGTTATATTTGTGATTGTGTATTGGACTCGGGAAAAAGGGTCGGGGTGTGTGTGTATTTACTAGGCATTCAAAGCTCACGGCGTGTTATGCCAGGTGCCGAAGAGGAACATATAGCTGGAGATGACGAGCCTGAAACATTCGAAGACCTTTGGCTATCTTAGAAAAGTTAAAAATTTCTCTTTTGATATTTTGTAAGACTCGTATGAAGATTTAAATTTTCTTTGGGATGTAATGTATTGGAACAAGCTTTTGAAATTAATATTATTATGGTTGTTATGTATTGGTATTCTATAGAAGTTGACGTATACACGTTAACAGTGACTCTCCCTTGGCTACAATCAATAGTGTAGTATCAAGGCGTTACATATCATGTTAGTAGAGGTCGATCCTTTGATCTGGCGAGCGAAGGTGCTCATTTCAGGACCTTCCCCTTTCGTACCCAAGTTCCCGAGCCGAGGCAACTTTGGTGATGACGGACACGTGACCTTACGCACGAATTAGGGTTTCCTAAATTTCCCAAAACAAAATATTTAGGTGGTGACTCTGAAATCTAGCAAAGCAGTCCATGTTTGGTACTTTTTGATTAAAATCGATTTTCCAAAACAATTTGCCAGATTTGGACTCTTTGGTGATTTATCAGTCTTACATTGCACTTTGTGAGATTAGATTCAGAACCGTGACAAGAGTCCGAACTGTAGTAGCTAGAACTACAATTCGCGCCCTCGTGCGTGGAGCGGAGTTCGGGCTGTCTACACCATCCAGGTCCATAAGAATAACAGCTCCACTTGACCAGATAGTTTTAATGATGTAAGGAGCAGTCCAATTAGGTCTGAACTTACCATTATGGTCATGGATGGGAGCTCGGTTGTCTTTCATCACCAGATCCCCTTCCTTGAGATTCTAGGACTTAACTTTCTTGTTGAAATCCCTGTCAATCCTGCGTTGATAAACCTAAACGTGGTAAAATGCTTTCAGCCTTCTCTCATTAAACAGCATCAGCTCTTTGAACCTGCTCTATTGCTAGTTGTAGACACCCCATTTTTTACTGCCCTTAAGACTTGGGCGCTACTAATGGTTTACTTGGTGATGAAAGGTGTGCAGAGTAAAGATTCGATTTCTTTGGCAAGAGGAGCTCCAAATCCCAACCTTACACCCCGTTTTCGGACCAAAACAATTTTGACTAAAGATTTTAGACCTTAAAACCCTCTCTTTCAAAATATTTTTTAAAAAAAAGTTTCTACAATGTTCTGAGGCTCGCATTTCGTTAAATGTTGAGCTTTTCGGTAAACCGACCAAGGACAAAGTGGAAATGAATGAAAGAGAGATGAAATCTTTGAAAAATCTTTCAAAACACCTTGTTTAGGGGTTTGGAGTTGAAGAAAAGAGGAGAGGAGAGAAGAAACCAAGTTGGGAGAGGAGTTGGGCATGAATCGTTAAGAGAGAGTCGAGCAACCCTTGCTAAATCAGGCCTATCCTTTTGTACATTTGGATTTTAGCTATGAGGCCACCACCGTTAGAAAGAAGACTTCTGGGGCTTCATTCTGCACTCAAGAATCTTCTAAAGCCGAGTCTGGATGGAGGAGATATGGCTGGTTGAAGTTGGGCATCAATCCGGGTAGGATCAAAACTGAGCGGCTTCACTAAAAGAGGGGTATCTCTTATCACAGTTGGAATTTTGATGTGAGTCTTCCACCATTGGAAACAAAACTTCGGGGGCTTCAATCTGCACACAAGAACGAACTGAAAAGGCATCCAGATGAAGGAGTTAGGCTTTCTTCAAGTCGGGGACCAGGACTGATTTTTGCTACGGACCACTAAAGGAGTGTGCCGACGACAAATGGAGCATGTCGACCATATGCCGATCAGAAATGATCCTTGTCGACCAGTGGAGGTGGTCGGTCGACCACTTTTTCCCAGAAAGCCCAGAATTGGCAGATATTTTGCTCCAATTGTACCAGACTGTCCCAGATATTTCTGAATTGAGATATTTCCGACCCAATGCTCATATATTGCTATATATTGAGCCATACCTCATATATTTTGGGGGTTAAAAAATTTGGGAGCTTCTCACTCTAGAATCCTCTCTCTCTAGAAGATTTGTGAGCAAAACTCTATCCCTCCCTAGAATTCTCTCATTCTCCTCTTGTTTTTGAGCCTTTAGCTTAGAATTCTCTACACTCTTGCAAAGAGGCCCTGGAAGTCTTTTTGAGCTCCAAAAGGCTGATTTTGGCTGGTTTTGCTGATGTCCTTCAAGGTGCTTCAAGGGTAAGAACTTCCCCCTTTCAAGCTTGTTTTTTGCACACTTGCTTCACCATTCTTTTTCCATTGTTTTGGACTATTTTGGGGCTGGTTTTGGACTGTCAAAAACTCTGTTTTTAAGGTGTAAAAATGGTACGTTAAGGCTTGGTGAGTTTGGGGGTTGTTCTCCCTTTCTGTTCCTTGGCTTGTGAGGCCTTTTGTGCAACTTCTCACCACCTTCAAATCCAACTTTTTTGGCCTTTTCACCACTGAAAATCAGAGCTATTTCAGTGGTGGAAACCATGTTTTGAGGTCCAAAATAGGAGGGGTTAGCCTTCTCTCCTTGTTTCTTGTTTGCATGTGTTGATAGCCTACCAAAAGAGCATGTGTTTCTACTTCTTTGTGGCTTTGTTTAGGCTCATTTTTGTGACTTTTTAGACCTGTCATTACTCTTTTTTAGGCTGTCTTGGTCACCTCTTGCATGCTTCTTGTACTTGTAGTATAATCCTACTTGTAGCCTTGCAAAGTAGCATGTCTTTGTGTCTTGAATTTGCTTAGTTCAATCATGTTTTTAGCCATTATTTTCCATGTCATAACTCTATTTTGGGTTGGTTTGGTTGCCTCTTGAATGGTCCTTGAACTTGTAGTGCAATTTGGTTCACTAGCCTAGTTTATTTGGTATTTTAGCCTATTGATCTAGCATGTGTATGCTCTACTCCAGCACATTTTTGGCTATGTTTTAGCATGCTTTAGGTCTAATTTGAGTGTTTTCGGTCATGCATGCTTGTCTTAGTGTATCTGGCTTTGGTAGCCTTGCACTTTGGGACCTCTAACATGTCATATTTGAGCTTTTTGCATGGCATACCACCATTTGGCATGTTATTTCAGACCATATACCTCTGCCATATTCTTGCATTTATCACTTTTCAATCCTTTTGGAGAATTGTGTCTTTTGCCTTGATCATGAGCCAAAATGTATGCAAGCTTGCCTAAGCTTTTGGGCTACCATCTCAGCATGTTTTTGGTGTTATTTTACCATGTTACAACTCTAATTTTTGTTGGTGAAGTCACCTCATGCTTGGTTTTGGTATGTGTAATGTAATCCCACTCATTGGCCTTGCATGCATCATGCTTTATGCCTCCCATTCTAGTATGTGTTAGCTCTACTCCATGCATGTTTCGGCATTGTTTTGACCTTCCTTGGGACTGTTTTGAGTCATCTTGGCCCTTTGGGGCTTGCTTGATATGGCTATGGTGCAAGTCCCTTAGCTAATCTTGAGTTTTGAGCACCCTACTATGCTATATTTGTGATGGTTGCATGTTTGGGAATTGTTTAACATGTTATTACAAAGCATGTACGTGTGTCGTGTTCTCACTTCCTTCATTCCTTGAGAGCTTTTGAGAGTTGTGTCTTTGTGCATTGTTAATGAGCCATCAAATGAGCATGTTCTCCTTGTGTTATATGCCTTGATCTTAACATATTTCAGCCGTTGTTTTGGCATGTTTGACCTCTGTCCGGGGTTGGTTTGACCATTTGAGATTGATAGTTCATGCCTCATGTGTAATATCTTTCATTAGCTTTGATGCCTTAGCTTTTAAACATGCCACGCATGCATTACTTACATGATAGAGTCTTGCACTTGTCACTTTAGCATTGAAGGTTGATCATCTTGTTTGCGTTGCACGTGTTTGGATTGGACGTTAATCCAAACACAAGGAATGTCGTACGTTTCATACTAAAAGTGATGAAACGTGTAGCATTTCTTGGTCGCCGAGAAATTGTTATTTGTGCATTCATTGACATTGACTTGTGCAAACTTGGCTTCTCGGCCATTGTGCATTGCGATGCTCGGTTATTGGCCCGAGAGTCAAGTACCGCAGTCTCTTGAGCTTGAGAAATGATAGAGAGGGTGGTTGTGCACACATATCTTGCAAATACACTGCTATGCCCCTTGTTGTTCTCTATTGCAGCAAAACTAGAGCTTGGCAAATTAACTGGTCGGCCGACCAGTAGGGTTGGTCGACCGACCACTTTTTCTGGTCTACAGCCCCCTTTTCTGGTCGGCAGCCCACCAGGAGGTCCCCATGTTGGAGCAAAAGCAATCTGGAAGTTAGTGCACTTTTCAGAGATCAAATCAAATGCAAACAGAGGCAATTCTTGGCATAGCAATGGATTTTCGAGCGAGGCGATCGAGCATGCATGCCCCCCTCGCCCTGAGAACCTCTTTTAACTGCTTTAGTTGCTTTACTTAGTTAGCTAATTCGTCGGTTTTGTACTTAATTAGCTAATGTGCTTAATTAAACGATTTGTTTTGTAATAATTAGTTTAATTAGCGTAGCTAGTTAGCTTATTATTCAGACCCTCCGTCGAGAGGGCAAATGTTGTAATAAGGGTCCGTGTGTGTGTGCATGTCTTCCAACCCCCATTTCTTTCTCCCTTTTACTTACCGCTTTCGATGGTTAGTTTAGGGCATATTTCAATTAGCATACCTTATGCTTTGCAAGTTTGCATCATTCATTCGTATTGCATGCACCAAGCTCGGCGCATCACTCAAACTGCGTTGTACTTCAATACACTTTCTTGAATACATGTATCAAGTGTTGCATTCATATACCATCTTAGATAGCCAAGCCTACTTAGTTGCATTATTGCATGTGTTGCATTAGGCATCTTAACATAGCTAGGATCATGCATTGATTTATAACTAGTTTTCTGTTTTGGCTCGGAGTACAATGTGAGTGTTTACACATTAGCATACTACATGAGTGTGAGTGATTGCCATGTTTAGCATGCTTGCCATGAGGCTATGTGTTTAAGTGATTAAATGCATGAATGCCTGTGGATGAAGGCTTCATTGCTTGAATTGGGACAATTCATTGATTCTGAGTTTCAAGCCCACTTTGCGGAGTGGCAAATCACGTTTTCTTAAGCCCACTTGAGGGTGGCAAATCTGCATTTTAGCCTACTTGCGAGTAGCACTTTCAAACCATTTTCGAAAAACAAACATGAGATATTTTGTTCCAAATTGCGTGATTTAGTCTATACTAGTATGCTGTGCTCATCACATAGTAAGTTAGATTATTAACCGGAATAAGAATACATGTGTTTTCAAAACAACATATCATGCTTAGTAGAGGCCGATCCTTTGATCAGGCGAGTGGGGGTGCTCTTTTCAGGACCTTCCCCTCTCGTACCCAAGTTCCCGAGCCGAAGTAACTTTGGTGATGACGAACACGTGGCCTTAGGCACGAGTCAGGGTTTCCTAAATTTCCCAAAATAAAATATTAAGGCAGCGACTCTGAAATCTAGCAAAGCAGTCCATGTTTGGCGCTTTTTGATTAAAATCGATTTTCAAAACGATTTGTCAGACTTGGACTCTTTGGTGATTTATCAGTTTTACATTGCACTTTGTGAGATTAGATTCAGAACCATGATAGGAGTCCGAACTTTAGTAACTAGAACCCAAATCCGCGCCCTCTCCGAACGGAGGGCGCGCGGAGCGAGTTCGGGGCGGTCTACAGTTTCTGGTGACTCTACTGGGGATTTAGAGAACTTGACTCGAACATCATGATATGTTGTTTTATTTACACTTACGTGTTTCTTTGCATTGCACTTGCGTTGGTGCGCCTAGGACACCATGTTTGCCGTCTGCTATTCTTGAACGGTTTGCTGAAGGCTTGCTTGGAAAAGCGTGTCATAAGGTTAACCGGTTACGGGCTCTGCCACGATAGGAACACAAACCTCGGTTTTTACCAAGGCACCCCTTTTGACCATTCGACCTAGTTGCATATTGGAAGCCATAGTGACCATTCCAAACTAGGACAAGTTGCTTATCCGATTGTAGGTTGTTTGAAACTGTTGTGTGCGTAATGAAACCCTAGCTCCAGACAAAATAGGGCAGGGAAACCCTAACCCACCATAGGGGTGTTTTGGCTCTCACTTGCTTGATATATGCTGCTATGGTGTGTCTCTACATGAAGTATGTATCAGTTGCAAGTCTGACTATAGACCAGAGGGTATCAATTTTCAGGCAAAATTTTAGAGCATAATTCAGTAGAGGGCATAGTCATTCAGCTACGCTCATATTTGTTCTAGTGAAATCAGGCTGAGATGCTGTCTGTTTTCTTCTTTTGCAAGGTAGTCTTGGAACCATAGCTTCAGAAGGCTCCAATATCCCCCGAGTACACCAGACTTGTATCGATAGACTTTGTCAGGTCGGAATTGTTCAGAATCAACCTGTGTTTACCTCCCCCTCCACCGATTACAAGACGAAGGAGGTTCAGGCAGAATTCACCAGTACAGTTTCTACAGCAATCATCCCTCAGTTAACCTGGGTTTAGTTTGGTTTGGGAACAGTTGTCTGCATTCAGCTCAACATGAGATCAATCATCCATTCCCTTTGCTCAGTACCCCCCAGCCAGTGTGGATGAACAGATACAGCACCTGCAACAGACAATCGAGGCACTGCAGCAGGACGCAGTCTGTCAAGCTGAAGTCACGGCTCGTCAGGCCGAAGTGATAAATAGGCTACAACAACAACAGCCACAGCTGGCTGCGGCCTCTATATCTCATCCACCTCCCACGGGTAACCCGACACCCGGAGCCACTACCCATACTACTAATGTCCAAGAGACTCAGGGCAATCCGGCGGAGCCAATCCCAGCACAGGCCTCTGAAGCTCCTGTCCATCAAAGCGAAGCTCCCTTTGAATCGGAGGTTGACCCAACTGCACTTAAGATCAATAAACTGGAGAATTTATTCAAATGAGCACAAGGACTGAACTTCATCCCAGATTTAGAGGACGGGTATACTGAATCTGTAGTTACCTTACCGAAACAGTTTAAAATGTCGCGTATCGATTGCTTCGATGGCTCTGGAGACCTAATGGTGCACCTCTACCTGTTTTCTGATATCTTGAAGCCAATGGGTTTGACCACAGCCTAGAAGTTGTCTCTCTTCGGCCGAACCATGTCTGGGATAGCCGCAATCTGGTGTGCGAAATTATAGGACTTTGAGAAACAGAACTGGGAAGAGCTGGCTGAGGCCTTTATTGCTCAATACTCCTACAACACACAGATCGAGGTCACAACTCATGATCTCGAAGTCACCCGCCAAGAGCCAAAGGAGGGTTTCTCAGAGTTCGTGGCGAGATGAAGAGCAAAGGCCTCAATGATGACTACAAGGCCTTCCGACAAAGATCATATCATGATGATTGTTCAGAATCTGCATGGGAAGTTGCTGCAAAAGAGGGTCGTTCTACCTCGGTTTACCTTTCCAGCCCTTCATGAAATAGGGGTTCAAATCGAGGATGCCATCAGACAAGGAATCTTTGTGGAAGATAATGAGCCTTTGACAAAGAATGTTGCTCGCAGTTCCAATACTACTACTGATGGTAGCACAGCTGTGAAATGCTCAGAAGTAGACTCTATCACCACTTCCTTCAATGGCCAAAAACCATCCACTTTAACTCGGCCCCAAGCCCGAAAATTCCATCCTCTTTACATGAGTCTCTCTCAAGCTTTGGAAATGCTGCAAGAAGAAAGGCACCTAGAACTCCTAGAACCCCAACCCCTTCCAAATCCTCTTCCACTAACATATGACCCAGCTAAATACTGTGCCTATCATCAACAACACGGTCATCATACTAACCGTTGCATTCGCCTCCATCACAAGATTCAGGAACTTATTGATGAAGGGACTATAACTCCACCAAAAGGACCTCGGGCTAGTACTTACCCGTCACCTTTACATCTCAATCTAATCCATATACTGCCATCCACCTATAACCCCAGTATATACATCACTGCGGCCTATCTACCCAAGCTTGAGGTGTTCATTCCAAATAGCATGGACTTATACATGATGGGTGCACCCGAACCCAAATCATCTCAAACCCGTGAGCCCATTACTTCTGAGCTATTGAGAATGATTGAAGATCTTCAGAGAACATTGGCAGATTTAGCCTTTGGGATATTGGCCCCATCATCGACCACATCACAGGTCAGAAGTTTCACGCCAAAAGGCTCCCCAATCTTGGGACGAGCTTGTAGACACCCCATTTTTGACCGTCCTCAAGACTTGGACGTCACCGTTTGAATACTCGGTGATTATCCTTGTTTGTGTTCGTTTGGAGTTCCCGGAGGTCTCGGCTCGCGTGCCCTACCTCAGGATCTCCGAACTCAACCGTTTAGTGTCTGGTTTTGCACCAAACACTTGCATCTTGCCTTTGAGAGGCAGGGTAGGGCTTGTGGACCATCCCCACACCCCACCGGCAGTGGCTAGAGGCCACCGGCTGGTTTTTTGCTGCTATCGGCACTTTTGTTTGCCGGTCGGCACATTTTATTGCCGGTCGGCATAGTTTGTTGCCGGTCGGCACTGTTTTTTGCCGAAATGGCATTTTTGGGCAGCCGACCACTGTTCATCCACTTTATGGAGATATTTTGTGCCAGCTGTGATAGCTGGCACCAACTCTTCCCCCCTCCATACACGTGTATGGAGGGATCTCCCTCTAAGCAAGCTTGTTGAATAAGCTTTGCAAGAGGGAGCTGGGGTGGTCTTCGGACCGGGCGAGAGGGGGTGCTCATAGCTGACCTTCCCCGATCGTACCCAAGCTCCCGAGCCGAGACAACTCCGGTGATGACGGACATGTGGCCTTCGGCACCGAGTCAGGGTTTCCTAAATTTCCCCATTTTAAAATATTTAGGTGGCGACTCTGTATCTGGCAAAGCAGTCCATGTTTGGCACTACTTTTTCAAAAATCTGTTTCTCAAAACGATTTGCCAGATTTGGACTCTTTGGTTCAGACTTAGAACCGTGACACAAATCGAGTCCGAACTGTAGCATGAGGCCCACGGGCGCGTCTACAGAGCTGCATTAGAAGAAGGCCAATCCCTTGGCAAAGTGGAGGCAAGTGGAAAGAACAAGGTAGGGGCAGGTATTGGTCCCCATGAACACCTTCAGTGGGCTGTTGAGGCTTTGAAAGCCGGGGGACTAAACAAACAGCAAGTGCTCGCAGTTGTTACAAAAACTATGGATGACACTTTTGTCACTCAGGATAAGAGCACACTGAATCAAGGGGCAAGCCGGAAAAAGGGATGTCGTATCAAAAATGTTCCTTTCAGCTCTAATCCTGTACTCGGAAGAGATTAACAAACCCAGTCAGCGCCTACCAATCCCTTTGCTGGTGCATCCAGCAAAACTCCACAAACCTCGAAGTACCCACCTGAGGCCAGAGGGTCTTCAATCCCCTCTACATGACTTTGTCCAAAGCTTTCCAAATCCTTATAGGACAAGGCCATCTCAAGCCCCTGGAGCCGCAGCCATTACCAAATAACCTCCCTCCCTCACATAACCTGGCCAATTACTGTGCCTTCCATCAACAAGCCGTACATGACACTAACATGTGTTTTCGTCTTCGCCACGAAATACAAGATCTGATTGATAACAAGGTCATCGTCGCACCAGGCTCTGCAAAGTCTATCGGCACTAGATCAGTGAACTTGGGGGATAATGTGATTTTGTGATCAAGGGATGAACCACCTGCGGATGGCACTCAGTTTACTCCAGATATGGGGATGGCAAGCACTGTTTTGAGCATTTGCAAATGCTGGTTATTTTACTTTCTGACTTAGGTATTGGGTCAGTCTTGTTGTATTGTATTGAATCAATCTTTTTGTACTGAGTCAGTTAAGTTTGTCTTGGTGGTATCGAGTCAGTCTTATGGTGTTAGAGTCAGGTGATCTCGAGGGTGTTACCTCTGGCATCACTTTCTTGTTTTGTATTTGTCTTTTACACCCTTTCTTTTCAGTCTGTTTCTGCTTTGGAACTAGTTGCGCCAGAAGATATGAATAAAACAGCAGTGATTTTCACGCTTTTGTGTTTGTTTCTACCTTGAGCCAGTTGTGACAGAAGTTTTGAATGAAACAGAAGTGCTTTTTACCTACTTTTCTGTGCCTTGAGATCATTGCATTGACCTAAGTTTTTCAAAACTTTTTGAACATTGTGATGAAAACAAAAAGAAAGGAATTTCTCAGGATTTACAAAAATTTGATCAATTGAGAGAAAGAGAGGCATGCTAAGCCCTTAATGAATACGATCATGTGTGTTAATGTGAGTACTGAGAAGGATCCTGGCTTGATCTAGATTAGTTCTACATTGTCTTCAGCGTGAGCGATTTGTCACTTTCTTAAAAGATTTCAAAAAATGTTTTGCGTGGTCCTGCGAAGACCTATATGGAATCGCTCTTGAGATTGCACAGCATAGGATCGCTCTCAGCCTCGAGACTCAACCCCTTTTGCTTTCAAACCTTGAACTTGGATTCAAAATGTTCAAAGGTCAACCACAATGTGAGGTTTGTTTGGCTAAATTTGAAGCAGCCAATGAACTAGGGGCAATAAGGTCGTATGACATCAAATGAGGCCTGCCAGGCCAGATTTGAAGCAGCCCTCGAATTAGGGGTAAGAAAAGTCAGATTAAGAAGATCAGATGTCATCAAAAGAAGCTTGCGAAGCTAGATCAAAACTAGCCCTTGAACTAGGGGCAAAAAATGTCAAATATGCTCAAAGAGTCAAAAATTGGTACATTTCTCAAGCTAATGAAGATCGACAAGAATGCCAAATCCCATAATGGAGAAAAATAAGAAAGTTTTTGTTGAAGGACAATCGAGTTCCTATCCGCAACACTAGGGGCAAATTAAGCCCCTAATTGAATGGACTCCTACATCATCAGCGAACAGCAGCCATTCTCCTGGATGCAGATGGCTTCGAGATCTCAAACTGATCAACATGGACAAGTTACACTTTTTATCCTTGAGAGGCTCGCTAGGCCGAAAACCCGGAAGGATGGCCCAGGCAAAAGTTAGAGCAGAGAAAAAGAAGAGCAAAAAAGATAAGAAAATGAAAAAATACAAAGAACAAAAAAGAAAAGAAATGAAGAAAATGAAAAAAGAACAAAAATGAAGAAATGAAATGAAAAGAAAAGAAAAACAGAGCTCGCTAGGCCGAAAACCCGAAAGGGCGACCTAGGTAAAAGTTAGAGCACGAAAAATTTTGAAATAAGAAAAACTAAGCTCGCAAGGTTGAAAACCCAGAAGGGCGACCTTGGCAAAAGTTAGAGCGCAAAAGGAGAGGTTAATACCCGAATGTACCTTAACCCCAAACTACATAAGGCTTGATTCTAATCTGTGGGATACGTAGGCAACTTCATTCTGAAGTCCAGCCATAAACACTTCAAATTCAACAGTCTTGTCCATGAGATTGAATGGGTCATCTTTGTCTTCTCTGTATCCGAGAGTTCGGTTGTGATCGTCACTTTGAGGACTGATTACAGTGCGTTGTGGTGCCATTCAGACAAGGGGCAACTTTCCGTTTCCGCGTGGTGCCATTTAGACAAGGGGCAATTTTCCTTTGTTTTGGATCTGAGGTTATGCATCTCGAGAGTAAATTCTGCATTGTTTAAGCAGTATCCATTTGCAAAAACAGTTTTGAGAATTTTTAATAAGCTTACTAATCTACTCGAAAATTATTCCATTTTTCCAAAACTGGACCTTTTCTTGGACCCAAAAAAAGAAAAATGTTCAGTGCTCATAACCTGACTTGCATGATTTCAAGTCAACTTTCCGTTGCCGCGCGGTGCCATTTAGACAAGGGGCAATTTTCCTTTGTTTTGGATCTGAGGTTATGCATCTCGAGAGTAAATTCGGCATTGTTTAAGCAGTATCCATTTGCAAAAACAGTTTTGAGAATTTTTAATAAGCTTACTAATCTACTCGAAAATTATTCCATTTTTCCAAAACTGGACCGTATCTTGGACCCAAAAAAGGAACTTTTTCAGTGCTCACAACCTCACTTGCATGATTTCAAATCAGAAAATCGAACAATTATGTTAATCTAACTCTCATATTGATCAAAATTGTTTTCGTAGAAAGCCAAAACAAAAAATGGTCAAAATGATGAACTAGGGGCACAATTGAGTCAGGTTTCCTGTCTTTTCCCCGTTGTCAACGTACTTGCCAGGAAGGGCATTGTATTCGCCAGAAAGGGCGCAACTGAAGCTAACAGCAAAGGGCTGAAAGCTCTCACATCCTTCAAGCAGCGAGGTATAAAGCCATGCGTAAAGCATGAGCTAGAATGGAGCTGGATATTCGGTTCCCTCAATTGGGACGATCACTCCCAAGCTGGCATCTGACCCGAAACAGAGATGTAGAAAACACAATGTGTGGAACTAATCAATTGAATACCTGTCTGGTGGGACATGCGATAACTCACCTCAATCAAGCTAAGCCAAGGGCATCGTGAACCGATGTCAATTGCAGTTCTGCTGCGCATTTGGTCGCACTGCAACCAATCTGTGGGAGAAGTTCATTGTTGTGAGCGGAAGAATGAGAATCTAGTAGAATACTAGGGGCAAGAGTCCACAACTTCCTGTTTATCCATCAACCACCCAGGGGAGGGATAAAAAAGAAGAGAGATGTGCGCTGAAAGAAAAACTGAGAAAAGGGCTTTTTCAGAAAACAAGAGATTGAGTACCAAAGTGGTGTGAGAATCACAAATAAGAAAAGGTGGGAAACAATACCTGGAGAAATTGGCTCCCCGTGAACCGAGAGGTCTTTCGCTGTTGGAACACATCTGCGTGTTGTGTGTGTTTTTGTTTGTCTCGATTCTTGTTTTGAGTCGTTTTGAGTGTCAATAGATGTGTTTTGGTTGTTTTACCCTTGTTTTTCCCTTTGTTGAGTCGTTTTGACTGTGGTCAGTCATAGGCTTAATATCCGATCAAGAACTTGTTTCTCAAACTCAATTTCAAAAATAAATCATTTTATGCTCAGAGTGTTGTGTCATTCTCCACATTTGTGCAAAACATGATTCTTTCTTTCATAAATTGTAGGGTTCAACCCAGGTCATGTGAGATCAAAGGAACCAGGACCTATCTGAAGTTATGTGGGTTCCAGACCGCAAAGCAAAAGAAAAGAAGGAAAATCGGAGCATCTAAGTGTGTTTCGACTTTAGCAAATTTTGAGATTATATTCCGGATGTACCTCCTCAAGTCTTGTCAATGCTCTGAAGTATGAGTGTGCCTCTACCTCAAGCTCAAGCTCAAGCCTAAGCCTGTTTTGAGCCAAAATGGTGATCAGAAGTGCTCTCCCTGAGTATCATTCCCTGCCAGGGGCATCTTGGTTATGTTTGCAATGAGTTCCTAGGAGACCGACTGCGACGGTGGAAACTAGAGTTCGAATGGCTGATGCCTAGAACGCAAAGGTTTGGGATTTTCGAGACTAAAGTCTAGTTTAAATACCCAGGGGTGTATCCCTGGCTTGAAATCTGTATGGAAGCCCCATAGGTTGAGGTAGCGTGTGTGCGCCTCAATTCTGGATACTGAACCAACCTAGTCTGCCACCCCGTTAGAGAATAGGGAAAGTTGTGAATATGACCAAGAAGAAAAACGGCATTCGTCATTTCAACATGCAGAGGCTACCCCTTGTCAGCATTTCAGGACCTTTGTACTGAGAGTTCAAGGTAAGTGTTCGAAGAACACAAGGGGAGATCTCCGTCAGAGTAGAGCGATTCATCGCCACTCACCCCATGAGGTACTTTCTAAAAGCTGCTTTGTCTATTTATTGTAATCACATCACCTTTGTGCATCTATCACACTCATTCATTTTGCGCATCTATCGCACTTGCATCTTTCGCACTCATTCACTTTGTGCATCTGGCACACAATTTCATTACAATTGTGTATTTGTGGTACAGTCTCGTACCTATTTCTTGTATCTCAGGACGCGTGAAGCGCGGCCTTGGGCGGGTTATATCTCGGGACGTGTGGAGCACGAGCCCAAGCAGTTTTTCTTGTATCTCAGGAGGCGTGAAGCCCGACCTTGGGCGTGTTGTATCTCGGGACATATGGAACACGAGCCCGAGCGATTTTTCTTGTATCCCAAGATGCGTGAAGCGCGACCCTGGGCGTGTTGTATCTCGGGACGTGTGGAACATGAGCCCAAGCGATTTTTTTTGTATCTCAGGACGCGTGAAGCGTGGCCTGGGGCGTGTTGTATCTCGGGATGTGTGGAACACGAACCCAAGCGATTTTTTTTGTATCTCAAGATGCAAGAATCGAGGCCCTGGGCGGGTTGTATCTCGGGACGTGTGAAGTGCGAGCCCGAGCATTTTTTTGGACCTCTTCTCACGGTTTCAGCATGGTTAGAGTGTTCCTTTCCTCACACGATTTCAGCGTGTTTGGAATTTATCTCAGGTTGCGTCAAGTGCGCCGCTGAGCGGTTGGTTTCAGACCTCTTGTCATGATTTCAGCGTGGTTAGAGTGTTCCTTTCCTCACACGATTTCAGCATGTTTGGAATTTATCTCAGGTTGCGTCGAGTGCATCGCTGAGCGGTTGTTTTCGCACCTCTTCTCACGATTTCAGCGTGGTTAGAGTGTTCCCTTCCTCACACGATTTCAGCGTGTTTGGAATTTATCTCAGATTGCGTGGAACGTGCTCCTGATTGGTTTTCTTTGTTTTTCCTCCTCTCATAATTTTAGCATGGTTGGAGTATGTCCCCCTTTTGCATTTACTATACTATCTGTTACATCTATCGCATGCATCTACTACATTGTTTCATCATGCATCCTTTCCATGTTAAGTTTAGTCTGGCATGTGCCCATACTGTCTTTCATTGAAACATGGTTCTGTGATTATGTGTACGCGCCTATTCCACTAAGAGAATTGTGGTCTGAAGGTGTCGGCACCTTTTCTGTGTTAGACGTGGTCTGTTTTATGTCCCTGCCTTTGTTAGGCAAGACGTGGTTTGGCCGTGTGCCTTATTCACTTCATCCATTTTATCATATTTTGTCTTGTTGCATTCAGTGTGTAGGATCACGATCTTTCCTCAACAGATCATTTCTCACTCATATCTTGCCACCCAATTACTTGTTACTTGTATTCTTGCTGCGAAACACATAGTTCTGCATGTGCACACGCCTACTCCACTAAGAGAGTTGTGGTTTGAGGATTCCGGCACCTTTTCTATGTTAAACATAGTTTGATTTTGCATCTCCATCTCTTTACGATATTTGTGTGGTTTTTCACCGCTTGTGGTTTGATCAATTCAATTACATTGTATATCATTCACATTGTTTTGTTATATTGTGTATAATTTTGCATTCTGCCCCTAAACTACACTGGTTTGATTCCTTGCAAGGGGATACGTAGGCAGCCTGCGGGCGCAACCATTTATTTATCTACATTTTGTTTGTTTGTCCAAGTCTTCAGCCTTGTCAAAAATGGGTCGTCTCTGGGCTTTGACATTCACTCACGTCATTTGATGACTTCCGACTTCTGTCAAAGAGGGGCAACTGTAGACACCCCATTTTTGACTACCCTTAAGACTTGGGCGCTACTGAAGGGTTACTCGGTGATGAAAGGTGTGCAAAGCAAAGATTCGATTTCTTCAGCAAGAGGAGTTCCAAATCCCAACCTTACACCCCATTTTTGGACCAAAACTATATTGACTAAAGATTTTCGACCTTAAAATCCTCTCTTTCAAAATATTTTTAAAAAAAAGTTTCTACAATGTTCTGAGGTTCGCATTTCGTTAAATGTTGCGCTTTTCGATAAACTGAGAAAAGACAAAGTGGAAATGAATTAAAGAGAGATGAAATCTTTGAAAAATCTTTCAAAATAGCTTGTTTAGGGGTTTGGAGTTGAAGAAAAGAGGAGAGGAGAGAAGAAACCAAGTTGGGAGAGGAGTTGGCCATGAATCGTTAAAAGAGAGTCAAGCAACCCTTGCTAAATCAGGCCTATCCTTTTGTACATTTGGATTTTAGCTATGAGGCCACCACCGTTGGAAAGAAGACTTTCGGGGACTCATTCTGCACTCAAGAATCTTCTAAAGCCGAGTCCGGATGGAGGAGATATGGCTGGTTGAAGTTGGGCATCAATCCAGGTAGGATCAAAACTGAGCGGCTTCACTAAAAGAGGGATATCTCTTATCACAGTTGGAATTTTGATGTGATTCTGACACCATTGGAAAGAAGACTTCCAGGGCTTCAATTTCCACACAAGAATGACCTGAAAAGGCATCCAGATGAAGGAGTTAGGCTTGCTTCAAGTCGGGGACTAGGACTGATTTTTGCTGCAGACCCCTAAAGGAGTGTGCCGACCACAAATGGAGCATGCCGACCATATGCTCACCAGAAATGAGCCTTGTCAACCAGAAAAAGCGGTCAGCTGACCAGTGGAGGTGGTCGGTCGACTACGTTTTCCCAGAAAGCCCAGAATTGGCAGATATTTTGCTCCAGCTGTTCCAGACTATCCCAGATATTTCTGAATTGAGATATTTCCGACCCAATGCCCATATATTGCTATATATTGAGCCATATCTCATATACTTTGGGGGTTAGAAAATTTGGGAGCTTCTCACTCTAGAATTCTCTCTCTCTAGAAGATTTGTGAGCAAAACTCTCTCCCTCCCTAGAATTCTCTCATTCTCCTCTTGTTTTTGAGCCTTAAGCTTAGAATTCTCTACACTCTTGAAAAAAGGCCCTAGACCAAACACCTCTACCTTTGGACTAAGATTCTTGGAGGACTTTTTGAGCTCCAAAAGGCTGATTTTGGCGCAGATTTTGGCTGCTTTTGCTGCTGTCCTTCAAGGTCCTTCAAAGGTAAGAACTTCCCCCTTTCAAGCTTGTTTTTTGCACACTTGCTTCACCATTCTTTTTCCATTGTTTTGGACTATTTTGGGGCTGGTTTTGGACTGTCAAAAACTCTATTGTTAAGGTGTAAAAATGGTACGTTAAGGCTTGGTGAGTTTGGGGGTTGTTTTCCCTTTTTGTTCCTTGGGTTGTGAGGCCTTTTGTGCAACTTCTCACCACCTTCAAATCCAACTTTTTTGGCCTTTTCACCACTGAAAATCAGAGCTATTTCAGTGGTGGAAACCATGTTTTGAGGTCCAAAATAGGAGGGGTTGGCCTCCTCTCCTTGTTTCTTGTTTGCATGTGTTGATAGCCTACCAAAAGAGCATGTGTTTCTACTTCTTTGTGACTTTGTTTAGGCTCATTTTTGTGACTTTTTAGACCTTCCATTACTCTTTTTTGGGCTGTCTTGGTCACCTCTTGCATGTTTCTTGTACCTGTAGTATAATCCTACTTGTAGCCTTGCAAAGTAGCATGTCTTTGTGCCTTGAATTTGCTTAGTTCAAGCATGTTTTTAGCCATTATTTTCCATGTCATAACTCTATTTTGTGTTGGTTTGGTTGCCTCTTGCATGGTCCTTGAACTTGTAGTGCAATTTGGTTCACTAGCCTAGTTTATTTGGTATTTTAGCCTATTGATCTAGCATGTGTATGCTCTACTCCAGCACATTTTTGGCTATGTTTTAGCATGCTTTAGGTCTAATTTGAGTGTTTTCGGTCATGCATGCTTGTCTTAGTGTATCTGGCTTTGGTAGCCTTGCACTTTGGGACCTCTAACATGTCATATTTGAGTTTTTGCATGGCATAGCACCATTTGGCATGTTATTTCAGATCATATACCTCTGCCATATTCTTGCATTTATCACTTTTCAATCCTTTTGGAGAATTGTGCCTTATGCCTTGATCATGAGCCAATATGTATGTATGCTTGCCTAAGCTTTTGGGCTACCATCTCAGCATGTTTTTGGTGTTATTTTACCATGTTACAACTCTGATTTTTGTTGGTGAAGTCACCTCATGCTTGGTTTTGGTATGTGTAGTGTAATCCCACTCATTGGCCTTGCATGCGCCATGCTTTATGCTTCCCATTCTAGCATGTATTAGCTCTACTCCATGCATGTTTCGGCATTGTTTTGACCTACCTTGGGACTGTTTTGAGTCATCTTGGCCCTTTGGGGATTGCTTGATATGGCTATAGTGCAAGTACCTTAGCTAGTCTTGAGTTTTGAGCACCCTACTATGCTATATTTGTGATGGTTGCATGTTTGGGCATCGTTTAACATGTTATTTCAAAGCATGTACATGTGTCATGTTCTCACTTCTTTCATTCCTTGGGAGCTTTTGAGAGTTGTGTCTTTGTGCATTGTTAATGAGCCATCAAATGAGCATGTTCTCCTTGTGTTATATGCCTTGATCTTAACATATTTCAGCCACTGTTTTGGCATGTTTCACCTCTGTCCAGGGTTGGTTTGACTATTTGAGATTGATAGTACATGCCTCATGTGTAATATGTTTCATTAGCTTTGATGCCTTAGCTTTTAAACATGCCACGCATGCATTGCTTACATGATAGAGTCTTGTGCATGTCACTTTACCATTGAAGATTGATCATCTTGTTTGCGTTGCATGTGTTTGGATTGGACCTTAATCCCAACACGAGGAATGTCGCACGTTTCACACTTAAAGTGATGAAACGTGTAGCATTTCTTGGTCGTTGACCCTCTTGATCAAGCATGATAGAGGTGGAGGCCCTTATGTGTTATTTGTGCATTCATTGACATTGACTTGTGCAAACTTGGCTTCTCAGACATCGTGCATTGCGATGCTCGGTTGGTGGCCAGAGAGTGGGTGGTCGACCGACCACTTTTTCTGGTCTACAACCAGTTTTTCTAGTCTGGCCCCCTTTTCTGGTTGGTAGTCCACCAGGAGGTCCCCATGTTGGAGCAGAAGCAATCTGGAAGTTAGTGCATTTTTCAAGCATCAAATCAAATGCAAACAAAGGCAATTCTGGGCATAGCAATGGATTTCTGAGCGAGGCGATCGAGCATGCATGCACCCCTCGCCCCGAGGACCTTTTTTAACTGCTTTAGCTGCTTTACTTAGTTAGCTAATTCGTCGGTTTTGTACTTAATTAGTTAATGTGCTTAATTAATCGATTTGTTTTGTAATAATTAGTTAACTAGGAATAGTTAATTAGTTTTGGTTTGTAAAAATTAGTTTAATTAGCGTAGCTAGTTAGCTTATTATTCGGACCCTCTGTCGAGAGGGCAAATGTTGTAATAAGGGTGCGTGTGTGTGTGCATGTCTTCCAACCCCCATTTCTTTTTCCCTTTTACTTACTGCTTTCGATGGTTAGTTTAGGGCATATTTCAATTAGCATACCATATGCTTTGCAAGTTTACATTATTCATTCGTATTGCATGCACCAAGCTCGACGCATCACTCAAACTGCGTTGTACTTCAATACACTTTCTTGAATACATGTATCAAGTGTTGCATTCATATACCATCTTAGATAGCCAAGCCTACTTAGTTGTATTATTGCATGTGTTGCATTAGGCATCTTAACATAGCTAGGATCATGCATTGATTTATAACTAGTTTTCTGTTTTGGCTCGGAGTACAATGTGAGTGTTTACGCATTAGCATACTACATGAGTGTGAGTGATTGCCATGTTTAGCATGCTTGCCATGAGGCTATGTGTTTAAGTGATTAACTGCATGAATGCCTGTGGATGAAGGCTTCATTGCTTGAATTTGGACAATTCATTGATTCTGAGTTTTAAGCCTACTTTGGGGAGTGGCAAATCACGTTTTCTTAAGCCCACTTGAGGGTGGCAAATCTGCATTTTAGCCTACTTGCGAGTAGCACTTTCAAACCATTTTCAAAAAAGAAACATGAGATGTTTTGTTCCAAATTGAGTGATTTAGTCTATACTTGTATGCTGTGCTCATCACATAGTAAGTTATTATTAATCGGAATAAGAACATATGTGTTTTCAAAATAACATATCATGCCTAGTAAAGGCCGATCCTTTGATCGGGCGAGCGGGGGTGCTCATTTCAGGACCTTCCCCTCCCGTACCCAAGTTCCCAAGCCGAAGCAACTTTGGTGATGATGGACACGTGGCCTTAGGCACGAGTCAGGGTTTCCTAAATTTCTCAAAATAAAATATTTAGGTTGCAACTCTGAAATCTGGCAAAGCAGTTCATGTTTGGCGCTTTTTGATTAAAATCGATTTTCCAAAACGATTTGCCGGATTTGGACTCTTTGGTGATTTATCAGTCTTACATTGCACTTTGTGAGATTAGATTCAGAACCGTGATAGGAGTCCGAACTGTAGTAGCTAGAACCCAAATCCGCGCCCTCTTCAAAAGGGGGAGCGCGCAGAGCGAGTTTGAGACGGTCTGCACCAATCCTCCTCTGCTATTTGGCACTCAGCCATAACCTGCAATGACGGGACTTCTATTTCGATTGGAAGAACAGCTTTCATCCTATAGACAAGAGAGTAAGGAGTTGCCCTAGTAGAAGTCCGGATTGAAGTTCTATAACCCCAGAGTGCAAATGGCAATTTGTCTGGCCAGTCCCTGTAGGTCTCAACCATTTTCTGCAGAATATGCTTGATGTTCTTGTTGGTGACCTCCATAGCTCTGTTGGTTTGCGACCTGTATGTAAATGACTTATGAAAACCCACGTTGTATTTCTCCAGCAAGTCGATCACTTCTTTCTTGAAATGAGAGCCATGATCTGAAATTATCTCGTTTAGGATTCCATATCGGCAAATGATGTTATTTTGGATGAAGTTAGCCACAAGCGCTACCTTCAACACTGCATAAGACTAAGCTTCCACCCACTTAGTGAAGTAATCAATCGCCACCAGAATGTATTCATGCCCATTCGACCCTTTTGGTGTGACTGCGCCGATGACGTCAATTCCCCAGACTGAGAAAGGCCATGGTGAAGTCATGTTGTACAGTTTCGACGGCGGGATATTCATGTGATTAGCGTGAATTTGGCATTTGTGGCATCGCGAACAAAACCAATACAATCCTTCTCCATGGTAGACCAGTAGTAACCCTGCCTGAGAATCTTCCAGGCTAACATCACTCCATTCATGTGCACTTTGTACTCTCCCCCATGGATGGCCTCCATTAAGCGCGTTGATTCCTTTGCGTCAACACACAACTTGTGCATTTTCAGATGACCCCTCTTGTACAGTTTACCTTCACAGATAATAAATTGAACGGCCATCAGCCGTATTGCCCTCTTAGCTTTGGCATTTGCCCATGGTGGATAAACCTCCTTTTCCAAGAAGTTCCAAATATCATAGTACCAAGGGTTTTGATCTTGCACCTCATCTATTGCAATGATAGTTTCATAGGTTGGCATGTATCTCTGCTCAATGATGATCAGACACATCCGGACTCCAAACGGGAAGTCTATCATAAAAGATAGAGTTGATAAGCCATCAGCAAACCTGTTGTTCTCTCTTAGTAGATGCGTGAATGTCAGCTTCTCAAACCTAGGAATCAAAACATCCAAGGTCTAGTGATAGATCTTCATCGTTTCTTCTTTGACCTTCTAGTCTCCTTTTGCTTGAGACACAACTAGGTTTGAGTCCCAAATGATGTCCAATCTTTTTGCCCCTAGTTCCAGGGCGGCTTCCAATCCCGTGATACACGCCTCATATTCTACTTCATTATTGGATACCTTGAACCAGAGTTTGAAGGCTAAGGCTATATGGGAATTGTCGGGTGCTACTAGCAACACCCATATCTCATAACCGTACTGATTAGACACACTGTCAAAGTACATTGTCCAATTCTCTTCCTCGACTTGTACTATAGCTTCATCTGGGAATAGGTATTTTACCACTTCATCCCCTTCCACTAGGTGATCTACCAGGAACTCTGCTATAGCTCTCCCCTTGACCGATTTGTGGGTAACATACTTGAGATCAAATTCAGAGAGAAGAAGTAACCAACGGGCAAACGAACACAAACATGGATAATCACCGAGTGTTCAAACGGTGACGTCCAAGTCTTGAGGACGGTCAAAAATGGGGTGTCTACAAGCCCATACCAAGGCTAGGCAAGCTTTCTCTAGCGGGGTGCAACGGGTCTCATAATTCAGCATTTTCTTACTTAAAAAATAGATGGCTTTATCCACCCTGTCATCAAATTCCTAAGCAAGCATGCATCACATCGTCATGTCTGTTGTTGATAGATACAAAATCAAGGGCTTCCCCAGCTCTGGCAGCGACAACACGAGTGGATTCTGAAGGTACTGCTTGATCTGCTTGAAAGCGAATTGAGATCGATCATCCCATCAGAATTTCTTTCCTTTCTTCAGGGGACCAAATAGTGGTTCACAAGTCAAGGTTAATTTTGAAATAAACCGTCTTATGAATTGTACTTTACCCAGAAAGCCTCGCACTTCCGTTTCAATCCTTGGTGGTGGCATTTCTAGGATGGCCTTGATTTTGGAAGGATCTACCTCGATGCCCCTCTGTGTGATCAAGAAACCCAGCATTTTCCCCACTGTTACACCGAAAGTACACTTCTGTGGATTCAACCTTAGTCTATATTCTCTGATCCGTTGAAAGAATTTCTTCAAGGCAGTGTAGTGGCCCTCTCTTTCCTTGAATTTGGCAATCATGTCGTCCACGTACACCTCGACCTCTTTATGGATCATATCATGCAAAATTGTAATTACAGCTTATTGATAGGTAGCCCCAGCATTCTTCAGCCCAAACAGCATTACCCTATAGCAGTAGGTCCTCCACGACGTAGTGAAAGCAGTTTTCTCTCCGTCCTTAGGTGCCATCAGAATCTGGTTATACCCAGAAAATCCGTCCATGAAGGAGAGCAACGCATGGCTAGCGGTAAAGTCCACTAATTCATCAATGTTTGGCAAGAGAAAGTCGTCCTTTGGAGTGGCTCTGTTCAGATCCATAAAGTCCACACACACCCAAATTCTACCATCTTTCTTTGGTACTGGAACAATGTTGGCCAGCCAAGTTGGATACTCAGATACTAGCAAGAACCATGCGTCTATCTGCTTGGTGACCTCTTCCTTAATCTTCAAAGCCCAATCGGGGCATATTCTCCGCAACTTCTGTTTGATGGGTTGGGCCACGGGGTCAAGAGGGATCCGATGTTGTACAATCTCAGGATCGATTCCAGGCATGTCTTCATAGGACCACTCGAAAACATCTTTGAAATCTTTTAATAAAGCAACTAAACACTCACGCTCCTCTGAGGAAAGTGTGGACACGATCTGGACTAGACGCGGATCCTTCTCAATACCCACATTAAAAGCAATGATTTCATCAGGAAGGGGTTTTGCAAACCTCTCCTCCTCTCGATTAATCAAAATTTTCAAAACCAGAGGAATTCCTTCGTCATCGTTTTCATTAAAATTTTGAAAATCATGATCAATGCAATAAATAAGAGGCACAGAGAAATAATCAGAATCTGCATTGGCATTCTCATTCACAAGGTCAAGCTAATTTAGTTCCTCGGTTACAACCGACTCAAAGGAAAAAGAAAATGATGACCTGGACAAAACCTCGGCATCCGGGTTATTAACCCTAGGAATACCGGACCTAGACTCAGAAGAACCAAAATCTGATTCCAACACCACAGACTCTGTGGAATCAGATTCTGGTTCACTACCCGACTTAGAACTGCTAGAAAGGTAGCCCTCCTCCAGCTACCAAATAAGGGATGGTGCTTTAGATGCATCCAAGATACTGCTAGAAGGGTTCGCACCCAGTTGGTCCCCGATCATAGAAACGATCTAGTTGTCCCCCAAGCTCTCTAAGTCGATCAGAGGATCAGAAAGGAGACATGCTAGTGTACCCCTACTTCAAACTCATTGCTGTCGAAATCACTTTATGTGCTCTTCATAGCTTCAGCGGTTAGTTCAGTCTATTCCTCTGTATCACTCTCTTGTAGTTGCAAGTCAAAGAAAATCTCGAAGCCAGGAACCCGTTGTTTCTTAGAGTTGAGCCAAGGTTCAGGGAAACCGCAGAATGGGAAGTCTTCACCCTCCCGGACAAAATAACCATTTAGGGTTCCCTAGATAGGTCGGTGTATGAGCTCATAGCGCTTCCCGGTCTGCTTAGCTTCGGCTCTGCCGACCATCTCTTTTCCTAACCCAATCCTCTTTGGTGGGTGTATAGCCGAGACCAAGGGCATGCAGGTTATGTTTCCCTTTCCTCACCCAGTCCTCTTTGGTGGGCGTATAGCCAAGACCAAAGGCATGCGGGTTATGTGGCACATCGGCCAATGCAATGACGTATTTCCGGCTGCTTCTTACTAATCCCATTCCAGGCATGTGTTGTAGCTTGTTCATGAGGTATATAGATTGGGCGCTAACATACAAGCCCTCATCAACAGCCAAAATATTCTGCATTACTCGAGCCTCAGCCAAGGTAACCCCAAAAGGAAAACATCATCTTCGCCATGCATAATCTCTAGCACAGATGTGGTGATCTCTGGCGGAGGATGTATAGATGAATTCCCGAAGACTATGGCTACCCCTTTCCCATGGAGGTACTTCAACATTTAATGAAGGGTAGAAGAGACAACTTTCACTTGGTGTAGCCAGGGTCACCCAAGTAGTAAGTTGAAAGTGGCCAAAACATCTAGGAGATGGAACTCGATGTCCTGTTGAGCTGGGCCAACCTATACTCTGATCTGCACTGTCCCCGTCACCTCTCTGCTTGTATTGTCATACGCCCGGATCACCTGGGTTGTAGGCACAAAATCGATCAATTTCAAACCAATAGCATAAGTTGTACGCGACGGGCAGACGTTGATTGCTGACCTGATGTCGACCAATACCACTGGTATCCACTTTTCTCTACAGTCCACTGATATGTATAGAGGTTTGTTGTGTACAGAGCCTTTTGGCGGTAATTCCTTCTCTGAAAAGGTCAAAGTTAGCGCAGCGCCTCCCGAGAAGACTAATCCCATAAATTGTTCCGGGGTGGTGTCGGTGGACAACTTAGCTTTATCCATCGCTGACAATACAGGTTGTCTGTGCACTCGCAAAGCCATAAGTAGACCTCAGATAGATATATCAACTTGAATCTTCTTCAACTGTTTCAACATAGCCTCTTCCTCTAACTACTTTTCCTTCTGTTTCTTTACCTCTTTGTCCTTCCCGAATGCCTCGAGTTGATCCAGATGCGGTGGTTTGAAATATCGGCCACTTCTTATCATATGGTCGACCTCTACCACATACCAAGTGTTGTCAGGAAGGTCTTCACCCCAATCCTCATCAGTATGGGCCAAATGTAGGTCGTGGTCATCCCACCAGACCCCTTCGGTAGCCAACAAGCACTCGTCCGGCTCTATTCGGATCATTCTATTATCACAAACATTCCCCGCAGGATGTTGAGCTTTTCCAGCTTTTCTATCATTTTCACTCATTTCTTGCCTAAACCGCTCCAGCCCGGCTTCTTGCTCTGTATGCACAATACTAACAATGCCCAGTTCCTGAGCCAATTGTTCTACACTGGTGTTTTCCGATAGTTTGCTCTTTCCATCGGCCATTTCGGCCATTGCAGCGGTTGCCATTTTTTGTTCTTCCAGCTTCGATTAAATTCCCTCATCTCTATCAGGTTCATCACTTAGCCACCCAGAATTATCTGTTGACCCGTTCAAGTAAAACCAATCAATATGCACGTCCCCTTGATCTTGCTCATCAAAGAACTGTAAATTGTCTATATCCTCCTTCAAGTCAGCTAGATCATCTAATCCCTGACTTGACCCATCTTCTCAAACTACACTAACCTCCATCTCAATCGGAAACACCACTCCCGGCTTAGCTTGATTGATTGACACAATATAGCAGTGTGGGTTGTGCATTCCTTCAGATAAGTCCTCAGAGCCCTCGGGCAACGGACTGGCATTCTCCACCAAGGCTAACATCCTTCTATCTCCCACTATCACCACCACTAGTTGGGGTTAGAGTGTTAACGTGTTCATCATGCACAAGTCCGTGCTCTCAGGGATGAACAACACCGGCTTAGGTAGGTGGAAAAGGGTGATGTATATACTGGGGTCATAAGGGACGGCCAGTGTCTGGATGAGGTTTATATGCTGAGGTGGAGGGACTTGGTTATGTGGTGGGAGAGGATTTGTAGTGACGTTGGGTTTTTGGGGAGGTGTTATCACCTTATTGTCAATGAGATCTTGAATCTCATGACGTAGCCTATAGCATTGATTAGTGTCATAACCGTGCTGCTGGTGAAAAGCACAGTATTTGGCCAGGTTCTGCTTTGGGGGAGAGGATCGGGTAGAGGGCGTTGTTCTAACGACTTAAGATGCCTTTTTCTGATCAGGAACTCTAAGGCTTTGGACAAAGGTATATAGAGCGGGGTAAAGACCCTTTGAGATCAAACCTGGTTGGTTGAGGTTTGTGGACTTGTGTTGGAGGTGTTGGCAAACGGGTTGGCAGTTTTGGGTGTGGTGGTCACCATACTCACATCTGAAGGCTGTGCAAAAGTGCTACCACTCATTGTTGCGTTGGAGCTGCGTCAAAAGGGCCTCTTGGGCTGTTCCTTCTCATTGTCTATCAACCCTTGCTTCATCGCATCCTCAATTTGAACCCCTATCTCATGGAGCTCAACAAATGTAAACAAAGGCAAGACTATTATCTTTTTTAATAGTCTCCCTTGCAACTTATGGACCACCATTCTGATTTGGTCCTTTTCAGACGACCGAATAGTCATCATAGAGACCTTGGCTCTCCGTCTGGTCACAAAGTCCGAGAAGCCCTTCTTTGGCTCCTGATGGGTCGTTTCAAGATCACAGGCAGCGACCTCAATCTGGCTATTGTAGGAGTACTGCGCAATGAAGGCCTCGGCCAATTCCTCCCAGCTCCGTTTCACGGAGTCTTCCAACTTTGTATACCAGATGGCAGCTATACCCAACAAGGTCTGGCCAAAAAGCGATAGCTTCTGAAGTCTAGTGAGACCCATTGGTCGTAGGATATTAGGGAATAACCGTAGATAGACCATAGGATTCCCAGAGCCGTCGAATCGGTCTATATGGAGCATCTTGAATCTGTCCGACAGAGTCACTGCAGAGTCTATGTATCCACCTTTAAAGTCAAGGATTGAATTCACGCCCTCTGCCCGCTTGTAGAGCTTTTCTAGCTTATTGACCATCAATGCGGTGGGTTCAACCTCGAATTCAAATGGCGCTTCTGCTTGGTAAACTAGTGCCTTGTAGGTCTGAGATGAGATCAGATCTACCGGAATGCCCATATTCTCTTGGACATTGACTGTGACCCCGGGTGCCAGAATACCGCTTGGGGTGCATGGGATGTAGAGGCTACTACCGGTTGTGGTTGCTGTTGTTGAAGCCTATCTATCACTTCTGCTTGCCAGGCTGTGACCTCAGCTTGGCGAGCAACATCCAGCTGCATAGTCTTAGTGGTCTGCTGGCACTGACGAAGCATATCTTCCATGCTGACTGGGGGATGTTGAGCTATCAGAACTGGTGAATACTCTATGACGCCCCAAATTTTGATAATATAATACAACGATACACCAGGGTTTAACTAGCAGATACACATCATTTTTAAGCACAAAATACAAATAATTACACTAAAAGAGTTACAGATAAAATTCTTCAAGTCTTTAAATACAGATTAGTTCCTTGATACCAAAAAGATTATCAAAAATACATGAATTATAAAATCTAATCTCTCAGGCAGCCATGGTTCTGCAAAGCTTTTAGGGGTTCCATTCCTAGTGTAAAACTCGCCTTTCACCTGGTATAAAAATGCCATGAGCTTGGAATGCCCAGTAAACACACACACCCCGACCCTTTTCTCATTCCAAATACACAAGTAACATAACGGCAAGATCATAACCTACAGGGAAACCAATAATTAAGCAGAGCTTATAATTAAATTTCAATTTTAGTTAGTTCTAGGCAACTCCCAGCAGAATGCCATTCCTACCCAACCACTAACACTAGCCACGAGCAATTCTGACTCCCCCTTGGTTAGTACAATACCAATGCGTCGCTTACCGCATAACCACTAGTGCGTCGCTTACCGCACAATTACCAATGATGCCCATGCACCTAGGTTACATACCCGAGTGGTGACATCACGGTCTGCCCCAAGGGAACGGGCTTCCAGGGATACTCTCCCTGTGTGAGACCCTCACTGCCACCCTTATGCCTCCCATTTCCGTTAAGTAACCAGAATACCTCCCGTGCCATGTTAGGGTTCGAAAACACACATGCGCAAGACTTCACAAAATATAACACATTTCACTATATCATACTCTTGAATCCAACGTTCCTTATCTCATAAAATTAAATACAATGATCGCAGCCCATTACCATCCCATTTGATTTCCCCATTTATTAAGTGCATTATGTTCTCAGTTATAGCAAAGCATGGTCAGTATAATTATGAATCCAAACTAAACAACAAGTAATTTATTCATGGTAAAGTAAATTTAAAATTTATCACAGATTACATATCAAGACTAAGACATTCAAGAAACATAGAATATAAGAGTTGCAAACCAAATAAGAGCATATTAACACAAATTTCTAGATTTCCAGATTTTGAACCAGTTTGAAAATAATTATGAAAAAATACTTTCATTGGCCCTAAGTACCTGGCCTCATGTGAGTTTGTAGATAAATAAGTCTAGTTTCAAACTCAATTTACGAAAGTAGGATAGGTATTTTATATTTTAAGATAATTCAGAATTACCAAGATTTGTCCAGATTCGTTGATCGTTACGCAAATCAGTTTTTCTCTCAAACCCCTCACTCTCTTGAGTTAAAAAAAATTTAGTTAAAATATAACACCAAGATTAAGATTGACATAAAATTGGACTCAAGATTATTTTTCTGGAATTTTATAAAAATAGAGAAAGTTGACTGTTTTTTTGGTTCTGTGAGTAACAAACTTAGAAAAATTGTTTAGGTTATAAAAATACATCCTTAGGACCTACCAAAATTACCACATACTCTAGAAATACCAAATATTAGACCATAAGAACAGATTTTGAATTTATGGAGTTTTGATAGGAAAATAAATTCAAGAGAGGGAAAAGATTTACTGCTGGAAATTTAAGAAAGAAAGAGAAGCACACCATTTCTTGATTAATACACATTTATACAAGAGTGTAAGCCTAGACTACAACAAATATATACAAATAGCATGTATTAGGAGGAGAAAAACAAGTGGTAAGAGAACTTGAGAGAAGAGGTGTTGTATGTTTTCCTTTATTGTACAAGACTCAACACAATTCTTCCTTTTCTTCTTCTCTTCTCTCTCACTCTCTCCCTCCCTCTTTTTTTCCAAGATCACTCTCTCTCACTCCTCTAGTGAAAGGCTAAAAAATGTGTAAAATGAGGGGGGAGAAGTGTGCATATATATAGAGAAGGATTGGAAGATTTCTTAGGGGCCAAGTTTTATAAGTGCAAATTGTCAAAGTTGCCATTGTAGCCCTTTTCATCCATCACATGGTCAACAACTTGGGTTCCAACACACACACACACACACATATATATATACATATAAGATATTTGTATTTATAAACATAATATAATAGGCACAAGTACATTAATTAATAAAATATTACAATTAAGGGCTGGAATGAAATAAAATAGAAGTATATAGGGACCAAGTCTAAATTTATGAAACCTTGATATTTACCTTTTCATCCATCACATGGTCAACAACTTGGGTTCCAACACACACACACACACACACATATTTATATACATATAAGATATTTGTATTTATAAACATAATATAATAGGCACAAGTACATTAATTAATAAAATATTACAATTAAGGGCTGGAATGAAATAAAATAGAAGTATATAGGGACCAAGTCTAAATTTATGAAACCTTGATATTTATAATTAATATACTAACATTAGAAATAGTTAAAATAATAAATTTGGGTCCCGTTAAATTAAAGCGCAAATAAAGGCGAGAAACCGAGCAAAAACGACATTATCTAGAATTAAGATTTTAGAGTGATTAATATATAATGATAGGGTCTAATAATTAATAATATGGTTTTAAAGGTGATTATTAATCTACCTGGATCGATTAGGGTTTACTCGAATTAATCCGTGATGCTTCCCGATTCGAGGGTTTAAAACACAATTAAGTGAAAATTCAAGGGCTTTATTGAAATAAACTCGAGGTTAGGGATTTAACGGTAATTACAAAAATTAGGGTCTCTACATACTCTCTTTCTAGAGTAAAAGTAGAAGACTGGGCCTTACTGGGCACAGGTGAAGTAAAAGGTGACTGCTGGATTGGTGAATTCTGCCTGTTCCTCCTCCTTCTATTAACCGATGGGAGTGAAACAAACACTGGTTGTCCCCTGACAAGATCCCCAGATCTGCAAATCCTTCTCACACGAGTCCAGAGTGCTTGGGGGGTAACAGAATCGTCCGAAGCAATGATGAAAAAGTACCTTACAAAAAGAAACAAAAGCAAAAAGAAAACAAAAATCAGAAACCGTACAGCACCGCGGCTCAGATACCAACAACACACAGTTGCAATCATAAGCTGTAGAACTGTACTCAACACTGATTTCTTCCCCCAAAACTGATACCCAAACTTGCAACTGATACATACATTCATGTAGAGTTTCACTCCAAAAGCACATACCAGTTAAGTGAGAACCAAAACACCCCTATGATGTGGTAGGGTTACCCTGTCCTAGTTTCATCAGGAACTAGGGTTTCACTACTCAAGCAAAGTGTTTCACACAATCCTGAATTTGGGTAAGCAACCAGTCCTAGTTTGGAACAGTCTCTATAATTTTCGATATGCAACTAGGCCAATTGGTCAAAAGGGTACCTTAGCAAGACTACCTAATATACCTCTCACACATAACACCGAGAAGTGAAAAGAGGATCAACCGATACAGCGGTAGTCCAGATCCAAGTGTTGTGTTCCCATCGTGGCAAAGCTCGCGACCGGTCAGCCTTTTGGCAAACTTTTCCAAGCAAGTCTCTGGCAAACCATTCAGGAATAGAAGATGGCAAACACTATGACTTAGGCACACCGATGCAAATGTAAATGCAAAGGAACCAATAAGTGTAGATAAAAAAGCATATCATGAGTTCGAGTCAAGTTCTCTAAGTCCCCAGCAGAGTCGCTAGAAACTGTAGCTCGGCTTTTTCGCACCCCCTTTCGGAAGCTCAAAAAGAAGCCCTACAGGTCAGACTCCTGTGGTTCTGAATCTAATCTCACAAGTGCAATATGAAACTGATAATCACCAAAGAGTCCAAATCCGGCAAGTCGTTTTGGAAAATTGATTTTGAATCAAAAAGTGCCAAAATTGGACTGCTTTGCCAGATACAGAGTAGCCACCTAAATATTTTATTTTGAAAAAATTTAGGAAACCCATGACTCGTGCCAAAGGCCACGTGTCGATCATCACCAAAGTTGTCTCGGCTCGGGAACTTAGGTACGAGAGGGGAAGGTCATGAATTGTGCACCCCCGTTTGCCCGATCAAAGATCGGCCTCTACTAATCATGATATGATTTTTTATAAACATTATGTGCTCATATTACGGTTATTAAACTAGCATTAATATGTGATGCGCACAAGAAAGTATAGACTAATATGCTCAATTTAGAACAATTCAATTCATGTTTGTTTGTAAAAATGTTTTGAATTTGCCACCTCAGGTGGGCTTAAAAGTTTGCGAATTTGCCACCAAATATAGTGGGCTTAAAACATGATTTGCCACTCAACAAAGTGGGCTTAAAACTTACATTCGTTGAATTGCTCTAATTCTAACAACAGGCCTTCATCCATAGGCATCCAAGCAGTTTAGCATTTAAGCACATAGCCTCATGGCAAGCATGCTAGATATGAAAACACTCACATTCATGCAAGTATGCTAAAGCATAAAAACTCGCCTATTACTCCGAGCTAAGAAAATATGAGTTAGAAAAATATACATGATTCCTAACTATACAAGATGCCTAATGTAACACATGCGATATCTAATTTAATAAGTTCGGCTACTAATATGGCATATGAAGCAATTTGATAACATGTGGTTAAACACGTATTCAAAGATTATTGAAATGACAATGCAGTTTGAATGATGCGTTGAGCCTCGGTGCATGCAATATGAATGAATGGACGCAAGCATAAGGTGTGCTAATTAAAACATGCCCCTAATATAACCATCAAAAGAGGGTAAATAAAAAGAAGAAAGAAGTGAGGTTGGAAAACAAATACACATGCACACGCACTTATTACAACATTACGCCCTCGCGAACGAGGGTCCAAATGAATAAAAGCTAACTAGCTAGCTAAACTAAGCTAATTAAGCTAATTATTACAAAACTGGAATTAATTAACTAAACTAGTTTAACTAATTATTACAACACAAATTAATTAGCTACAACTAACTAATTAAATAATTACAACACAAACTAATTGAATTACAACATAGGCTAATCATAGGCTAATTAAATTAAACTAATTAACAAGATAACTCGTCTCAGGATGCGAGAGATGCCCATCCATGCTTGGTTTCCACCCGAAGAACATCCTTTATCTGCCCCCAAATGCCTCTATTTGCACAAGCCTTGCACTGTTTCCTTCTCCAGATCAACTTTACCATGCTTCACAAGCACACTGCTCAAAATTCATTGGTGGCCAGCTGGCCACCATTAAGGGGTTGTCGTCCATCACTGGTGACCGGCAGGCCACTGATAATACACCTTTTTTTTTTACTGCAACAAAGAGCACACAGGGCAAAGAAAGGGTATTCTCACAGGTTGTTTGTACTGTGTATCACCCCTTATCATCAACGCAAGCTCAAAGGAGTGGTACATTCGGCCCTCAAACCATCAATCAAGCAATTTCTATGTGTGATGGCTAAGGGACCAATTTGTACAAGTTCAATGAATGCAAAACAAGACTCAAATACCATCACCCTATCATGCATGATCAAGGGCAACAGAGACCTAGGAAAGTGGCACATTTCATCACTTTTGAGTATGAAATTTCTCATTTTCTATGTGTTCAAATTAACGTCCAATTTGAACACAAGCAATGCAACACAAAGAAATGCTTATCTTGTCACTTTTACTTGTCAATTTTGTTTGCACATTTAAGTTACCAAATCATTCTTTAATCAATTTGTCCATTGGTGAATGTCCTCTAAGATGAAAGATGTGTCAACCAAGGGATATTGTAAGGCAAGAGAGAGATCATGCCGTTGATAATGAACCCTCAAAGAGGATTAAACCATTAGGCATGACCTCAATCTCAAGCTTAAAGGATCTCAAGCTTGAAACAACCCTCAAAAGCAAATAAAAGAGTGAAGCAAAGAGGGAGGTTGCAGAGTTTATAGTGCTAAAATAGAGTGAAAAACAACACCAAAAGATGCTATCAACTCAAACAAGAGGTCTCTAAGACCCTAAAACACCAACTTGTGGGAACTATTGCACTACAACCATGCAAAACAAGATTCAAATGAACTAACCAGCTCAAAAAAGAGCTGAAGTATGCTATTTTAGAGGTTAAAACATGCTGGACTTGAGCTAAGTTCAGTTAGAAAAACATGCTAACATGTAAAGCTAACTAGGCATGCAAACATGACACAAGGAGTGGAGGCTAACCCCTCTAAATTTGGACTTCAAAATGAGTTTTTTGCCACTGAAAAACCTCTGAAATTCAGTGGTTAAAGGGCCCAAAAAATTTGGCTTGAAAGTGGTGAACAGAGGTACAAAAGCTTTACAAGCAAAGAAGTAAGAAGCGTGAACCACCCCCTAGCAGTGATGGCTGGCTGGCCACTTGGGTGGCTGGCAGCCTCAATTGGTGGCCGACAACCACCAAAGGTTGCAAGCATGAAGATTTTGGTCCAAAACAGAGCATAGAATAGATGGAGTTGAAGGCTCAAAGACAGGGCATTCCGCCGAGGACTTCAGGCACCAAAACAAGCACAAATAGTTACAATCATCAAGTGCACAAACGATGACATCCAAGTCTTGAAGACGATCAAAAATGGGGTGTCTATAGTCGGTCAATGATCTAGATCGATTTCTCTACATAATCCATATTGTCATCGAGATTTATCCAGTTATAATCAACATGAAATGGATCTCGGAGATAGCCCTTCAACATCGACGCATGAAACACATTGTGCATTTGTTCCTTTCTCAGTGGTAGAGCAACTTGATACACAACCAGACTTAGCTTTTCTAGAATCTGAAACGGCCCAATGTATCGATGTGATAATTTTCCTTTCTTGCCAAACCTTGATTGACCCTTCATCGGAATTACTTTAATAAACGCATGATCACCGACATCATACTCAAGAGCTCTTCTTCTCTGATCCGCATAACTTTTTTGTCGGCTTTATGCGGTATTGAGCCCTTGCTGAATGACTTTAATATTCTCAATGGTTGCTTGCACAATCTCAAGACCAAGCAAACCCTATCCCCAACTTCTGTCCAACACACAGGAGATCTACATTTTCTTCTATACAAGGCTTCATACGGTCCGATGCCAATACTAGAGTGGGAACTATTGTTGTATGCAAATTACGCCAATGGAAAATAAGTTTCCCAACTCCCCTAAAAGTCTAGAGCACACATTCAAAGCATATCCTCTAATGTCTAGATAGTTCTTTCTATTTGTCCATCGGTTTGCGGATAAAAAGTGGTACTAAACTTCAACTTTGTTCCCATTGCCCTTTGAAGACTCTTCCAAATCTTGACGCAAATTTTGGATCCTTATCCGAAACAATGGATACCATAACTCCATGCAAACGAATAATTTCATCAATGTAAATAGTAGCATGTCTATAGGCATCATAACTAGTTCTCACAGGTAGAAAATGTGTAGATTTAGTTAACTTATCCACAATAACCCAGATAGAGTTTATACCTCTAGGTGTTCGAGGTAGACCAACGATAAAATCCATGGTTATGTGAGCTTCTTCTAAAATTTAGACTTGTGATGCATTGTAAACTTAGACTTGTGAGCTTCTTCTAGAATTCTCTGCTTGAGGTCAGGCTCATTAGGGACACACAATCTTCCTTGAAATTTCAGCACTTGATTTTCAATACTAAATCCCAGTCTTGTTTTTGATTCAAACTCTTCAAACACTTTCTTGAGGAACTCATCCTCCAATTGCTTTTACTTTATTTCAACAATGATTGTCGTTGAACTGAGATGGCAGTTATCATTCTGCCTTGTTTGTGAAACACCACTTCAATCTTGGATCTTTCTAAGTCTTTCGGTAACTTTTTCTGTTTAGTGATCAAACATGCCAAATTTCCCGTTGAATTTTTACTCAAAGCATCGGCTACGGTGTTAGCTTTATTTGGATGATATTAGATCTGAAGATCGTAGTCTTTAATCAATTCTAACCACATTCTCTGTCGCATATTCAATTCCTTTTCAGAGAAGTACTTCAAACTCTTGTGGTCCGTGTACACCTCACATGTAGCCCCATAAAGATAGTGGTGCCAAATATTCAAAGTAACACACAACAGCGGCCAATTCCAAGTCATGAGTCACATAATTCTTCTAATGAGGCTCTAATTGCTGAGAAGCATAGGCTATCACTCTTCAATTCTATGTCAATACACAACCCAAACAATTATACGAGGCATCACTATAAATAACAAAGCGTTCTGTACCTAATGGTAAAGTCAAAACCAATGCTACGGTTAGCCTTGTTTTCAATTCTTAAAATGCGGACTCCCTTTACTCTGTCCATTCAAACGGCTCCCACTTTCGAGTAAGATGGGTAAGTGGTATAGCTATCATTGAGAAGTCATTTAAAAATCTTCTACAATACCCAGCTAACCCCATGAAGCTTCGAACTTCTATCAATCTTTTGTGGGTCTACTAAAATCCCATTCCTGTTAATTACATGCCCTAGAAATACAACTTCATCTAGCAAAAATTCACATTTCTTCAATTTTGTATATAATTTCTTCTTCCTAAGTATATGCATAATAGTTTTCAAATGTTGTTCATGTTCTTCTTTACTTTTTGAATAAATTAAAATGTCATCAATGAATATCACAACAAACTCATCAAGATAAGATTTGATGATTCGGTTCATAAGGTCCATAAAAGTTGCAGGTGCATTTGTCAATCCAAATGGCATAACTAAAAATTCATAGTGACAATACATTGTTTGGAATGCAATTTTCTCAACATCTTTAGCTTTCACTTTCAATTGATGGTACTCGGATCTCAAATCAATCTTTGAAAATACTTGTGAACCCTGCAATTGATCAAATAAATCATCAATACGAGGGAGAAAGGTATTTGTTCTTGATCGTTACCTTATTCCAATCTCGGTAATCGATACAAAAATGTAATGTTCCGTCTTTCTTTTTGACAAATAGGACCGGCGTACCCCAAGGCGAAGTGCTAGGTCAGATGAACCCTTTATCAACCAAATCTTGCAACTGATCTTTTAGTTATTTAATTTTAGCTGTTGACATTCGATACGGGGTTTTCGAGATAGGTTGATACCTGGCACAACCTCAATGGTAAATTCAATTTCTCTATCAACTAATTCCCCTGGCTATTCTTCCAGAAACACATTTGGAAATTCTCTAACTATCGGAATAGCATCCAAGATAGTATCCGTAGATTAGACAATCAAAATACTACATAGATAACCTAGACACCCCTTCTTCAGTAGTTTACATGCTTTCATTGCCGAAATTAGGTAAGGTGGAGGTATAACGGCGTTATCCTCAAACATAAACTCATCATGTCTCGGTGGTCTAAACAAAACTTGTTTCGTCACACAATCTATAGTAACACAACATTTAAATAACCAGTTCATTCCCAAAATTACATCAAAACGTCTTATGTCAAGAGGTAACAAATCCACAAATAATGTAGCAGTCCCACTAAGAATTTCACAAGCACGATATGTAGATGAGAACAAAATAGATTCTCAGATAGAGCAAATACACATAACATATAAGGTAGTGATTCCATAGGTCTATTCAATCTACGTACAAACATAGTAGATACAAAAGAATGTGTCGAACCAGAATCAATTAGCACATAAGCATCTTGATTACAAATAGAAAGCATACCTGAGACAACGACCTTGGTATTCCATGTATCACTTGGGACGAGTGCAAAAACTCACTTGGGACGAGTGCAAAAACTCTCCCTTAGTGTATCTCTGGTAACAACAGATCTAGTAGTGTTCCTTGTTATTGAGACTGATCCGGTCGAACTAGCAGCTGGCCTTCCACTTCTTTGATCGTTTTGCGAACAATCTCTGACCATGTGCCCTGTCTTACTACGTCTGAAACATGCTCCAGAAGTGCGGTAGCAAACTCTCGATGCTTTTTGCCACACTCATTACAGGTTGGTGCAGAATCTCTTGTCGAATTAGAGGTATTAAACGTTCCCAAATTTTGTTTCTTCGAAGATGATGATCCCTTATTAGAATAAGAACCATTTTACTTCCCTTTCCATTCAAATGGTCTGTTATGTGATGCTGAATTTGCTTCAGACATTAAAGCTTTGTCAAGAACATCTGTGTACTTCAGTAGTTTCAGAACATTTACTCTCTCTAGGATGGCATTTCGAAGTCCACCCTCAAATGTTTCCTTTTTGTAATCAATATCGACCATGTATGGTGCAAACCTCATTAATTTAGTGAATTGTGCCTCATATTCTGCTACTGTTTGGTAACCTTGCTTCAACCCTTCAAATTTAGATACTTTCTAGTCTTGGATGCATTGAGGGAAGCACTTTTCATAAAATATTTCAAGATAACTCCCACATTTTCATCTCTCACCAACATCCACCATCTGCGGATCTTGCCCTCAAGAGTAAACGCTGCCAACTGGATTTTTTGTGCATCAGTGCATGGAAATACTTCAAATAAGTTTTTCAACGCCAAGTACCCGCGCTCGACTTTCAGAGGGTCAACTCCTTCCCAGAACAATGGCGGTTTCACCTTCTTAAACTTTTTAGTCAAAGCGATTGTATGGTCGTCCGTCTGATGCTCTTGTACCAAAGGTGGCACATGCATTGGTAGAGGTGGAGGTGGTTGTAGCTGTTGTTGCCTTAATGTTTCAGCCATATCTTGGATCATTCTCTTCATTATATCTAGACAGGCAGTAGAATACTCTTCTTTCTCATCAACTCTCGTTCTCACAATTATCAATATGAACTTGCATTATAATAGACACATGAATTACACATATACACATAAGCACAACAATGCATATCTTATATGTGATGTCCTCAACATACATATTATTTTTATGTATATTGGGTATAATTGCATGATTATGTGTTTAATTTGTGTTTATCTGTTTGTCTTTGGAATATCTATTAGAGTACCGACTTAGAATTCGGAATTGAAAGCCTAAACAGAATCAGAAACCAAAATTAACCAGTCAAATAAGCTAATTGGAATATTTAGAATCATATGGTAAGTTTGATTGAAATTTGATTTTGATAAAAATAATTAGATTAAATCAATTAGAATTAATTAGAATTAAGTTTAATTAATTAGCCCTAATCTAATTTCATTAACTTACCTTAATCCAACTATATATATACATATACATCATAAAAACATGTTTAGGAGCTCATTTCTCATCATCCTTTGAGCTGAAAAATTAGAGAGAAATTGGAAGACAACTACTTTAGAGAAAACAAAAAGAAGAATTATGAAGTCTAAGGGGGAGATTTGAGAGAATTAAGCTACTACACCTTCAATTCAAGCTCTAGGTATGAAATTTAACCATAATTCTTGCAAATAGTTCATGTAGGAGTTGGGTTCAAATGATAATAACAATAATTTCTACGTAATTGACAAGTAGATGAAAGAAATGAACTAAATTGGGACATGCATGCATAATTCATCATCTTTAAGTTGATTTTCCCCAAAATCTTTACAAGCATGAAGTTATACCTTCTATTTTTTAAGACACTTGATGATTTTACACTGCTCATCTTATATAATCATACTTTGTAAGGAAAGAGGTTGAATTTATTAATGCATGGCAAAATTGTTGAGTTTTGGGTTTTGTTTTGGAAAATTGAAGGAGGTTTGGGACTATGATTTGAAGATAATCATATATCTTTCAGTTATAAAGTATTTTTACATATCTCTACTAGCCATGCAAGTTTTGGTTATAAAAGTTACGTTTTTGAACTTTAAATGCAATTCTAGAAATTCCAGAATTTGTCCACTTCGCTCGAGCGATGCATCTGTCGCTCAAGTGCACTTTGCATGCATCCAGTATTTTTACAAATATTGATAGTTGGCTCGAGCGACCAAGTTACCGCTCGAGCGACTAACTTTTATTTTGCACCTTGGCTCGAGCAAGCATCAAGCCTAGATTCAAACCATCTAGTACTTTTGCAGACCAAGTGGTTCACTCGAGCGACCAAAGGTGTGCTCGAGCAGAATACCCTATTTTCAGCATTTTTGAAATACATTTCCATATGCATGCTTTCATCCTCATGTTGTTTTAGGCATCCATGGGCATTGTTTAGGCATTCTTAATAAGGAAATTAATTAGAAACACATTAAAAGAGGATTGGATTAAGTAGAACATTTGCTTGAAACTTGTTTTTCAATGTGTGTTTTGTTATGTGAATTGTGTAGATGGACGCTCGAAGCTTAATATCGGCACAACCCGCTGTGAGTAATGTCTTTATAAAGCTATGTTCGAAACGTATTTTGAAATTGTTCAAGATTTGATATTTTGAATCCTATTTTAGTATCTATGAATGAATGTCCTTTTTGAAATTGTATTTGTGGCATCCATTAGTGAGGCCCTTGCTTGGAGGAAACAATACCATGTCTCATGACTCAAACCCACCCCTAGAGGTTTAGGCCATGACCGACTAGTAATCCCAGATTACCTAGCCTCAAAGACAAAACAATAATTAAGAAAAGTAAATGGGGGGCACTACAAAAGTAATATTAAAACATAACTACGTCCATCGAGTGGTGCGTTTATGCAAAGTCCATAAATATTTGAAACTTCAACTTCTTTACAAAGATACAAGTACATAGATGCATCATATCATCATACACACTTGTACTGAAGTTCCATACATAACAAGTTTCCAAAAACAAAAGGGTTAACATAGCTCGACTCCTCTCAAGTCCAAGCACACCTTGCCACGAAGGCACATCAAAGCAGCTTTACAGAAGGGTGGACTCCCGAGGTTTCTCAAAACTTGACACTCCATTTGCTCACCTACATATATATAGGGGAAATGGGTGAGCTAAAGCCCAGTGAATAATATCAAAATAAAGAGATTACATGAATAATGTCAATCATAATTCAAAACATATCTCATGAGTTTCAAAACAAATCATAAATAAGTCCTTGACATATCAAAGTTTATAAACCATATCTCCTATATGGTACATCCATTAGTGCAAAGAAAATGGCTCGAAGGCATACCAAAGGGACCACATGGATCTAACAAAAGGACCATATAGGTCAAGCAAAGGGACCACTTGGGTCAACATCGGAGATCTCTATCCACATATAACAAAGGGCCACAATATTGTTTCTCTCGGGTGGGGGCCTTATAATAGAGGGCCATGGTATTATTACCCCCAAGCGAGGGCTTCACTAGAGGATGCCACAATTACTTTTCAAAAGAGATAATCATTTATTTTTATCAAAATAGCATTTCAAAATAACATTCTTACAATAAATCAATATACATTTTAACACCATAAACAGTGACAATTGCTTGAATTTTTCTTTTTTTGGCCACATTGCGCTCAAAGGGTTGAAGGGTAGTGCATTAGGCTATTCGCAAGGGTTGTGATGTCACGACCTAAACCCATCCCTAAAAGTTTGGATTATGACCGGCCAGTAACCTCTTAATTACTTACGGCCTCAGACAGATTATAGAGAATTCATAATAACGGGGCCTAAGCGGAAGCAAATAAAATAACAGAACGTCCATTGAGCAGTGTTTATATGCCAGGATTTTAAATGTCATATCGTATACAGAAAATTCACATACACAGTTCATACATACAAGTACGAGTATACAAGGAGTTAGCAACCCAAAAATTACATGTTAACAAGGTGTTCAAACAAAAGTCACCAAAGACTAAACAATATTTACCATCACAGAAAATCCCAAAAAACAAAAGGCTCATTTTTTGAGGCTTATCATAGCAGGTCCACCAAAAAGACTCCTAAAGCTGACCTAGGGCTGACCTTTAGGTTGAACACCTACATAAATATATATAAATACAGAGTGAGCGAAGCTCAGTGAATAACAGTAAAGTAAATTAAATGAAGGCATACGACGTAAACCCAATATTTGTCCAAAGTGCAATATTCAGTGCATCCACCATAGTCACGTTAAACATAACGTTATTCATAATCATATTTTCAAACTGGCCTTAGGCCCATTTATTGTGGAACAGCCTTTGGGCCACATGTAACAGAACAGCCTCGAGCCCACAGATGACAGAACGGCCTCGGGCCCAATCACGTGATATTAGTTGCTCAAAATGACCTTAGGTCCAAACACATCTTATCATAAAGTAGATGGAATATCGACATGTGTCCATCTCTCACATAGAACAGTACGACCTTGGGCCTAACATAATGCAGAACAACCTCAAGCCCAACATAGTAACAGATGTTCTAAATAATATAGGGTAGATGGAACATCGATATGTCTCCATCTCCCTCAGCCTTAGGGCCATAGGTCATAAGTAATCCATATCAAACATAATGGCCTCGGGCCTATCATACATAACAAAAACAGAACGACCTTAGGTCCATTTCATATGCTATTGCTATCAAATGCTCAATCATTGAAATCGATACACAAGGTATATAAAGTATGCCATTCACGATCAAAAATACATAAGTTATAACATATCATTACACTACTATTACTCACAGTGATTCGATCGTGCAACGGTCCCTTCTGGCGAGTGACCTGCACATTACACACACACAACTTGATAAGTAATTCATTCTTTTCTTAGCTTCTTCTCTTAATCATTTTACTGTTTCGTTCAATTTATATTCATCTTTAAGCATTTCGGAAGGGCTTAAATACACATTAACAAATTTAAAGGGTCAAAAAGATAAACAAAATGCATCAATTTTCCTTCCAATTTCCCAGAGTGCAGAAGACCCCCACCGCACGTGCTTTTATTTCAGAATGTTCGACTTGCTTGCTCTGTTTTTCGCACATGTGGCTATGCATCCGGCACATGCAACTGTGAGCCCCGCAAGTGTGGTTCTAGGCTCTGTTTGTATAGTCCGAAAATCCAACAAATTCAAGCTTTCCAAATGCATTTCTAAGGCCCAATTCAAGCACTTTGACTTCAAAAACATGACATAAACATAATAAGCATGAAACTCAAGCTCAAAGAGATCATGACTTACTTTAATTTGACATATAGAACCATAATTTCCATATTTCCTTAATTTCCTTCATCTTTTCATGTTATACATGTTGTATATAATTACATATATGCTTACATGAGTTCAAAGCATGCAAAGACTCAAGATTAAATCACAATTTCTCACAATCCAATGCAAATCAAACTAAAAATAAAGGAATTAACTCTTTAATCACACAACCCAAAGACAACATGTTCATTTTCATGAGATGTGTTCAATCAAGATCATAATCTATAAACCCTAGAACTCATTTCATAAGTCTTTCCCAAGATGGAACTCAAATCAAGAAAAATCAAAGGATTTAAAGTTCAATTCTTAAATTTAACCCATATTATCCATAACTCAAAACCTTAGTTCATTTAAATGTTAAATCTTTAACTAAATCCTTGATTTTATGAAATTGATGAGTTATCCACAAGGATCAAAGATATATTAACTTACCTTCACTCAAATCTGTGAATTCTCCCCTTGATTTCTTCAAATTCCTAGCTCTCTCTCTCTCTCTCTCTCTCTCTCTCTCTCTCTCTCTCTCTCTCCTTCCCAAGAGATATTTTATGAGTCCCTAAGCTAAGACTCACACACATATATAGATAATTTAAGCTAATCACCAATTAGATTTAGCTAATAAAGCTCACATGAACTAAAACTAAAACTTAAGCTAATTAAATTCAATTAATTCATTACGAATTGTAATTTTCTAAAATTTCCCCATAAGTTCCAAAAATCATGCTAAACACAGATATAAAGTCAATTTTGGCTTACCGCGCAAAGCTTTCAATTTCCAGTCCAAAGGTTCTAATTTCAACAGATTTTCTCATAACCGACAGATACAAGTTTATAAACATGTAATGCACACATTTAAACATGGAATTTCAAATCACATATAATGAGGGAGTTAAAGCATGTAAAACAGTCGAGTTGTTCACTACAACCAAAAAGGGTTTTACGGCGCGCAATGCACGCCGTAAAAACCCTTCTACAACGTGCAGCGCGCGTCATATTATGACCAGTCACGGAAAGTCATTCACTTTCAACGGCATGCTTCGTACGCTGTTAAAAACTATTTAACGACAAATTTTGTACGTCGTCGTTACTTTTTCTACGACATACTATAGTACGCCGTTAAAAATATTTGACGGCAGATTTTGTGCGTCATTGTTACTTTTTCTACGACTACTTTTGCACGCCATTAATTGGTGAGACAAATAACGACGCTGATTGCGTGCCATAAAATATGTAATACAATGACTTATGCCTGCCGTATAATATGCAATTTTTTTTTATTATTATTTATTTAAATTGAGCAGGTTCTATTTGACCAATTTTGTACAATCTAACAAATATTACAAACAAGTATCACAAAACATCAATCAACCACCACCAAAATATTGTTTAAAACATCAAAAAGAAACTATATCCATAAATTATAAACATTTAACAATTGTCTATACATTCCAAACATTCGAAAACTATATGCTTTAGTTCTAAACTGTACAAAAAGTTTAAACCATCCAAAACTATGCATATCTAACTTTCTAAACATATCGACAACTATTAAGAGATTATCTAAAACTACCGACAATAGTTCCTATAGCAGTTGCAGCTGTAGCAAATCCAGTTGCTCCTATCACAGGGACGAGGGTGCCCAATGTATGTGTTAGGGCACCTAAACCCGTGACAATAGCTGGAGCAACTAACCCTGTTGCATTTTTTGTCTACATGACAAAGGAAACTTCACATAAGTACAAAAACCAACGACTCAATGACAAAAATATTTCTTAAGGTATTAAGAAATGATCGAGAAATTTTAAAACATCAACAAAATATTTCCAAAATTAATAAGATAATTCAATGTCCCCATAAAAGCAATGTCATAATGAAAAATTAGCAAAAATTCATATTTTTTTACAAACAATAGCCAACATATTTTTTGGGGTTTCATTGTATTCAATCTAAGAGCACATGATTTTTTACAAACAATAGCCAACATGTTTTTTCATTACAAATTCCAAATCAGTTTTTGTACGAAAAAAATTTTTTAATGACATATAAGAACTTCTCTAAAACAGTGAAGAAAAATCATGCCTTTGAGAAGGAGAGAAGATAAGAAGAGAACAAGAGAGGAAGAGAAAACCAACCTGTTGACGCCGGATGAACAGAACATAGAAATCAAAGAGAATATAAGAAAATGAGCAGAGTTAGGATTCAAAGGTTCCAAACCAATCGACATACATGCTGTGAAGCTGTTAGTATATTCAAGAAAATCAATTTATAAACAAGTTTAGTTGTGATTTCATAGACAGAATAAACCTTTTTGTTTCTGAGGAAGCATTTGCAAAACAGTAGAAGAGTGAATCTAACAGGAACTAACCTTGTTATACACCCCTATGTATGGAAGAAGCCATCCAAACCCGTCTAAGAGCAAGTTGTAACTGCAGATTTACAGATATTCAATGCTTCTCTTGTCTTTGTTGGACAAGTCAAATGCTTTGGCGGCTGGATGAGAAAGAATAATCACCAAAAATAGGCTTTGACCAAACATAGCTTCTTCTATAACTGTATAATATCATAATTAACGGGATACAAAACCGAAATAACATTTTAATACTACCCATTGAGTCGGAAGGTATTGCAAGAAACCATGAAAGTAATGTTATCGCTGGCAAATAAAGTATTGCCTGCGTAGTGCTCTATGCAATTTTTCCTCTATGTAATGATCACAGTGATTGCCCCAAGTATGCATAACATTTTAGATAATTAGAAAGAACAGATTTATATTAACTTCAATATGGATGTGATAAAATGTTGTAACTACACAGTGCACATGAAGGAATTTATGATTGAAAGTTTGACACTTTTTAGAGTGTGGAATGTACTTGTAGAGTTCCTATGTTATGTGTTGTTGTCTCTGCAATGGTGATCTACAGAACATGGATCACATCACAAGTTAAAAATTTTGAGTTGTAGCTGTCTTTGTTCCTTGCAAAAGTTCTTTACAAATATATCCATGTCACAGGCAGTTAATCTAGCTTACCATGGCTTAGAGGATAATGAACCTGGAACTGTGAGTACTTACTTATCAAGGTAATAGTATAACTTTAAAATCCAAGGGATAAATTTTGCTACAGTGCATCAATACCCTCAATCTAGTGCTACTTTTTGTAACCATTTTATTTGGCAGCCTGGTGCAAAACACATTTGAGGATCTGGAAGACAGTGGATGTGTAAGGTGAATGAAGACAGCGTAAAGCCTACGATGTTGGGTTGAATAGTCTCTCAGCATTACCTAAGCTACATGATCGTGTCAATGTTTGGTTCAAACATAGGCCAAAATACATCACTTGAAGTAAAAATTGCAACATATCGACTATTTAACTTTTATTTTTGTTTTCTTTAAACAATGTTTTAACTCACTTATTTTCATCCCAGGTTTTCCTTCACAGACACTATGATGTCTCTATTAGAAGGCATTTTCTTACTAATACTTAAAAGTCTGCTTTGCAATTACAAGGTTAGGTTGGGCTAGTCCTAAGTTAAATGACCCCAAATCATAAATCAAGGCCAAGTTACTGTGTCAAGGCAATTCCAAACAACAGTCAGATAATTAGCTAATAGATCAACCAGAGCAATGAAAAGAATGTGTTTCTTCTGACTCATGATGTGGACACTGATCTTTTAAGGGAGTGTTTGGAAAGACCCTGTTAAAACCTTTAGTGGATAATTAAGGAGGCTGTGACAGGTTTATGGCCACGTTTAATTCTAGGATGGATTTGAGAAAAGCCTGAATGTATTTTCATGGCTTCAATTCTATTTGGAGGGGGTTGTAAAAGCATTATACCGAAGTGTTGACTTTTTACTGGAAAGAGGAGGTAAGCAAAGTAGTCTCAAGTTCTCAAAATGCTATCACAAGAGGCATGCAATTTTTATTTGAATAAGGAGGCAAATCTAGGATATTGTTTTGGTGAACGATAAATACGCCAATTCCAGGTTGCTTAGGAAGAAATTGTGATCTACTACGCATGCAACAAATACTCCATGCATACTACATGGCTGATAATAAAAAACAAATATATATATATATATATACATAGATGACAATCAAACTTTGAATAAATTACCTCTAAAGGAGTTTCCTTTCTCTCCGCAGCAGCAACAAGTGTTTCAATATTTAAATCAGAGCCAAACGCTGTGCAAGTAAATATAACCAAAACATGCTCACAAAACTAGCACAAGTATACTAAAGACATAAGAGTTTGGCTAGAGGTCACCGGCTGGTTTTTGCTGCCACCGACAATGTATATTGCCGGTCGGCACTGTTTAGTGCCGGTCGGCACTCTTTTTGGCCAAAATGGAATATAAAAATCCATGCATATAGAAACAGAAAATTACTTGCTGAGGTAATTGCTCGAGATGGACGAGCAAAACCAGTACAGTAGAACAGCACAGATGAAGGACTCGATGCAAACTGTAACAAAATTATATGCAAGGAACAAAAAAAATCAGAAACAAAATTTTGATCCCACAAAAAGTAGAAATTACACTGACTACACTTGCAACTGAAAAGGAATCAAAGTGCATGCCTTCTGAGTGCCAGCTACATCAGCTAGACAAATTTACAGAGGCCAATACAAAGCTCTCATTTTAGCTCATTTAAAAGAAGATATGATCAGTACATCACGTTCTTATCATTAAATTAAATTAATAATGCACATTTTTTTAAAAAAAATGTAGTCCCTTTTCCGGACTTTCCAGTACTAGCTTGCAACCCACCCACTTCAATTATAAGGAAAATGATTAATTATCCATGTAAGAGCAACTCAATCTTACAGGTCCTGACAATGATGCACTTTTATGACAAAATTCAAACCTTGATCATAATATTTGATATCCTTCCAAATATTCATAGAAATATACATCCAAACGACAAAATTGAAGAAAATGACCTCAGAAGGTTTAGAACAGTCATAAGGTTTAGAAAACCTTACAATAAGAATGTCATAAAAATTGGTTACCTCCATGGCCATCATAAACACCAAAGAAAGATGTGGATGTGTCCAAATCCAGATGAGCTACATGCTTTAGAACACAACAATTCTCATATGATTACAACACATAATCAGCTAAAAAGACAACTCCAACAAATCTCCAAAAACAATTTACGATTGTTCTAGAGAGCCCTCATGACTGAGAAGATGACAAAAAATTTAAGAGATAAGATGGCATCATTCAAAGAAGAGTACATGTAACACAACACAAAAATAAGATTGAAAATCTTATCAATTTGGGGAATAAATCTTGTCAACATGTCAATCACTACATATGCCAGCTCTTCCATGAGGATCAAAGATGCAGGGGATACCTGGAGTATTAGTGGGAAGAGCAGCACCCCTACATATTTAGGGAATGCCAAACTAATCTCATCGATTGCATTGCCCAAAATATAAAATAAAAAGAGTAAAAATGTAAAGTACTAGAAAATAGCCATATAAAAATAAATAAATAAATGTTCTCAAATAACAAACAACTATTACTTCTAATGCACATTATCTGACTCTATATCATTTATTCACTAGTACCCTTTTTCTTGAAATATAGAATGCCAACACTATGTTCAAAGCAAAAAGGAAGGTAGAAATATGTCTAATATATTTCCCTTTAAAACTAATAAAATGATCAGTGTATGGTAGCATTACAATTCAACCACTTATAACATATCCAACAGCACCACAATACACAAATGAAGTCATAATATGCATTGTTCTTCATCTGACTCAAAATCATTATTCATCTTTCTACAAAATTGTTATTTTTGTAGGTTCATAGTCAAGAATAGAAGCATTACTCCCCCACAGAAAGAATAAAAACGAAACAGATAAAACTATAACAATAAAGAAGTATGAACCACTAATTACTGATGGAAGCCAGATACCAAATAAGGACTGTAACAATGTGTTAAACCTTGAAACAAAGAGTAAGGTCTGTATCACCTTAGCCTTCTCAACCTGTGAACCAAAAAGAAAAAAAAAGAGACTGGTGAATTGAGTCAAGGGCAAATGGACTGGGGGAAAAGCAGACAGAGGTCATGAAAATAGGTGTGAATGTGCTTACATTGCGACCACCCATTTGATTGACATAGTTGGAATCAAGACCGTAAGTACCTAGAGTCATGATACAATGTTGGAACCCCAAAACCAGAGCTTGAACTGCATTATTCAAAAAAAAAAATAAATTTACTTTTTTCTCTTCATTCAAATATTAGTTCTTTGAAGAAAAAAAATATATATTAGAAGTTCAATTGTCATTTCCAATAGACATTAGTGAAAATACCTATGCATAAATCAAATGGCTAAAACAAGTATTCAGAAGGCCTCAAACAAATTCTTCAAAAAGTTTGAATTCATTATCATAATTAATTTTTAATGATCAACTAAGAAGCACGGACACTTCTAAGAAGGTAACGTATCCGTGTCGTATCCGTGTCGGACACCGACACTCTTTGGACACTTTCCCGACACGTGTCCGACACTCTTTAAAACGTGTCCTATTTTTTAAAGACCCGGACACTCTTTAGACACTTGGAGAATACATGTGTATCTCTTAAACACACGTGTCTATCAATTAGACACATGTGAAACCAATTATAAGTTTGAACAAAACAACTTAAGATACAATAATAAAACAAAAATCATATAAATTCATAAGAATTATTGTCATATTTAATATTTTTATTATCTTTGAATGATATATTCATATATATAACATATAATAAATATATAAAATTATATATTTCATGCGTGTCCCCCGCGTGTCGTGTCCTGCATTTTTTAAAAATTAGCGTGTCGGCGTGTCCGTGTCGCATCCGTGTCGTGTCACGTGTCCGTGTCCATGCTTCTTAGATGATCAATAACGAAGGAAAATGGAAAAATTAAAAAATTACCATATTCTCTTCATTCAAATTGTTGAAGAAAAACCATCACTTGCATCTTGATTTTTTTTTTTTTTTTTTGATAAATATCATTTGCATCTTGATTTTTAAATAGAAACATTTCCAATAGACATTATTGAAAATAAAAAAATAAAAAATAAATAAATCAGTTTATATCATTTCTGTATCTGCACATTGCTATATACCTTGGGAAAAAATATATATATAGAAAAGTTCCGCATTAAAAATATGTGGATTAAATTCATCTTGGCGTAATCCACATCACGCCAAGTTTAAATTAACATCATAAATTATTATGGACGCTTTTCTGGGTAAGTAAGCATTTTTGGTATCCAAAAATTGTAAACAATATTCTGAAGGCCCCATACAAATTCTTGAAAAAAGTTTGGTTTGGATTCATTATCTTAATTAATTTTTAAAGATCAAGACAAAAATAAAGTAATATATGTATATATAGGTGATAAATTCAATTCAAAGATTGCAATGATATAAGAAGCAAAAGAATTATTGGATGCTTGGCAACAGCTCCATCACTGAATGTGGTTGTATCTCCTCAAATTAGTGTAAGAAAAAAAAAAAAAAAAAAAAAAACAGAAAGTGGGCAGAGAGAATTCAAATACTACATGACCAACCATAAGTAGTAAACAGAGCAATCTTCATCATGAACAACTATAAGAATTTACATTTCAAGAAATTATTGCTACATTAATAGATGTCATCTCATTAGAACTTTCATAAAAGAAAAAAAAATAAAAGTTTGTACAGTAGGCTTGATCGAGTGTAAACAGCGGACTGAGAGATAACATCAAAAATCAAATTTATGCAATATAAAAACTCCAAATGAAACAACGCATTCTGAAAAACATGACATGTGCATGAATATGTAAAACACACATGTATAATAAAGCTTCCTCAATGCCAGAAAGTTAGGAAGAAGCAGCACGAATAATACTAAGTAGAGCCCCCAAATCTAATAGGTAATATTTACATGGACATTATAGCATGGGGAAGTATTTCAAAAAGAACAATGCATTTACCTTATTTATTCATAACCAATTGTTTATGCATTCAGAATGGTACAAGTGTTTGTAGGAAATGACAGTCAAGGTGTCACCATCCTCATAGTCAACCTGTAGATAACACACCTGATACATGAAGACAAATGTTATCCAAACAAACCTTAATAATTATAATAATCTAAAAACTGCACTCGCAAATCATTGTTTTCATCCTGAGTGCTTTGTGTCTTATAATTCACTGAAGGTAAAGAGGCAATTGTATCAGAAGAAAGCCCTATGCTCTCAGTTCTAACTACTTTCCCCAATGCAAGCAGCTACTAAAATATCAAACCAAACTCCATTAGCAAAGTATAATAATGCTTCAACCAACAAATTTACCTCATATGATAGCTCATTCGGATCTAACTCTTCCCACGTATCCTGAAAGAACCCAGTGACACATGAGATATTAAGAACTAGTTAAGATTAACTTTAAAAGCAACAACTTTGGTAAACATATGCATACAAATGCATACATAACCTGAATTTCATATATATGATTAATAGCCATAGACTAAAAATCTTATTTCATTACAAAAACAGAGAGTGGGGAGAGAGACTTCAAATACTACATGCTTAATTTTTCTTTTTCTTCAAATTTTGTCCATTGTCCATCTCCCCCACACACTACCCATGAGAATGAAACATCTCCTACAGGCAGATTATCAAGCAATCAATTCATGAAGATGAAACATCTCTTGTAGGCAATTTATCAAATTTATGAACATCAATCAATTTTATATATTTCACATACATATCAATCCACGAAATCCAGACATATCCATCAAACTCCAAACCAACAATCAATGCATTCGAAGATGAAAATCTCTCATATTATGACATAAATTAACAAAGAAAAAAGAAGACGGAGAGAGAGAAAAGAACCCAAGCCTTCGAATTTGTCAATAGAAAAAAGAAGAAGCTGAAATTGTTAGGGGAAAAACAATGGATTATCGAAGTTTTCAAGACGCCACCCCCCCCCAATTAAGCTATTAACTATACCCCTGCCTTACCCCTCCCCAGCAATACCCTCTGGTAACCACCCTCAAGGACCAAACTCAGTAATCCCCTCGCCTATCCTCCAAAATCCGACGATCAACCTACCCCTTCCCAGCCCCTCTGCCATCGCAGAACCATAAGAGAGAGAGTGAGAGAGAGAGAGAGAGAGAGATGAGGGGAACAACAAATAATCATACAAATTGAGTCAATCCGAACATACCTCAAGAATCGAACTGAGATTTTTTCCAGATCTAAGCGAAGACAAGAACGAAACCCTTCCCCTTTGAACCGTTGATCGTCGCCGCCACCGAAGAGAGCACCATTCTATGGGGGCATTTCACTGTATAAGCCAAAATAATAAAGGAATTCCCAAACTAAGCCTAGTTGTGAAAGATTTCTCAAAATGAGCTAACTCGCGGTTCATAATCGCGAGTTCAACACTTTTTCACTCCCGTCACCTGAGACTTGCCAAAATTGAAACTTGCTGTTACCAAAAGTGAGTTTCATTAAGAACTCGCGGTTACGAAATGCGAGTTTAATTAAGTTTTTTTCCTTTAAACTCGCTTTTTACAAGCACGATTTCATGCTGAACTCGCTTTTTCAAAACACGAGTTCATCAAAAAATAGATTTCTTCTGAACTCGCTGTTCATAACCACGCGTTTAGAGCAAATTTTTTTTCTTTAAGTGGAATCGTGGTTCACAACCACAATTTTAGAACTTCTATTTAAACCCCCCAGCCCCATGTTTTCCATTCACGCTTTCTCCTCTCCCCACTGCTGTCTCTCTCTCGCTCTTTACTATATGTTCTCTCTCGCTCTTTACTCTCTGTTCTCTCTCTCTCTGGAGCTCGCTGCTCTGTCTCTGGAGCTCCCTCTGATTGATTCAGTACTGTCTCTCTCTCGTTGATATGGCTTCTATCATCTATTTACTGTGAATAAATTAGGATTAAAGTTTATATTTGTGAATATATTTGTGTTTGTGAAAATGTGAATAAATTAGGGTTAGGGTTCATGAATGTGGGGTTAGGGTTAGGGTTTATATTCGTGAATAAAATGTTGTGAAATTAGAAATAATAAATTAGGGTTACGGTTTATATTTGTGAAATTTTAAGTATAGATAATTTGTTGAATGTGTTGAATTTTAATTATAGATAATTTGTTGAATTTGTTTAATTATAGATAATTTGTTGAATTTTAATTATAGATAATCTGTTGAATGTGAAATCTTTTGCTATAGATAATTTGTTGTTGAATTTGTTGAATGTGTTTAATTATAGATAATTTGTTGAATTTTAATTATAGATAATATGTTCGATGTGAAATCTTAAATTTTAAATTAGGGTTAGGGTTAGGGTTAGGGTTTATATTTGTGAAATCTGTTTAGAAATCTGTTGAATGTGAATGTTGAATGGTTTATATTTATCTTAAATCTGTTTATAATTGTGAAATCTGTTGAATGTGAAATCAGATTTGTATTGAATGTGAAATCAGATTTCTGTTCAATGTGAAATCTGTTGAATGTTGCATCTGTTTAGCAAAATTTAAATATTATGTTTGAAATAAGAAAATGAGGGTTATGGTTTTCTATTGAATGTGAAATCAGAAATGAGGGTTTTGGTTTTGAATTAGGGTTTTGAATTGATGAATGTGAAATCATTTTTCAATTAACGGTTTTAAATTGTGAAATCAGAAATGAGGGTTATGGTTTCAGAAATTAGGGGTTAAGAAATTTATGATAAGTTAAAATTTTTAAATAATGTTATATAATTTTTTTTAGGAACAAATAATTTTTACGTAATGAATAGATAATTATCTATAATAATAATAATTACATAAGAAAGAGAAACGTTAATTTGGCTGTAAAAATTATTATTAATTAGGTGATGTGGAGTAGTAATAACTTAAAATTAATAAAGTAACAAAAATAATTTTGTTCTAACTTTCAATTTTTTAAGTAAGAATAAGAAATTACGAGAATAGTTGTTAAAAGGTCGTTCCAAAAAGTCAAAATTAATTCCTCTCTAGCGATGCTCTCTCTAGGGCATCTCCAGTAGGGGTTAGGTCTTGCCCAGTGGTGCAAGTTTTCTCTCGCCATCTACGGTGAATATTGGAGGCCGCTGTGATTGGCGTTATGGTCGACACTATTGCCGATCTAGCTAGTCGGTTAACTTTTACGCCGGATGAACAAGATACTGTGGTCGTGGATGAGTCGTTAACCATGTCCGTTGCCGAGAGGGCTGGGTTAGATTTAGTGGGAAAGGTGCTGACCACTCGCCCTTTCAATACAGAGGCTATGAAGTCTATGCTTCTGCAGATTTGGAGACCAGTGCAAGGGATGGACTTCCATGTCATTGGGGATAATTTGTTCCTGTTTCAATTTCACCATATAGCGGATAAACGCCGGGTGATGCTTAATGGCCCATGGAGTTTTGATAAACACCTTCTTCTCCTGAAGGAGGTGGATGTGCACCTTCAACCCTCCGAGATCCGACTGTCTGAGATTGCCTTTTGGATCCAGGTTCATAATCTGCCTATCCTCAGTATGACTAAGGAGGTGGGTTATCTGATTGGGAATACGATTGGCTCTACTATGGATGTTGAATATGGCGCTGGTGGCCTGGCCGTTGGCCGATATATGCGCATAAGAGTAACACTTAATGTGGCTAAACCGTTGCGCCGGGGCATGAAGATTGCGATCCATAACCGGGAGTCTGTTTGGGTGCATTTTAAATATGAAAGATTACCAAACTTCTGTTATTTTTGTGGCCTTTTGGGGCATAGTGAGAAGGAATGCAATACGCTGCTGTCACTCCCAGATACTGGCTCTGGTAAAGCATTGCAATATGGACCATGGCTACGTGCGGATGTTCAAAAAATGAGACCTCGCCCTCCGTCTCCTGCTGCGAGCCGTAGTCCGAACAGAGGTAAGGATGGTGCTGATGGGCTGTCGGTGCCGGAGACGGAACTTCACCGTGAAACGGGACCAGAGTTGGTCGTGTCCCCTCCTGTTTTGGAAGGTGTCTATCCTTTTGGAAAGGATGATCAATCCGTACGTACACATGCGCAGATTTTGGCGCAGACTGGGGGCGTTGGAGATTTCTTGCCTTCCCAGAAGGAGTGTGAGCGGGAACGTGTGAAGAATGATGATTTTTTGAAATCTGGGCCTCCTCAAGGTGGGCTCGTTCAGGACAAGGTGGCCTCTGGCCCGCCAAAGCCCAGTCAGGAAGCTGGGTTAATTCATGAGGAATTTCTTGCAGCCCATTCTACGGGGAACTATGGGAGTTTGGCCTCGTCTGCGAAGGTTCAGTGTGTGGGCCCATTTATGCCTTCTCATTCGATGGAAATAGACCCAAGGTTAGTGACACCACCTTCTGTTTTGGTGACCAGAGAGGAGCCTCTTATTTCATTAGCACCAGCTGGTAGGGTGGGGAAGAAATGGAAGAAAATAGCTCGTCCTCAAATCGGCGAGTTTGAGCTTGATTCTTTACATGTAGGTCACAAAAGGAGCTTGATTGAAACGACGGTTCTAGCCGATGAAGGTGATTCCAAGGAGAAACGAGTTCGGCTTGATGATCTTGTGGTCGATCTGGATTCAACGGTGGTGGCTGGGACCCAGCCCCACCGACAGCCATGGAAATCATCTGTTGGAACTGCCGTGGGCTTGGGAACCCACGGACAGTTCGTTTTCTTCAGCTCTTGTTGAAGAAGGAAGTTCCCACTCCGGTTTTCTTGATGGAAACCAAACTTGATGCTCGAGCTATGGAGAGGATTTGGTGTAAACTTGGGTTACAGGGGTGTTTTACGGTTGATCGTGTGGGACTCTCGGGAGGTTTAGCTTTATTATGGATTGGTGACATTCAGCTACAGATTAAGAGTTTTTCAAGGGGCCATGTTGATTCAGTTATCCTTTCTGACACTGGGATTGCTTCATGGCGTTTTACTGGGTTCTATGGAAACCCGATCGCTTCTCTACGGAATGATTCGTGGGAACTGTTGCGACGCCTTCAGGATCAGATGCATATGCCGTGGTTGTGTGCGGGAGATTTCAATGAAATTTTGTATGCCCATGAAAAATCTGGAATGGCGGAAAGAAGTCAAAGGCAGATGGATGGATTCCGCCAGGTCCTTTCTGACTGTGACTTAGCTGATTTGGGTTTTGAAGGGGCGGCATTCACTTGGTGTAATGGTCGGGCGGGGGCTGGTTTGATTCGGGAACGTTTGGATAGATGTGTGGCCAATGAGAGGTGGTTACATTTTTTTCCGATGGCTCGGGTCTACCATTTGGGAGGTACATCATCTGACCATCTTCCTATATTATTAGATCTGGACGGGGTTAAAGCTCAGATGGCCCACGGGCCGAAATACCGAAAGTTGTATCGTTTCGAAGCAATGTGGTTGAGGGAGGAGGCTTGTGAAGGCATCATTACACGGGAATGGCACCAAGACAGTAATTTCTCCGGTGTTGAGCTTCTGTCTGGTAAATTGCGAGCTGTGGCTTCTCAGTTACAAGCTTGGAACTGGCAGGTTCTGGGTAATGTGCAGCGTAAGCTGCATATAAAGTTGGCAGACATCCAACGGCTACAAGCTTTGCCGATTCTTAGTGCTATTGATTTGGAGGCGTTGCGTCATGCCCAATTAGAGGTGGATGAGCTCCTTGAAAAAGAATCGGTGATGTGGGCTCAAAGAGCCCGTACAAATTGGTTGAAGGATGGGGATAGAAACACTGCCTTCTTCCATGCGAAAGCTTCCCAACGGCAGAAGAAGAAAGCTATATCTGGTCTGGGAAATGGGAGGGGTGAGTGGTGCTCGAAGCCAGCTGAATTGGAAAAGATTGTGATCAGCTATTTTCAAGATTTGTTTACCACCCATAATCCTCGGGATATGGACGAGGTAGTTGACTGTATTACTCCCTCTTTACCTGCAGGCATGGCTCAGCGTTTGACTAGGCCTTTTGTCGCAGACGAGGTTTGTCTAGCCTTGTTCCAGATGCACCCCACAAAGGCCCCTGGGCCTGATGGTACTCCAGCTCTTTTCTTTCAAAAATTCTGGGATTTGGTAAGCGGCGATGTGTGTCGGGCTGTTTTGGGAATTCTGAATGAGGGGTATGATGTTTCCGAAATCAATAATACTTACATTGTTCTTATTCCAAAAGTGAAACACCCACAATTGCCGAGTCAATTTCGTCCTATAAGCCTGTGCAATGTAGTGTATAAACTAGTTTCGAAAGTCTTAGCTAACAGGATTAAGGAGGTGTTGGCTACGGTTGTGTCAGTCAATCAGAGTGCTTTTGTTCCCGGCCGGGCTATTACAGACAATGTTTTGATGGCGTTCGAAGTATTCCATTTCCTTAAGAATAAAAGATTGGGAACCGGGTTTTTTGCTTTAAAGCTTGATATGAGTAAGGCTTATGACCGGGTGGAGTGGAGTTTCTTGGAGGCGGTTATGATTAAGATGGGCTTCCCTTTCGAATTTGTTGGATTGGTGATGCATTGTGTCTCGAGTGTCTCTTATTCAGTGCTTCTAAATGGTAAACCCACACGTTGTTTTCGACCTTCGCGGGGCCTTCGGCAGGGAGATCCCATTTCCCCGTATCTGTTCTTGCTGTGTGCTGAAGCTTTATCGGCTCTGATCCGACGGGCTGAAGTAGAGGGGCGCCTTTCGGGTATCTCTATTTGTCGAGGTGGGCCTCAAATTTCCCATCTTTTTTTCGCTGATGATAGTTTGTTGTTTGCTAAAGCGAATGACCAGTCGTTGCATACCGTTCACGGTCTGCTACGGAAATATGAGGTGGCCTCTGGCCAACAGGTGAATTTTGACAAATCCGGGATATGCTTCAGTCCGAATGTACGGCTGGAGGAACAGGTTCGCCTTTCAGCTCTAGTGGGTGTGGGCCAATTGGTGACTAGCGGGAGATATCTGGGGATGCCGTCTGTTGTGGGCCGGTCAAAGAAGGCAGTGTTTGGTTATATAAAGGATAAAGTGTGGCAACGTCTTAATGGATGGAAGGAAAAGTGCTTATCGGCAGCAGGCCGAGAAACTCTTATTAAGGCAGTTGTTCAAGCTATCCCAACTTATATCATGTCCTGCTTTGAATTGCCAGATGGACTGTGCCGTGAGATTAGTGGCATGATTGCCCGATTCTGGTGGGGTCAACGGGAGGAACGGCGTAAGATTCACTGGTGTAGTTGGCCAACCCTTTGTAAGGTGAAACCTGAAGGCGGGATGGGATTTCGATCTATTGTGGCCTTCAATAAAGCCTTGTTGGCTAAGCAATCTTGGAGACTCCTTCAATCCCCGAACAGTTTGGTGGCCCAGGTTCTGAAAGCCAAATATTACCCACAATGCTCGATTATTGATGCACCCCTAGGGGCCAGTCCGTCCTTTTCGTGGAGGAGTATTTGGAATGCGCGTTCTCTATTGTTGGAAGGTTTACGGTGGCGCGTGGGCAATGGGGCTCAAATTTGCATTTGGCAGGACAAATGGGTTCCGCGGCCTTTTTCTTTCAAAATCTGCACCCCTCCTTCTCACCTGGACGTTAATGCTAAAGTAAGTGCTTTGATTGATCACGATGTGGGGAATTGGGATGAGGGAGTGCTTGGTGCTTGCTTCCCCCCCTCAGAGATTGAGATTATTAAATCGGTTCCTATATGTCCGTTGTTGGCAGAAGACATATTAGTATGGCATTATACAAAACAGGGTCAGTTTCGGTTAAATCGACATACCATATTGAGATGAGTATCCGTAGAAGATCTGAGCATGCTTCGTCGTCGAATGGTGGGCTGGCTCGGGCTAGCTTTTGGAAGAGTTTCTGGAATATGCGGATCCCTGGTAAGATTAAAGTTTTCGGCTGGAAACTGTGTTTGGAAATTTTGCCTGTGCGCTCTAACTTACGAACTCGTAAGGTTTTAACTATGGCAGATTGTGGCCTCTGTCATCAGGCTCCAGAATCCACTCACCATTGTTTTTTCGACTGCCCTTTTGCCAAAAAGGTGTGGGCCTGCTGTAGGCTCGCGCTGGTTGTTCACCAGAAATGGTCTGGGACCTTGTTTGACTGGATTTCAGAGTTCATTTCATCTGTCGATTTAGTAACGGGGGAGTTGTTTTGGGTAATATGTTGGTGCATCTGGACACACCGCAACCAAGTGGTGTTCAATAACACGGTCCACACTGAGGTGGAGCTTGCTCGGTATGCATCTGACTATTATCAAGAAGTTTGCGCTGTCCAGACTCGTATTCAAGTGCCGCAGCACGTTCTCCTGCCAATTCGTTGGACTCCTCCTGCAGAAGGGATGGTTAAAGTTAATTTTGATGGGGCTTGCTCTGCTGCTGATGGCTTTATTGGTGTTGGGATTGTGGTTCGGGACCATACGGGTGCTGTCATTGCTGCCATGTCAGCCAAACGGGTGTCAACGATGGAGGTGGATTGCATCGAGGCCTTTGCA
>NW_021024971.1:516043-531279 GCF_004153795.1 Camellia sinensis
GGTGCAATTCCTTTGGTGTTTGTCATGCCCGAACGACTTCCAGTGGTCTGGTATAGCCACCTGCCTGTGTTTGCGGTGAGTTCCTAGGAGACCAACTGAGACGGTGGAAACTAGAGTTCGAATGGCTTATGCCTAGAACGCAAAGGTTCGGGAATTCCGAGACTAAAGTCTGGTTTAAATACCCAGAGGTATATCCTCGGCTTGAAATCTGTATGGCAGCCCCATAGATTGAGATAACATGTGTATGCGCCTCAATTCTGGATACTGAACCAACCTAGTCTGTCACCCTGTTGGAGAATAGGGAAAGCGACGACCATAGTCAGGGAGAAAAGTAGTACCTGTGGCTCAATCAAGAAGAAGCGAGAGATCCCCAGCAGCATGAGGCACGATATTGCATGTACGGTTCATTCGAGGCTAGTGTGACCAGATGAACCGCGCAGGTACTGTATTTTCTCCGTGTGAGACGTGGCGAGAATTGAATAATTCTCCGTATTCTTAACTGCATGAAATGTGGTTATTGCTTTGCATTCTTGCTTAAAATTGTTACATCTATTGTGAATATGTGCTTCATTACAGCTTACTGCATTTGCATCATCATGGAGTACCTTCGGCTTCTTGCATTGTCGGTTGCATTTTGCCCCTGCCTGTGGGCATGCCTGCGAGCACATTTCTGTTTGTCTTGCCTGTTTGTCTAAGTTTTCGGCCTTGTCAAAAATGGGTCGTCTCTGGGCTTTGACATTCACTCCCGTCACTCATGACTTCCGAGTTTTGTCAAAGAGGGGCAACTGTAGACACCCCATTTTTGACTGACCTTAAGACTCAGACGTCACCAGTTGAGCGCTCGGTGATATTGCATATTGTGCTCGTTCAGAAGTTTCAGAGTCCCGGCTGCAAGCCTTGCCTCTGGACTTCCGGACTCTTTCGTGCCTTGCCTCGGTTTGCGAACCAGGTTTTGTTTTCCCTGTTTGCGAACCAGGGAGAGGCCTCGTAGATCATCTCTCAGTGACCGTAGGCTACGTTTCGTGGTCGTAGGCCATTTTTCCCGTTTGGAGCCCGGTTTTCGATTTTTCGGAGCCGATGGCCGTGTGCCTCGGTTCGGGACCACCTAACCACCTCCGTTTGCTTCGGTTTTTGGTATACACCTTATTTCCTCCCTTTTGAGGGACACTGGGGTCCGAGAGACTAACTTCGTGGTCAAATGCCACCTCCGGTGCTTAACAGTCAGTTTTCGGGCCCCCGGACCGCGTGTTTTGGCCCCCGAACCTTCGTTTTGCATCGGTTTGGGTTCATTTTTGTTGGAGACCTTATTTTCATGGTTAGGAAGCTTGTAGGAGGGTGGGAGGCCAGCAATTGTTCTGAAAAGCCAGCTTTATTTCTTCATCGCTCTCCGACGCCCGCTTTCCTCACTTGAAAGCCAATGTTGACCACCCCGGGGCCACTTTCTTGAACCCTAAACCCCATATTTGTGTTGTACACACCTGGGAGGCCACCAATATTTGGTGGCCGACCAGTAATTGTGCCTGACCCTTTTGACCCCCTCTAAAAAATGGTCTTTTCTCTCTCCTGGTTCACTTTTTCTGGGTTTCAATCACATAGTTGTGTTGTGCACACATGGGAGGCCACCTTTTGGAGGTGGCCGACCAGTAATTGTGCTTGCCCCTTTTGACCCTTGGTCGGTCGGCCAGGGGAGGTGGCCGGCCGGCCACCTGAACCCTCAAAACCTGGCCGGCCATGACCCCCTTACCTGGTTCCTTACAGATATGTCCTCTTTTTCCCCCCAGATCCTATATCTGAGGGGGACTCTTTTGGGGGGGGGGAATTTGAATTTGATTTCCCCCCATTCCTCCATTCCTTTGCCTATATAACCAGCACCCCCAGCTGCATTTCAGAGGGTTACAAAATTTTGTTTGGAGCTCTTGCATTAAATCTCCCTCTCTCTCTATTCCAACCCTCCAAATACCCTTAGTCCTACACCATTTACCCTACACCTCATAGCACAAGGCCTCCATCCTCCATTCCAGTAACTTGAGGCTGCTTTCCAGAGGTGAAGAGCTCCCAAAATTGGTCCAAGAGCTGTTGGTCCATTGGTCTGCAAGGGTGAGTCCCATTTTTCCTCTTTTGTGCCTTATTTTGCTTTGTATCTAAGCCATACTTGATAGCATTTTTGGGCTCCGACCCAAACTTTAAATAGTCATATTTTGAGCCCCTTTTCATGGTTGATCAAGGACCTCCTGCTGTTTGAGGTCCCCTACTACCACTTGCTTTTTTATCTCTCTTTTAGGCCAATTATTGCATAGTATTTTAGGCCTATTTTTGAGTTGTTTTGGACTTTTCCGTAAACTGTAAAATATCTTGTTTTGAGCCCCTATTCAACATTGTTGAAGGGCTCTCCTCTTTTTGAGGCCTCCTGCTATCACTTGCTTCTTTATCTCTCTTTTAGGCCAATTTTTGCATAGTATTTTAGGCTTATTTGTGAGCTGTTTTGGACTTTTCCATAAACTGTAAAATATCTTGTTTTGAGCCCCTCTTCAACATTGGTGAAGGGCTCTCCTCTTTTTGAGGTCCCCTACTACCACTTGTCTCTTTACCCCTCTTTTAGGCCTTTTCTTGCATGATAGTTTGGCCTTATTTGTGATTATTTTCGTGGCTTGATGTAAACTGTAAAGTGCCTTTTTTTGAGACCCTCTTCAACTTTGTTGAAGGGCTCTTTGCCATTTGGGTCCAGCTTCTGTCCCTTGTGTTTAATCTCTCTTTTAAGGCCATTTTTGCATGATAGATTAGCCCTATTTGTGTTCATTTTTGAGACTTGTTATAAACTGGAAATATGAATGTTTTGGGACTGTCTTTCCTATGTATTCACGCTTCATGATCAAATAATGTATGCTTTGTATAGCTGTAAGTCATTCCATGTGCCTAGTTTCGAGTTTCGGGGGTTCATTCCATGCATCGGGTGCCATGTTTCCATGTTTCGGGGCTGTTTTGTATCATATTTCAGCCCTGAAATTTGCATGTTTGCATACCATATTCCATGCCTTGTCATGCTTTGGTAGAGTGGCATTTGTTGCCTTAGGTTCGGTCCTCGAGTTGCTTGCCCGTGTGCACGCATTTCGATTGTCTCATTTTCATCTAATGGCTACTGATGTGAGTGTGGCTGAGGTCCACTCATGTTGGTGTAAGTCCATTATGCATTGCGTATGCCATTTCATTTCATAGCATTGCGTATGCAAGGTTGTATGTTAGAGCATTGTGTATGCTTTGTTACATCGCGCATTGTGTATGCCATTTCATAGCATTGTGTATGCTAGGTTGCATGTTAGAATTGCATTCATGCATGTCATGCATATTGCATTGTGTTTGGGATAGGAGTTAGCCCGAGCACGGGAAACGAGGGATGTTTCGTACTTTGAGTGAAGGAACGTGTCTCAATTCCCAGTCACCGACACTCCGGATTATCCATGATGGGGTTTAGGTCTTGTTGTGTTTATATGTGCATTCACTTCATATCGAGTCGTGCAATTCGACTCCTCGACTATCATGCATCAATATGCGTGATTGGTGGCACGAGGATTGAGGACTACACTCTCCGAAGAATAGTCATGCATACATATGTGAAAATACTTTGCCATGCCCCTTTGTTGCTCTCTGTTACAGCAAATCAGAAATCGACAGCCTTCCGGAGCTTGGCACGCATCCCAAGAACAATTGCAAACAGAGGCAAACCGGGGCATCGCAACGAATTTTCTGACAAAGGCAACCGAAGCATGCATCATTCATCATCCGGAGCAGATTTGATGTAGTCCCTGGCTTGCATGCCAATTTATTGCTTTCCTAATTTAATTTGTTAATTAATTAGGATTTTGTATTTATTCGGACTGTAATTATTTATTTGGGACTGTATTATTTATTTGGACCCTCTGCGCGAGGGCAATGTTGTAATAAGTGTGCGTGTGTGTGATGTATGTCTTCCAACCCCACGTCTTTCTCCCTTTTATTTACCCGCTTATGATGGTTAGATTAGGGCATGTTTCAATTAGCATACAGTATGATAGCATGTTTGCATTCATTTCATCTGTCTTGCATGCACCGGGCTCGGCGCATCATACTAACTGCATTGTATTTTCAATTCCAAGTTGAATACATGTTAGCTGTAGCATTTCATATGCCATGTCTAGAATAGCCGAGCCTGCTATAGTTGTACTTTTGCATGTGTTGTATTAGGCATTTTTGTATAATTAGGATTATGCATGGATTTCTAATTAGTTTCTGTTTTGGCTTGGAGTACTCGGTAAGTTTTATGCTTTAGCATCCTTGCATGCGTGTGAGTGACTGCCATGATAGCATGCTTACCATGAGGCTAATTGCTTATGTGATATATCTGCCTGAATGCCTGTGGGTGAAGGTTGGGTTATTTGGATTGGAACAATTCGTTGACTGTGAGTTTTTTTTAAGCCCACTAGATAGTGGCAAAATCATGTTTTTCTAAGCCCACCCGAGGGTGGCAAATCCACGTCTTAGCCTACTTGCGGGTAGCACCATCAAACCATTTTCAAAATAAACAAACATGAAACGTTTTGTTCCAATTCAGGCGATCCAGTCTATACTTGTATGCTGTGCGCATCACATAGTAAATCTAGGCTAATAACCGGAATAAGAACGCATAATGTTTTCAAAAATAGATATCATGGTTAGTAGAGGCTGATCTTTGATCGGGCGAGCGGGGGTGCTCACGAAGTGACCTTCCCCAATCGTACCCAAGTTCCCGAGCCGAGGCAACTTTGGTGATGACGAACACGTGGCCTTAGGCAAACGAGTCAGGGTTTCCTAAATTTCCCCAAAATAAAACATTTAGGTGGCGACTCTGTATCTGGCAAAGCAGTCCATGTTTGGCACTTCTTTCAAAAAATCTATTTTCTCAAAATAATTTTCCGTATTTGGACTCTTTGGTTCAGATTAAGAACCGTGACAATTCGAGAGTCCGAGCTGTAGTGACCCCAATACGAACGGAATGGGACTCATCCTCCTGGGGCGTTCGGGGACGTCTACACGAAGGCTGACATTCGTTCATCTCGGGCTGCAAACTCACCTGTAGTCTGGTTAACTATTAGTTGTGAATCATAAAAAACTATTACCTCATCTGCTTGCACTGTTGCGGCCAACTTCAGTCCTGCAATGAGTGCTTCATACTCTGCTTCATTGTTTGAGGCCTTAAACCCCAAACGAATTGACTGTTCTAGTACCTGCCCATCTGGGGATATCAATACTACTCCTGGCCCCGCTCCTTGTCAGTTTGAACTCCCATCAACAAACAGTTGAAAGGAGTCGCTGATGTAAATGCTGCAGGGTCTGAGTTTGTCCTTTTTCCTTTGTTCTTTTGCCTTTGGCTGTGCTTCTCCTTGCTTGGTTGGACATCGCTTATCCTGGCTCAACGGAGCCCGATGTTCGATGGACTTTAGTGTGAACTTGGCCACGATGTCGGCCAGAACTTGGCCTTTGATTGCTGTCCTTGGCCTGTACTCCAGGTCATACTGGCCTAGGGTGACTGCCCACCTGGCTATTCTTCCTTTCAGGTCTCCTTGTTGCAGTAAGGACTTCAAGGGGTGTTCTGTTAGCACCACAATTTTATGGGCCTGAAAGTAATGGCTCAATTTCTTTGAAGCCATTAATAAAGCTAGTGCCAATTTCTCTAAGGGTAGATACCTCGTTTCTGCATCGGTTAGGGTTTTGCTTACATAGTAAACAGCCCTTTACTCCCCTTTTTCTTCTCGGATTAGTACTGCACTTATTGCATGTTCTGAAACGGCTAAGTACAGAAACAGCTCCTTCCCTGGTTCTGGATTTGAAAGAACTGGAGCTGTGGTTAAGTACTTCTTCAGGTCGGCCAAAGCAGCTTCGTATTCTTCTATCCACAAGAAGTCTGTGGCTTTCTTTACCAAGTTGAAGAAAGGTCTGCACTTATCTGAGCTTCTGCTGATGAATCTGTTTAGGGCTGCGGCCCTTCCAGTTAGTATCTGCACCTGTTTTGTTGACGTCGGGCTCTTCAATTCTAGGATGGCTTTGATTTGATTTGGGTTGGCCTCGATGCCCTTTCTAGTCACCAGGTATCCTAAAAACTTACCAGATCCAACTCCAAATGCACACTTCGATGCATTGAGTCGGAGCCGATATGTTTTTAGGATTTCAAAGACTGTTTTTAGGTCGGCAAGATGACCCTCAGGCTCCTTGGTCTTAACGACCATGTCGTCGATGTAGACTTCTACTGTTCGGCCAATCAGGTGTTTGAACATTTTGGCTACCAGCCTTTGGTAAGTTGCTCCTACGTTTTTCAACCCAAAAGGCATTACTCTGTAACAGTACAGGCATTTTGGGGTGATGAATGCTGTCTTCTCTTCATCTGGAGGGTACATGGCTATCTGGTGATACCCTTTGTAGGCATCTAGAAAGCTCATTCTTCCATGCCTTGAAGTGGCATCTACTAGCTGGTCAATCTTGGGTAGAGGAAAGCTGTCTTTGGGACAGGCTTTGTTGAGGCTGGTGAAGTCCACGCAGACCCTCCATTTACCGTTCTTCTTCTTTACCACCACTGTATTGGATAGCCATGTTGGGTAGTATACTTCTCTAATGGCCCTGGCCTCCAGAAGTCTATCTACTTCTTCCTTTACTGTTTCGACGTGCATCAACGTCGGTCTTCTGGCTCGTTGAATTACAGGTTTGGCCGACCTGTCAACATTCAGTTTGTGGCGAGTGACCTTGGGGTCAATGCCAGGCATTTCGTAAGGTGTCCAAGCGAACACTTCAATATTTGCTCTCAAAAAAGTTTCCAACTCTTTTTTCTCTTCTTCGGCTAAGCCCGAGCCGAGAAGAAAGAAGCGTTCTTCATCCCCATCCTAGACGAGGATTTTCTTTAGTGTCTCTTCGCTCTTCTCGACTGGCTCTTTGTCGACGTCTTCTAGGACTTCCACACCCTCATCTTCAATTTCTGCCTTCTCTGGCTCTCGTACGCTGCAAGTAGATTTTATTGCTGCCATGGAGCAATTCTTCGCCTGCAGTTGATCGCCTCTGACTTTCTCTATCCCATGCTCTGTTGGGAATCGCAATAGTTGATGTAATGTTGAGGGAACTGCCTCCATTGCATGCAACCATGGCCTTCCCAAGATGATGTTGTAAGGGGAGGGTGTGTCGATGATGGTGAATTCTGTCTTGATCTTCCTGGTGCCAGCCTGCACCTCCAAGTTTACTGTTCCCAGAGGCCATGTCGGCGTTCCATTGAACCCAACCATTGGGCCATTGGATTGTTCCATATCATCTAGGTGAAGGCCAAGCTCCTTGTAACATTGGATATACATGATGTCGTAAGAGCTGCCTTGATCAATTAGGATGCGTTTCACTTGGCACTCCCCAACCTGGAGGGATACTACCAAGGCATCATTATGCGGGTGCTGGACCATCTCTAGGTCGGCTTCAGTGAAGGATATCATTGGTCCTTGGCACTCTTCTACCCGATGTCTTTTCTCCCCGACTCGGTAGACATGTTGCAGGTGCTTCACGTTCTGGGTCTTTTATCGGATTTCGTTTTCATTGACCTTCGAGTGGATTATGTTGATTATCTGAGGTCCTCCTGCCTACGGCTGCTGTGCTGGGAGAGGTGGGGCTGCTGGTGCCTGAGGCAATCTTGCCTGTTCTTCCCTTGTCCTGGTCTCATTGACAAGGTCTCTCAGATGTCCTTGTCTCACCAGGTCTTCCAAATATGTTTTCAGGGCTCTACAATCCTGAGTTGTATGCCCATCTTCGTTGTGGTAGGCACAATGCCTGCCAATGTTTCTTCCCATGAACTCTCTTGGAGTCCTCTCTGGCATTTTGAAATAGGGTTGGTTCCGAATTTGATCCAGGACTTTAGGAATTGGGATTCAGAACACAGTTGTTACCACTTGTGTAGCCCTCAGTTCTGCCTCTTGCCGATTCGTTCCATTGTTACCTCGGCCTCGCTTCGGTGAGCCGTTTTCTTTCTCTTGTTTTATCTCCTTAGTTCCTGATGTGTCTTCTTCAGCTCTGGCGTACTTCTCGATTCTTGCCATGAGCTCCTCCATACTTTTTGGCAATGTCTTTGCCAAAGACTTTCGTAGTGGACAGTTGTCTTTCAAGCCGTTCTTGAAAAATACGACTGCTACCTCTTGATTACATTCGGGTATTCGATTGAATACCTCATAATATCTTTTTGCATAGGCCCTAAGGCCTTCATCCTTGCTGATCTTCAGTGCTATTAATGCGTCCACCCTTAATGGCTGCAGCTTGTTTGTCACAAACCTGGCCACAAACATCTCGGCCAGGCCTTCCCAAGTCTTCACGCTTCCCTTCGGTAGTTTGTGGAACCAATCTGATGCAATCTCCTTGAAGGATGAGGGGAACACTTTGCAGAGCAACGGCTCATTCCCATTATACAATGCCATTGAGTTCAACTATAGTCCAACGTGGAAGTTGGGGTCTGACTTTCCATCGTATATTTGAAACCTCGGCATACTGAATCTCTTCAGCGTCTCAAACTTGTCTAATTCCACCGAGAATGGTGTCCTCAGCTTATCTGGGGAGGTTACCTCGGCGTAGGCATTCTGTTGCTTTCTTTTGAGGTAATCTCTTAAGTCTTCTTTGCTCCGCCCAGGAGCTCAGCTATCTTTCGACTTCAGTCTTTTCGGTATACTACTCTCGGCCTCGTGGTGAGCCCTTTTCGATCCTTCTCCATGAGTTGTGTCGAAGCACAGTGCCTGCCCCTGAACATGTCGATGTCCTTTGGGGTCTGCTTCCTTTGTGCGATGCGTCCTCCGTAATCCTTTTCTTCTTGATTCTCTTTGTCCGTCCTCCCTAGAAGGTTGGTGGGAGTATCTTTCATCTCCGTTGTGCTGAGGGGCTACGGGGATTGTTTTCTGTCCTCCCTTCTGGGTATTGGCCGCTGGAATCGGCGTGTCGTGCAACGGGTATGGTGGCTACATGATGTTATTTTGCATCATGAAATTGACGACCGACTGTAGGTCTGCCAATTTGTTTGCCATCTCTTTTACCTCTTCATCCCTCCGTAGGCACCTATCATTCCAAACCTGGAGGTCGTCTTCGTTGTAGTACTTGTTTTGATCAGGTTTCTTTGGTGTGTTGCTAGTTTGGCCGACGTCTTTAGCTCCGTGATTTTGTTCATGAGTTTCTGCGTTCTACCTTTCTCCTTCACCATCAAGGTCAATAGGTCTCCCACTCCCAGTAGGATTGTCGTCCCCAATCTTTTCCTTCTGTCCGTTACTGGCCATCTATTCTACTTTCATTCCCACAGACGGCGCCAAATTGTGTGGGTGATTTTCCGATCACACTGCCTAACTCAGTATTCAGCTGGAGAACACTGGCAGAATAGATGACACCTAGCTAACCTGTAACGGAAAGAGAAGATTCCGGCGGTGGTTTTGACCACCCGAGGGCACTCCGACGATTAAGTCAGTATATCTCTCAAAGATAATCAATAATGCTAAACTCAATGTTCAAAACACAAAATTGCGTACCTTAGACCCACGGGGGTGCCTCTCTTTTATAGTTACCTCAATCCTAATCCCAATAGAAGCCTGACTTCTATGGATTCCTGTTTAGTACTTACTCTGGACTCCTTCAGAGATAAAGATAAACTCCCTAAGAGCTTTATCCTTATCTTGGCTAAGTCTCCTATTTATTCTAGGACTCTTGTCCCTTATCTATTTTTCTCAGATTCCGATATCCTCAGAAATAACCTCGGCTTAACCGAGATAACCTCGGCGTCATGACCCTGTCACGTGGCACCTCGGCTGACACGTTGGCGTCATACGTTCTTTGTATTCGCCCAATGTGCAATGAGATTTTGCCTTGATTTTTTTGGTAGGATGTTGAAAATTTCGTTTGAAGTTTTCAATTTCTTCATTGCAGGCTGTTCTTGTGTGTGTTATTCTTCCAAGTACTTGTTTGCCTCAGTCAAGGTTACAATTCTCTCATGGAGTATCTTGATTTCTTCATCTTTCCTTTGCATTTGATTTTTTGTAGTTTTCTGCTGATCTTGCATTTCTTTGTTCAGCTTCTTGAGTTGTTGCTGCAGGTTATCATTTACAGTTTGAAGGATGTTCCTTTCTATTTGTAACCTTTCCATTTTGAGCATATCGTTTTCTATCTTTTGAAAAACAATTACTCCTACCAGATTTGGATCCACTTCAGGTTCTTTGTCAACTTTGTTTCCTTCACTCTTTTGTGATTCAAAGGGTACTGTTTTCCTTTTCTTTTCAGGGCATATTTTGTATGGAATTGGTTCCCATGTTTCATGTTTGGATTTGTCTTCAATCAATGTTTGTTCTTCTTTTTCAGAATTTTTAGTCTGATTTTGTTGCTGAAAATCTGCATCTTCATCTTCGTCTTCATCTTCATCCTCAATTTCTCTTAGCAACATTCGGTATATTTTTTTCTCTTCATCTGTGTGCTTCAAATTGTTCTCCTACATAGATGAAAATTAAAAAAATGAATGATATGATACAAATTTCAGAGATAAATTTCTCACAGCAAATTTTATCACTCAATTAGGAAAATTAAACAAATCTATGATTGTTATAGCAAATTTTATCACTGAACTAGGCATAGTAAGCAAATCTGTCATTGCATAGCAAATTTTATCACTAAATTAGCAAAGTAAGCAAATAAAGTAAATATAAGACAAAATGTCTAATTCAATTCATTTTTACGGATAAATTTATCAATGCAGAAACCTAATCAATTATAGTCGAATATAAAGTAACACAAATAAAGTAAATATGAAACAAAAGTCATGCATAGTAGACAAATAGAAAAACATTCATTGCATAAAAGAATTTATCACTCAATTAGGTATACTAAGAGAAATTTGTCACTCAATTAGGCAAATTAAATAAATTTATCAGTGTGAACAAAAATTTATCACTGCATAAGAAAATCTATCATTTGTTTAAACAAAACAAAGGCTAGCATTGCATACCACAACATCTTTTAGATCTTGCAAGGATGAACTTACCAATTGCTGTCCCAAACGTGTGATGTTCCATTTAGCAAGTCTTAGGATTGCATTATTGGCATTGGGTTTGATGGTGCTTTTGTGTTCGCATATCCAATACTGTTGAAGATAAAAAAATTGTTATAAACAAGTATTTAGTAAACATAAATATTATAGTTCATAAGTTATAAGTGAGGTATTTACTTACCAATATGACGATCACACATCCAGACACTTTATCAATTTGGTTGATGTTTCTTTCTATTGATTTTGTGAGCTGTTGCTTTGTTGTGTCGCACCAATCATAAGACTTCATTTTGTCAATATCCTCAAGATATTTCATGAACCCCCAACCAATTGTAGTGCCAGTACCAGGATATAACAACAACAAGCAAATCGAAAGGCACACAAGCCTCACAACATCTTCTCTATCTTCCTTCTTGTTGTTTCTCAGAAGTTTGGTTATCAACTTTTGGATTGAAGCACTTGTCATTCTATTCTCTCTTATTTTCCTTCTTTTTACCAAATCTATGTCATCTTTTTTTTCATATACAAGATTCATCTTCTTTTGTCCACATGCAATCCCAAAAATTAACTTGAAATCATTTTTTTTCAACTTCAGCTTCTTCTCCCCAATTTGAAATGTGGTTCCATCCATTTGGTATGTTTGCAAGATTTTAGCAACCACATCATCATATTTCATTGAATCTGCTTTTTGCACCTTCTTCTTTGACAAAATGTTAACTAGAAGGAAGAAGGGAGTCTTTTTCAATATTTAGAAATGCTTATTTTCAAGTTTCGTGGTATTGAAGAATCTGATGAGGGACAGCATGTTTGAGAGGTACACATACTTTGCTTCACGGTCATGAATTTGATAATTTCTTGTTTTTCTTTCCTCTATTTTCTTCTTGCCTTTTGGTTTGTGCTGCTTTGGCTCTTGTTTGTTTTGTTGGGGCTTGGTTCTTGTTTCTGTTTGTTTTTGTTATTGGTGTTTGGTTATTCTTTCTTGTTGTTCTCCCATTTTTTGAGCTTCATTTGCAGGTTCATCCTTCTGCTGTCTCTGTGTTTTCTTCCTTTGTTGTTGTTTGCTTGTTGTTTCTCTTGTTGCTTTTTTGTCTCTTTGTTGTCTTTCTCTTCTTGCTTTTGTGTTTTTGCAGTTAAAGATCTTCTTTCTGGCATAGATAATGTCATGAGAGAGTTCATAACATCTATATAAAAGAAGGATATCAATGAAGTAGGCAACCATGCAAAATGTATGGATATACGACAAATTTTATCATTTAATTAAGCAAAGAAACACTGACAAAACTTGAATATATTCATAATTCCTCGGTATTCATTTTGTTAGCTAGCAAACAAAATAATTCAAACAATCAAAGAAGAATAAAAAGAATTATGATAAAATTTATTACGTAATTAAGCAAACAAAGCTTATACAGTGAAGAGTTCTAATAATGACCAGCAAAACAGACTACTCAATTGGGGTTGGGTCAGATGCATGTGGCAACAGTTGGGAAGGAATTCATTGCACCAATTCACGTGTGACATCTATATAAGTTGCTATTATGTTTTACCTTTAATGCATTGTTGTTGTTTCCTTATTCTTTCTTTTGCTTCTATTTTTTTTTCCAGCTTCATTTGTAGCGTCATGCTTCTGCTGTCTCTATCTTTTGTTCCTTTCTTGCTGTTTGCTTGTTGTTTTTGTTCTTGCAGTTTCCTTTTTGTTATCTTGTTGCTTTTTTGGCTTCTTGTTGTCTTCCTTTTCTTGCTTTTGTCTTTTTGCAGTTAAATATCTTCTTCTGGCATAAATAATGTCATGAGAGAGCTCACAACATCTATATAAAAGAAGGATATCAATGAAGTAGGGCAACCATTCAAAATTTATGGATATACGACAAAATTTATCATTTAATTAAGCAAAGAAACACAGATAAAACTTGAATATATTCATAATTTCTCTGTATTCATTTTGTTAGCTAGCAAACAAAATAATTCAAACAATCAAAGAAGAATAAAAAGAATTATGATAAAATTTATTATGTAATTAAGCAAACAAAGCTTATACAGTGAAGAGTTCTAATAATGACCAGCAAAACAGACCCCTCAATTGGGGTTGGGTTAGATGCATGTGGCAACAGTTGGGAAGGAATTCATTGCACCAATTCACGTGTGACATCTATATAAGTCGCTATTGTGTTTTACCTTTAATGCATTGTTGTTGTTTCCTTATTCTTTCTTTTGCTTCTGCTTTTTTTTCAGCTTCATTTGCAGCGTCATGTTTCTGCTGTCTCTGTCTTTTGTTCCTTTATTGCTGTTTGCTTGTTGTTTCTGTTCTTGCAGTTTCCTTTTTGTTATCTTGTTGCTTTTTTGTCTTCTTGTTGTCTTCCTTTTCTTGCTTTTGTCTTTTTGCAGTTAAATATCTTCTTTCTGGCATAGATAATGTCATGAGAAAGCTCACAACATCTATATAAAAGAAGGATATCAATGAAGTAGGCAAACCATGCAAAATTTATGGATATACGACAAAATTTATCATTTAATTAAGCAAAGAAACACTGATAAAACTTGTAACGCCCTCAAAATAATTACATTAAACCCATCAGATAAGACAAGCATTTACATATAAACTAACCACATTCCTTTATTTCATTGAGTTTCATTACATAAGTATTACATGTTAACATCAAAACAAAATGCCCTACGGGCTTACAGCTTTCCAAGTTAACACTTGGTTACAACAAAAGAGTACTAACTCGTTTACACATTAAGCCCTTGGCTTGAAGTTACATGTAATACATCAAAAGTTAAGCGACTACACTATGTCCGCCTCTAGCTATGTATATCAACAATATCCACACATAAGCATACAAGCTGTATCCACACACTACAACAGATATGTATATCAACAATATCCACACATAAGCATACAAGCTGTATCCACACACTACAACAGATATGTATATCAACAATATCCACACATAAGCATACAAGCTGTATCCACACACTACAACAGATATGTATATCAACAATATCCACACATAAGCATACAAGCTGTATCCACACACTACAACAGATATGTATATCAACAATATCCACACATAAGCATACAAGCTGTATCCACACACTACAACAGATATGTATATCAACAATATCCACACATAAGCATACAAGCTGTATCCACACACTACAACAGATATGTATATCAACAATATCCACACATAAGCATACAAGCTGTATCCACACACTACAACAGATATGTATATCAACAATATCCACACATAAGCATACAAGCTGTATCCACACACTACAACAGATATGTATATCAACAATATCCACACATAAGCATACAAGCTGTATCCACACACTACAACAGATATGTATATCAACAATATCCACACATAAGCATACAAGCTGTATCCACACACTACAACAGATATGTATATCAACAATATCCACACATAAGCATACAAGCTGTATCCACACACTACAACAGATATGTATATCAACAATATCCACACATAAGCATACAAGCTGTATCCACACACTACAACAGATATGTATATCAACAATATCCACACATAAGCATACAAGCTGTATCCACACACTACAACAGATATGTATATCAACAATATCCACACATAAGCATACAAGCTGTATCCACACACTACAACAGATATGTATATCAACAATATCCACACATAAGCATACAAGCTGTATCCACACACTACAACAGATATGTATATCAACAATATCCACACATAAGCATACAAGCTGTATCCACACACTACAACAGATATGTATATCAACAATATCCACACATAAGCATACAAGCTGTATCCACACACTACAACAGATATGTATATCAACAATATCCACACATAAGCATACAAGCTGTATCCACACACTACAACAGATATGTATATCAACAATATCCACACATAAGCATACAAGCTGTATCCACACACTACAACAGATATGTATATCAACAATATCCACACATAAGCATACAAGCTGTATCCACACACTACAACAGATATGTATATCAACAATATCCACACATAAGCATACAAGCTGTATCCACACACTACAACAGATATGTATATCAACAATATCCACACATAAGCATACAAGCTGTATCCACACTCTACAACAGATATGTATATCAACAATATCCACAGATAAGAATACAAGCTATATCCACACTTCACAAAGATAAGCATATAAG
>NW_021024971.1:536913-554341 GCF_004153795.1 Camellia sinensis
GTGTTTTTGCAGTTAAAGATCTTCTTTCTGGCATAGATAATGTCATGAGAGAGCTCACAACATCTATATAAAAGAAGGATATTAATGAAGTAGGCAAACCATGCAAAATTTATGGATATACGACAAAATTTATCATTTAATTAAGCAAAGAAAGGTTATACACTGATAAAACTTGAATATATTCATAATTCCTCTGTATTCATTTTGTTAGCTAGCAAACAAAATAATTCAAACAATCAAAGAAGAATAAGAAGAATTATGACAAAATTTATTACGTAATTAAGCAAACAAAGCTTATACAGTGAAGAGTTCTAATAATGACCAACAAAACAGACCATTCAATTGGGTTGGGTCAAATACACGTGGCAACAGTTGGGAAGGAATTCATTGCACCAATTCACGTGTGACATCTATATAAGTCGCTATTGTGTTTTACCTTTAATGCATTGTTGTTGTTTCCTTATTCTTTCTTTTGCTTCTGCTTGTTTTTCAACTTCATTTGCAATTTCATGCTTCTACTGTCTCTGTCTTTTGTTCATTTCTTGCTGTTTGCTTGTCGTTTCTGTTCTTGCGGTTTCCTTTTCGTTATCTTGTTGCTTTTTTGTCTCATTGTTGTCTTCCTTTTCTCGTTTTTGTCTTTTTACAGTAAAAGATCTTGTTTCTGGCCTAGATAATCTCTTACGAGAACTCGCAACATCTATATGAAAGAGGTATATCAATGAATTAGGTAAATCATGCAAAATTCATGGATATACAACAAAATTTATCATTTAATTAAGCAAAGAAACACTGATAAAACTTGAATATATTCATAATTCCTCTAGATTCATTTTGTTAGCTAGCAAACAAAATAATTCAAACAATCAAATAAGAATAAGAAGAATTATGAAAATTAAGCAAATTTATCACTGAGGCAAATTCGGCGATAAAAAAGAAAAAGAAGAAAAATAGAGTGAGGCAAATTCTTCCCCAAAACAGATCAAATTTGTTTAAGTTGGTGAGTCTATTGACTATTGTGTCAATCATCTTCTGCCTACATCAATTTTTTTCAAATGTATCCCTACATAGAAATGGAGATTAATGTGTAAGTGATAAACTTATCAGTTGGTTTGGTATGTGAACCAAACTTATTAGTTGGTTTGATAAAATTATCAGTTGTATATTTATTTATGTATGTATTGTTACTATTATCTATACTATCTATACTATTATATTATGTAATCCCCTATATTGGTTTGTTGAAGCTTTTGCCATGTGGCATTTACATAATTAAAAAAAAAAAGCTACTCAAATTTTACTTGATGTCAGTTACTCTCTTATAAGAACAAATATTTATAGAACCACACCCTATAGTATGGTTTAATTATCAAATCTGTAAATTGGTTTGAGTTCTACAATAGAAAAAAGGTTTATCAGGCGAGATGCCTTGATTTGATGCACTTCTACTATAAGGTAAAAGTATTGCAAGGCTTCTATTTGTAGGCTACATCAACAGCATGATTTGAATATTTAAGTTTGATAAAGATCATTGAGTTATTTTTTTCTATTTACAATTGGTATCTCAATTGTTAGTACATTTGTATATAGTTTAAGCTATTTCTTTTAGTGGAATTTTAGTATGAAAATTTGCTCAAACAACCATTATCCAATAAAAAAGAAAAAGAAATAATATCAATTAAAAAAATGTTACCAAAAGAGGGGTGTAGTTTATAATTGATCAAATATTAAACAAAAATAACACAAAAAATTAATCCATAGGGTGTAAAAAAATTGCAATTTTTGAGAAATTGGACATAGTGAAATAACCAAATAAAAAATAAAATAAAATATATCAAAAGAAGGATGCAAGTTATTATCAATCAAATATTAAACAAAAGTCACATGAAATTTAATCTATAAAAAATTACACACATGTAGTGTGTGCACCCTTCTAGTTACAGTGAACATATAGCGATCCCGGTTTTCCCTCCATTGCTTATTGTATTTCGGACTTGGGATTCCATCATGGTTGTTGTTGTCGTTATCTTGTTTCCGTCTTTCAAATTCTTTGTATTTGAGTTTTGGGATGTGTTGGGCATGTTTGAAACAGGTTGGATGTGATTTGAAATAAATAGTTGCTGCCCAGATTTTGGTTTCTTCACTCGAGCGAGGCTTTTGTCGCTCGAGCGAGCTTTGGGTTTTAGTTCCTTCACTCGAGCCAGGGTTCCTTTGCTCGAGCGAGATTTGAGTGGTGTGTCTCTTGGATCGAGCAAGAACTCTTGTGCTCGAGTGTGCGTCTGCGTCTTTTTTTGACCTGAAGGTTGTGTTTTTTCGCTCGAACGAGCTTTCCTTCGCTTGAGCGAGCGAAGTCTATGTTTTGAGTTTCTTCACTCGAGCGAGCACTCTTGCACTCGAGCGTGCTTCTGGGTTGCAAACCTGAAGCTTCGTATTATTCGCTCGAGCGACGCTTCTTGCGCTCAAGCGAGGTTTTGTTGTGTCTGGTCGCTCGAGCGACCACTTCTTCGCTCGAGCGAGCCTCGAGTATATCAGTTCACAGCAGCGTGTTTTTGCACACTTTTTCACTCCCTTCTTCCTTCAAACCCTAGATCCGACACACTCTCTCTCTACACACGTCTTCTCTCTACGAATACACTTGGTTCTTGGGTGTCTCTACCCTAGCCTCTTTGAAGAAAAGGTAGAGCTTGGTGTGGGCTTTGTGTTGATCCGAAAAAGTTGGGCTTTGGAACACTTTGAGTTTCTCCTCATCTTCTTCTTTGAGCTTCTACTTTAAGGTAGGGATTTCTTGAGTTATATATACTAGTTTTGCTATTTGTTGTTGATTTAAAAGTGTTCTTGAGTTTTGTGTTGATTTTATTGATTTTGATTCAAAATGTAGAGAGAGTTTTGAATGTGGCTTTACATCTCAACCTTTTCTTTTATCTTGAGGGTTTTCTTCTATTAAACTCATGAAAAATGGTGTGGTGGAGTTCCTCTTAGAAAATGACGATAGTTTGTTAATTATGAAAACCCTAGAAATTTGGAGATTTTTGGTAAAATGGAAAATGTCTTTGAAATTACTTATTTTCTTGTGTTAAAAGGATAATGAGAGGTGTTTCATCAATGTTTAACAAGATGGCAATTTTCTTGATGTACGAGAAGGAGGTGCTATTTAAATATTTTTGCTAATGCTTGAATAAGCAAGCTTGCTTATGATAAATTGTTCGTTATCATAAATGGTGGAAAAAAAATTGTAAACATCGGGAAGTTATATTTGGAATATGTCGCTTGTAGCCATGCAGAGACTAATTTGTTAGGACATGTGAAAAAAGAGTTGTGGTAACATGTTGATGACACATGTAATTTTGTGGATGAACATTGAAAGGAGAATATGAGAATGTAAATGTTGGCATTGTTGTAGAGATGTTCAAAATGGAGAAATGTTATGAGGTATGGAAAAGATTATTGCATTGCATACTACTTCATTTATCATTGTGCATTGTGAATCTAAATTGAAGAGATTTACATCATGACGAAAAATGTTATTGTGATGGGAACTAATGGAAATGTGTATGGGGTAAAAATGTTGGTAAGTCTGGATAGGGGGTGTAGATGGATTTGATAAGTTGGCCTGAGTGTCCAGGGTGAAAGACCCGAAAGTCGCGCGGATAGCTGTAGAGCCTTCCGGTTAGCACCCGTAAAAATGACAGTTGGGTAGTGCTTGTTGAGCCTACTTACAGACACCAGCCTAGGAATTACCATTGTCATATTTACCGCCCCTATTGAATTAATATTGGAAGTTTGAAATTGATGAAATCACATGATAATATTGAGAACATGGTGATCTTGAAACAATGCATTGAAATGAATATTTTTCCTCATTGATTAACCTCGGCATAGCATTGCATTTACATTTACTTTTGTGTTGAGGAAAAAACATAACTATATATACTTTGTGAGAATTCTCTACTGGGCTTTATGCTCACCCCTATGGGATTTGGTGTAGGTAAAGATGTCGTAATCCCGCTGAGCTAAGGGTGTGGATGTATTTTGGTGAAGAGTAGTCTTGCTCTTATTTTTGTGTGATATTTTGTAAGCCAATGGCTAATATGTTTGGGTCCGAGAGACCATTTTATGTAACCGGGCTACTGCCTTGGAAGATGTAAGCCCTTCAGGGAATTTTATTGTTTTGAGATTAGATGCCTCACATGCTATAGATTCAAGTGATTCATTTATCGTTGAATGTTTATTCGCATGTGAACTTTTGTATAAACTCTCTCATTTTCTATGTAAAGATGGATGGTTCATTGTCATGGCTTAGTGGATGTTATTTAATGTGGGTTGATCATGTTGGTTTATTTTCGGGGCGTTACAGAACAACTCACTTTAATCTCTTGAACCCACTCCCTACTTTAATCTCTTGAACCGACTCCCTCCTTTTTTGTTAACTGAATTTTTTTATATGAAAAATGAAAAAAAAAAAAATTTTAAAATGAACCTAATTTTGAACTTGAAAACCCACACCCTTATCACTTGATCAACAAACATTTCACACATTCGCAAGTTTTATTTTTCGAAAATGCCCTAATATTGTTGAAATTTGCAAGTTGTAATTGAACCATATCTAGGGTTTTTGAAAATGTGTTTGACTAGGGAGAGAAATAAGGGTTTCAGTTGCTTATGTTTTACATGCATGTTTTGTCGGATTTTTTGTTCGAAGCGACTGATTTGGTGTTCGAATCGCCTGAGTTGTATTCATTGTTCCGCCTGAGAATGGAAGGGTTTCGCTGACGGTGGAGAATGAGAAAGACAGGGCTTGAATCGCGTGACTCACGCTTTTATTTCTCCTGTCTGGCAAATATATTGTGCTACAATAGTACCTTTTTTTTAATTTTTTTTTATCGATGATAATTTTATCAATGGCAAATACCTTGGTACAATAGCAAGATATTTCGAGTTTTGTAATTCATTTTCAATTTAAATTGTTCAACATTTCAGTTTAGAAAATGATTCAGTGTTCTCATATTCATATTCAGATGAAATATAAACATATTATATTTGGTATTGAAATGAAATATTTGTAAAACTTATTACAAAAAAATTAAATTAGGTATCAACTTAAAATTAATAATACCTGATTCTTAAATATTAGCATTTTGCATTGTAAAATTATAGTATGATCTTTCAACATTCTTGAGCTCATGTGTAACTAACTACAAATAAATTTTTTTAATTTTTTCTTTTTACGAATATATTCTAAACCTTTTATTAACCTTTAAATTCGACACAAATAATTAGATTATAATCAATTTTTTGAATGAAATTTGCATAAAACAAGATTGATATCAAAACCCAGATCTGGTAACAATATGGCTAAGAAAGATTGAATGTTTCATTGAAACAAATTAAGAATCAAAATGATCAAAACAATATAATACTGTTTGTGTTTTAATTTTTAATTTAGGTAAATTCTTTATTATTTTTTATAGTGTTTTGTTTACTTGAATTGGGAAAAAAGAATGAGAGAGAGAGAGAGAGAGAGAGAGAGATATGTTACAATAGTACTTTTTCTTTTTTCTTTTTTATCAGTGGCAAATATCTTGCTACAATAGCAAGATATTTTGAGATTTACAATTCATTTTCAGTTTAAATTGTTCAAAATTTCAGTCTAGGAAATGCTTCAGTGTTCTCATGTTTAGATGAAATATAATATATGAGAACATTCTTGAGCATTCTTGAGCATTTTATAAATATGAGAACACTCTTGAGTATTCTTGAGCATTTTAATAATACCTAATTCTTAAATATTAGTATTTTGCATTGTAAAATTATAATATGATTTTTCAACATTCTTGAGCTCATGTGTAACTAACTACAAATAATTTTTTTTTTACAAATTTATTCTAACTGTACTTATATCTTATTTTTTTAAAATTTTACAATGATCAAAACAATGTAATAGTCTTTGTATTTTAATTTTCAATTTAGGTAAATTTTTTTATTATTTTTTATAGTGCTTTGTTTAATTGAGTTGGGAAAAAAAGAATGAGAGAGAGAGAGAGAGAGTGGGGTGCTGATTTTTTTGTTTGAACAGTGATAAATTTATCAATGTTCATAGTGATAAATTTGTCGAAACAGTGATAAATTTATCAGTGTAAACAAAATACTATAAAAAAATAAATTTATCAGTATAGTGATTTCAAACATGTTATTAACCTTTAAATTTGACACAAATAATCAGATTATAATCAATTTTTTAAATGAAATTTGCATAAAACCAGACTGATAGCAAAAGCCAGATCTTGTAACAATATGGATAAAAAAGACTAAATGTTTCATTGAAGCAAATTAAGAACCAAAATGATCAAAACAATGTAATAGTGTTTGTGTTTTAATTTTCAATTTAGGTAAATTTTTTATTATTTTTTATAGTGATTTGTTTAATTGAGTGGGAAAAAAGAATGAGAGAGAGAGAGAGAGAGAGAGAGAGAGAGAGATGCTGGTTTTTTTGTTTGAACAGTGATAAATTTATCAATGTTCAAAGTGATAAATTTGTTGAAACAGTGATAAATTTACCAGTGTATACAAAACACTATAAAAAAATAAATTTATCAGTATAGTGATTCCAAACCTGTTATTAACCTTTAAATTTGACACAAATAATCAGATTGTCACGACCCCATTCCGCCCCTAGTAGAATGGTGCCATGATGGCCAGTAATCCAAGATTACCAAAGGCCAACTCACAAAGTTCACACAATCAGAGTACATATATATGTGGGGCTTACATGTGCGGAAGCGATAAATTTAAATCTAAATACTCCATAAGAGCTGTGCATAGATCAAATGAAATGACATACAACTTAACATGGCTTTACAACTTGGATACAAATAAAACAAAGTACATATTACATCTTGATCAAAAGGCTTCTCAAACCGACATATACAAAAGACATGAAATACAAAGCTAAGAAGCATAATCTTCAAGATGCTAGCAAAACATCAATCCAAAGCATCTTGCAAAACACATCTAGGCGTCACCGCCTTCTTTCTCGTCACCTACATATATATATAAGGAGAGGGTGAGCTTGGATACTCAGTGAATGATATTAGTAATAAATGTTTGAATGAATGATATCCGAGATCTTTATTAAAACAATACATATCATAGCTTGTACAAAATCAAGGGATGAATCAAGTTCATCTATCAAGTCTTTCAAAGCTTCAAGGGATGCTCACTAGCATCAATATAATACAAGGGATGACATTCCTGACAAAACAAGGGAATAATCGACTCGGAATCGATTAGACAAACCCACCTGCACAAGGCCGTCAGTGGCAAGGGAGATATCTCAAACAAGGGTACTAGTTGCATTATAGTCCCCTAGCACTAAGGACTTTCCAAGAATGTCATCAAAACAAGATAATGCTTGATACAAAACTAGGGATAGTCATTCATACTGGAACAAACACTTTTCCAAAATGAAATAAGCAAAGCTTTTATCAAAACATTAGAACATAGCTTTATTAAAAATACCACTCACATAGCTCTTCGAGTGTGGGGATTACAAGCAAGGATCCAAGGCCTACAAGTACATAAAAATTCCCATTGAATGCATTTCAAGAAGACAAGAAGAGATGCTCAAAGATGGATATGAAATGCATTCCTAAAACAAGCTTTGCATGAGTGTAAATGATCTCGGCATTTCTTTCAAAACTAAGTCAAGACAAAGCAAAACAAGTGCTGGGAGTTAAAACACTGTTTCTTATCTCGGGAAAACATGCTAGGTACCAACCAGGTCTTGGCCGAGGTCCCACACCTCTTGGCCGAGGTGTGGTCTCGATGACCACATTCAGGGAGACGGAGTCTAGAAATTCTGGGTTTCTTTTGAAGAACATGAATGCTAAAATCATAACTTCTTTATTCAAAATCTGAGATTTCATGAGATGAGTTTGAAAACATGGACCTGGGTACCCATACTTGAAGATCTTATGAAAACAAACACAAGAACATCATTTTCTCTTACTAAAACAAGCTTTAAATCAATGCATGGCTCATGAATAATGCTAGATCATGCAATGTGATTAGATGAACATGGAGAACAACAAGAGCATATCAAGATTCTAACCTCAAAACACGGATCTAACGGCTCAAGGTGTGAAGATCAAGCTTGGAAATCTATTCTCACTCTAAGAACTTCTCTTCCTCTTCCTAGAGCTTCTCTCTCTTCAAAGGCAAGGATATGACAAAATGATATGTTTTCTCTACTGCCGGCTGACTTAACCCTCTGCTGGGACACGTGGCAACGGCTGGTTGGCTCTCCTAAAAAAGGTGACTGATTGACAAGACAAGAGCATGACAAAGTGTGTACAACAAGCAAGATGACAAGGGTACTCTAACAAGGTAAGGACCTCAGGTCAAGACATAGGCTTCGGCAAGTAAGGTCTTAATGATCTCGGCTAGAAAGGATAACACTTGGCCCAGTTGTGCCACACCTCGGCCTAGATGTGCCACACCTCGGTCTAGGTCATACCAGTCCAGGAACAAGATCACTAGGTGCAAGGGTCAAAGATCTAGGATGTCTAGATGATAACATCTCGGCCTAGGTGATGCACACCTTGGCCTAGATGATGACATCTCGGCCAATATGCCAGGGTGAAGGTGGAGGTCAACCAAAGTGGCTTCAAGATGGTCCTAGGTGTAAGAGGTTCAAAGGCGTGACCTAGGCTTAAGATGACCTCGGCTTAACACATACTAAGCAAGGAACAAAGCATGCAGCAGCACTTAGGCAAAACAAATCAAGGTCTGCAAAATGCAAGTTTAATCAAGACAAAGATCATGTAAATGCATGTGAGTATGACTAAGATTAAGTGAGGGTTGTTACACAGATTATAATCAATTTTTTGAATGAAATTTGCATAAAACAAGACCAAATAGTGTTTGTATTTTAATTTTCAATTTAGGTAAATTTTTTATTATTTTTTATAGTGTTTTGTTTACATGAGTTGGGAAAAAAGAATAAGAGAGAGAGAGAGAGAGAGAAAGAGAGAGACAGAGAGATGTTGGTTTTTTTGTTTGAACAATGATAAATTTATCAGTGATAAATTTGTTGAAACAGTGATAAATTTATCAGTGTAAACAAAACACTATAATTTTTTTTTATCAGTATAGTAATTCCAAACCTGCTATTAATCTTTAAATTTGACACAAATAATCAGATTATAATCAATTTTTTGAATGAAACTAGCATAAAACAAGACCTAATAGAGTTTGTGTTTTAATTTTCAATTTAGGTAAATTTTTTATTATTTTTTATAGTGTTTTGTTTACATGAGTTGGGAAAAGAGAGAGAGAGAGAGAAAGAGAGAGAGAGAGTGAGAGAGAGAGAGATGCTGATTTTTTTGTTTGAATAATGATAAATTTATCAGTGTTCACAGTGATAAATTTATCAGTGTAAACAAAACACTATAAAAAAATAAATTTATCAGTATAGTGATTCCAAACCTGTTATTAATCTTTAAATTTGACACAAATAATCAGATTATAATCAATTTTTTGAATGAAACTTGCATAAAACAAGACCTAATAGTGTTTGTGTTTTAATTTTCAATTTAGGTAAATTTTTTATTATTTTTTATAGTGTTTTGTTTACATGAGTTGGGAAAAAAGAGAGAGAGAGAGAGAGAGAGAGAGAGAGAGAGAGAGAGATGCTAGTTTTTTTGTTTGAACAGTGATAAATTTATCAGTGTTCATAGTGATAAATTTATCAGTGTAAACAAAATATTATAAAAAAATAAATTTATCAGTATAGTGATTCCAAACCTGTTATTGTGGGTGTTTGGTAAAAATTAATTTCAACTTAAAGCAGCTTTTAGCTTAAATTAAGCTATTATGGTGTGTTTGGTACAACTTATGAGGATAGCTTATGGCTTAATTTAAGCCAAATTTCAGCTTAAATTCGAAGCAACTCAAAGGGAGCTTATGAATTTAGCTTATGCGCGCAGCTGATCACTCTTGGGCCAAAATGACTTAAATGTCCTTCCCATTTGAATCTAATTACAAGTGTGCCAGGTATATTAACCAAAATCACTCATTTTTTCTCTTTCACACAAACGGCCCAGGCGATTTCTGGCGAACCCAGGCAATTCCCAGCGAACCCAGGCGATTCCTGGCGAACAGTTGTTCTTCTCTCTCTCTCTCTCTCTCTCTCTCTCTCTCTCTCCGGCGAAGCTCTGTTATCTCTCTGTCTGAACCATCGCGATCTTTCAACGCCGTCGTCGCCGTCGCCATCACGATCGCGAAGCTCCGCCTAAAGTTCTGTCTGAACCATCGCGAAGCCTTAGTTCATCGCGATCTCTCAACGCCGTCGTCGCCATCGCGAAGCTCTGTCTGAACCATCGCGAAGCTGTCGTTGATCTGTCTGAACCATCGTGAAGTCGCCATCGCGATCTGTCAAACCGCCGTCGATCTGTGCTACCGGGGCTAGAGTTTTCAAACCCTAGAAAATAAATTGAAAAAAAAGAGAAAAAAATCAATATTAATGTTAATTAAAAAAGAAAAAATTACTTTTCAGAATTAATATTTACTTTTCAAAGTAAAATGAAAAACAATTTATTTCAAAGAAAAAATAAAATAATTGTAATGAATTTTTTTTAATAAAAACAGAATTAATTTAAATTGATATTACAACATTACATTGAATTAATACAAAATTAATTGAAATAAAATAATATGCAATGACATCACAACATTAATTGAAACAAATTGATACAACTTTACAGAATTAATTGAAATAAATTGATATTACAACATTAATTAAAATAATATGTAATGACATCACAGATTTAATTGTAATAATTAAACTAAATTAAACGAAATAAATTGAAAACAAAATAATAAAAATAATATTGAACAAAATAAATTGAAATAAAAATAAAAAAATAAATTAAACAAAATAATAATTAAAATAAATTGTGCAATTTATATCCAGTAAATAAATTACACAATTTAATTGTAATGAAAAAGAATAATAAATTAAAGAAATAACAATTGTTATATTATTAATTGTAATAAAAATTGTTGATTATTAATATTATTTGATACTAATAAAAATTAATTATTAATATTAATTGATACTAATTAATAATTTTAGTAGTAATTCCGACTAATTAAGCCATTAATTGATACTAATTAATAATTTTAGTATTAATTGATACTAATTAATTTATAATGGAAAACAATTATTACAATAATACTACTATTACATTTTTATCAAGTGTATCAATTTTTTTATATTAGTTTATACTAATTAATACTATTATATTAACTTTTATTACTGAAATAATTTTTTAAAATTAAAATTGAAAAAAAATGACAAAATTATCATTTTTATATCATATAAGGGCAAAAAAGTCAATTATACAGAAAAAGCTATTTTACAGCTTATTTACCAAACACTATTCTGCAACTTAAATTTATAATCCCACAGCTACACCAAATAGGTTACCAGCTTATGCTCACAGCTGTAAGCTATAATCTGTTAAGTTATAATCTATAATCACTTTCACACAGTTCTACCAAATAGGGCTATTAACCTTTAAATTTGACACAAATAATCAGATTATAATCAATTTTTTGAATGAAACTTGCATAAAACAAGACCTAATAGTGTTTGTATTTTAATTTTCAATTTAGGTAAATTTTTTATTATTTTTTTATAGTGTTTTGTTTACATGAGTTGGGAAAAAAGAATGAGAGAGAGAGAGAGAGATGCTGGTTTTTTTGTTTGAACAGTGATAAATTTATCAGTGTTCATAGTGACAAGACTGATATCAAAAGCCAGATCTGGTAACAATATGGATAAAAAAGACTGAATGTTTCATTGAAGCAAATTAAGAACCAAAATGATAAAAACAATGTAATAGTGTTTGTGTTTTAATTTTTAATTTAGGTAAAGTTTTTATTATTTTTTATAATGTTTTGTTTAAGCAAATCCGTCATTGTTACAACAAATCCATCATTGTTTAATTGAGTTGGGAAAAAAGAATGAGAGAGAGAGGTGCTGGTTTTTTTGTTTGAACAGTGATAAATTTTTCAGCGTTCACAGTGATAAATTTGTTGAAACAAGGATAAATTTATCAGTGTAAACAAAATACTATAAGAAAATAAATTTATCAGTATAGTGACTCTAAACTTGTTATTAAGCTTTAAATTTGACACAAATAATCAGATCATAATCAATTTTTTGAATGAAATTTGCATAAAACAAGACCTATATCAAAAGCCAGATCTGGTAACAACATGGTTAAAAAAGACTGAATGTTTCATAGAAACAAGTTTGACATTGTAACAACCAAGCATTGTAATATTCATTGAAGCAAAGTAAGAACCAAAATGATTATAATCTTTGTCCCAAATTATTCAAGCATCGCTGTCATTGTCTATTATGTCCCAAAACTCCTTGTCTTCAAGTACCGCTTCTATTGCCTCATCAATGATTTGCTGGGTGTCTGTCTGTTGGTTAGTCAACAAAGCATCTATGATATCTGTTCTGATTTGCTGGCACTACTCCTTTGTTAAGTTGGGAAAGATGTCTTTGTTACAGACATATTCTCTCATGAGGTAACAAACTATGACGCCACAATCAAGTCTACGATGACATTGGAAAAACAAAGTTAGTAGTCATCAATGATAATTTTATCAATGTAATGTGTTTTGGTTTTCAGAAACTTACGAAAGATCAACTTGTTGGGGACAATTCATTGTAATTTCTGTTTCTTCATGAAACTTGTTACCTTTAATGAGTTTAGGATTGTGATGTTGAAGGTATTTTTCAATAACCTTTCTCTGTAAAATTTATTAATAATTAATTGGTGTTTGACAAATAAATTCATAATAAAATTTAATGTAGACAAGGGGAATGGATGATATCGTAATTAATTGGTGTTTTACCACTTTGTTTGCCTCATTTAAGTGGTTATCTATTTCTGTGCTTGGTCTCATTGAATTGTAAAACTTCCATGAGCCATTTTCAGGACCGAGTATCAACAACGTCCAATGCTTTTCATTGAAAATTGGGAAAAGAAGATATATTTCCTTGACAGCTTTTAACATCATTTTTTTTCAAAAATTGATTTGTTTTTGCCTTATCCTTTGTGGTGAACAAATACTGTGTTTTGCAAATATATTAGTTTTGATTACAATGTAATTCACTAATGGTAATTTTAGCACTATAACACTGGATGGATGAGAACTTATGCACTTGATATAGACAAGAGGAATGGATGATATCGTAATGAAATATATATATATATATATATAATTTACATACATGGCATGATGTAGAAATATATATGTTGTTCCTGCTTGCGAGCTCAGGCTGAACTTTGGTTTCGGTTGCTCTTCTGTCATTAAGATTTCCTTGTAGGCATTTATTGCCTGTTTTAAAAACAAAAGCAAACAAGGTTAATAAGAGAATTATTATTTTGTATTACAATTGATATATGCACAAATAGGGATTTGATTTTACATTTCCAGAAAGTTCTTCGCATTTGACTATTTTGTCAATATCATCCAAGTACAAATAGCTGCCTGCTTCCTTTCCTTGTAAGATTGGATAACTGCAAATGTGAAAACAAAATTTATCACTGTATACCAAAATTTATTGCTCAATTAATGAAAGAAAAGTTAGGGGAACACATTGAGCATCAAATTTTACTTGATGTATCAAATCCCAACAATGAACTAAAGTACAGAACATAAACACAAATGCCTAAATAATTTGATACCATAGATGAGACACCATGAAGATTAGCAAAATATATCACTCCACCAAACAAATTAAGTAAAATTTATCACTATGTAGCAAATTTTATCACTGTATATCAAAATTTATCAATGAATGAAGTAAACAAAAGTTATACATTGATAAATGCATGATTATATACTAAAATTTAGATTCCAAATTTGGAAGTTTTAGGACCAAATCATGTTCTTACCTGTTGGTTTTTGTTGCCCAAAGATTAGTGAGTTTCATCTTTGATTTCTTTGGCAATTTGTGAAACACTGGATAGAAAGTGTCTATAGCGATCTCGGTTTTCCTTTCCTTTGATTAGTGCATTCCGGACTTGGTTTCGTAGTTATGTTGTTGTCTTATTTTCATTTCCATCCTTTACTCTTTGTATTTGAGTCTTGGATTGTGTTGGGCAGGTTTGGAACAGGTTGGTTGTGCTTTGAAACCAAAAAGTGATGCCCAGAATTTGGCCTTCACGCTCGAGCGGGAGTTTTGACGCTCGAGCGTAAAATTCCATCTCCTAGTATTTTTTCTCCGTAGGTCTTCGTATGCTCGAGCGGGAGTCTTGACGATCGAGCGTGACCCTTTGATTTTGTTCCTCCGCTTGAGCGGGGAGTTTGACGCTCGAACGGGGACCATCGCCTGCAAAACTTCTGTGAATGTGCATCCGACGCTCGAGCGGGAGTTTTGACGCTCGAGCGTGAGTCTGTGTCTGATGCTCGAGCGGTGGTTCCCACGCTCGAGCGGGGCGACTTGTATATCAATTCGAGTTTCACCTTTTTGGATCACTTTTTGATTTTCTTTCTCTCTCTTACTTTTTCAAAACCTCCATTGGAGAGCACCTCTCTCTAAAACACAACTTCTCACCAGGGTTTGATCTAGTTTGAGTGATCTCCTACCTTAGTGTCTTTGTAAAAAGTGTAGAGCTTGGCTTGGGTTACATTTCTATCCGAAAATCTTGGGATTTGGAGCACTTTGAGTTTTCATCATCTTCTCCATTTGAGCTCCGAATTTGAGGTAGGGATTTCCTTGTTCCTTTACAATGCTTCGTCTATAGATAGACATGTGATAGTTTTGTATTGCATGAAAATTATATCCATGTTGGGTTTGTTTAAAAATCATGGGAGTGAACCTAGGGTTGGTTGTTTGAAAAATGGGTTTGTTATCATTGATGGTGATTTGGACTAATTGGGGTGTAAGTTAGTATATTATTGTTGAAAGAAGAAAAAGTCCTGATTTATATTTGATTTGATGAACTAAAAGAGGGGTTTTGTACTTTGGGCCAATATGTATGTATTTTGGGTCTCAAATGAGATTATTGTTGTTTGTTGTTGGTATTTGAGCCTTTTCGGTCAATATTGAGAAAGAGGGAGAAAAGCCCTAATTTACTGTTATGAATTAATTTGCATAATTGAAATTGGTTTTGTGAAATGAAAGAATGATATTGGTTTTGTGAAATGGGAAGAGTGTTCTTGGAATAAGTGGCGGGACAAGTCGATTTTGAAAATGGAAAAAAATGAATTTGGGAATTGGAATATTGTATCTTGAGTATTGAATACACACATTTGGGGTTTTACCTTTACTTATCATCCTAGCGTTGTTGTTAGGTTTAAGATCTCATGAGAGTTGAGTCTTTATAATAGACGTATTAAAATCATGCATCTAGAGGTTTTGTCCTTGGTCATCGGTGGAGGATGACATGGTTGTGTTGAATTGTCGTGTATGCATTACACCTGTGTTGATTGACCATTGTATGTAATGAAGTGCTATTATACATTATATGTATAAATTGTTAGGGAGGAGAAAGGGGATGTACTCCAGTGTGTGGGAGGAGATAGGGGATGTACTCCACACATACTTATGTGTTCATATACTTTAACACATTGCTTATGTATCTTGATAGTTTATGTGTATGTATTACACTGGCTGGTTATATTTTGTTGTATTGTGATTCTTGGTGTTATACCTTGCGCTTATAATCAGAGGTACCGTTACCTTCCAGCTAGCTGTAGACGTCCCCGAGCGTCCCGGGAGGGAAATCTCGTTTTGTTCGTTGGGCTCACTACAATTCAGGACTCAAATGGCACGGTCCAGTATCTAATCTCGCAGAGTGCAATGCAAGATTGATGAATCATCAAAGAGTCCAAATCCGACAAATCGTTTCTGAAAATAGATTTTTTTGAAAGAAGTGTCAAACATGAACTGCTTTGCCAGATACAGAGTCGTCACCTAAATATTTTAATTTGGGGGAATTTAGGAAACCCTAACTCGTGCCGAAGGCCAAGTATCCGTCATCACCAAAGTTGCCTCGGCTCCGGAACTTGGGTACGATTGGAGAAGGTCACTTCGTGAGCACCCCCGCTCGCCCGATTAAAGATCGGCCTCTACTAACCATGATATCGAGTTTTGAAAACATTATGCATTCTTATTCCGGTTATTAGCCTAGATTTACTACGTGATGCGGACAACATACAAGTATAGACTGGATCGCCTGAATTGGAACAACACATTTCATGTTTTTTATTTTGAAAATGGTTTAATGGTGCTACCCGTAAGTAGGCCAAGACGTGGATTTGCCACCCTCGGGTGGGCTTAGAAAACGTGATGGTTTGCCACTCTCAAGTGGGCTTAAAACTCACAGTCAATGCATTATTCCAATTTAGATAATCTAACCTTCACCCACAGGCATTCAGGCAGGTATATCACATAAGCACATAGCCTCATGGTAAGCATGCTATCATGGCAGTCACTCACACATATGCAAGGATGCTAAAGCATAAACACTTACCGAGTACTCCAGTTCTACATACGTGGGATAACTCTATCCCATAGGCCTCGTTTATTTTCAGAGGTAAAAAAAAAGAGGATTGTATCTTTGACAACTCTTGGACCAAGTTTGGTGGCTCCTTAGCTCTGGAAAACAGCTCCAAGTGGCTGAAAAATGCAACTATAGCAGGCTCGGCTATTCTAGACATGGCATATGAAATGCTACAGCTAACATGTATTCAACTTGGAATTGAAAGTACAATGCAGTTAGTATGATGCGCCGAGCCCGGTGCATGCAAAACAGATGAATGAATGCAAACATGCTATCATACTGTATGTTAATTGAAATATGCCCTAATCTAACCATCATAAGCTGGTAAATAAAAGGGAGAAAGACGTGGGGTTGGAAGACATACATCACACACACGCACACTTATTACAATTGTGCTTCGCTCGGAGGGTCCGAATAAATAATACAGAACCGAAATGAATAACAGCTAATTATTACACAACACTGTCTAATTACCAAATTTAACTAAGTAAGCGGTAAAACTATCATGTAAACTACAATGCAATGGACTGCCTTAGCTCTGCCCTGGGATGATGGAAGACGCATGCATGCTCGAGTCGCCTTGTCGGTAAATTCCATCGCGATGCCTCGCCTCACCCTTGTTTGCAATTGATCTCAGAAACTTGCATAAAGCTCCAGAAGGCTGAAACTCCACCTTGGGAAGGCCACCGGCCAATTATTAGCATGGGAGACCACCTGCCGCCCCCCCTTTGTGGTGGAGACCAAAGAGGGTGGTCGGCCTGCCAGAAAATCTGGTCGGCCGACCAGTTTCCACCTTTGGTTTCTGGTTTTTCTGCAACAAAGGCAAGAGAGAGAAAAAGCAA
>NW_021024971.1:564553-581676 GCF_004153795.1 Camellia sinensis
GAAGGAGGGGTTCAAAAGGGTCAAGTAACATTAGTGGCCGGCCACCAACTTTTAGGGTCCTCTCATGTGTGTACATCACAAATATGTGGTTCAAAGTTCAAGAATGTGGGCCCAAGGTGTTCAACATTAGCCCGGAAGTGTGAAAAACGGGCGCCGGAGGGCGTCGGAGGATGTATAACTGGTTGCTGCAACAATTACTAGCCTCCTACCCTTCAGTGACCTCCCTAGTGATAAAACAGAGGTACCTACCAAAAATGAACGAAAACCGTTGCAAAACGAAAATTCGGGGGCCAAAACGCGCAGTTCGAGGTCCCGAAAATGGGCTGTTAAGCACCGAAAGTGGCATTCGGCCACGAAGTGGGTTTCTCAGACCCCAGTGTCCCTTAAAAGGGAGAAAAAAGGAAGTATGCCAAAATTTAGAGCAAACGGAGATGGTTAAGCGGTCCCGAACCGAGGCACACGGCCTGACGGCTCCGAAAACAGGAAACCGGGTCCCGAAATGGGCAAAATGGTCTATAGCCACAAAATGTAGCCCACGGCCACTGAGAGATGGTCTACGGGACCTCTCCCTCCCCTCAATGTAGCCCATGGCCATTGAGAGATGGTCTGCGGAACCTCTCCCTCCCCTCAGGAAAAGAAACAAAGAAAATCGAGCCTGGTTCGCAAACCGAGGCAAAGCACAAAAGAGCGTTCGGAAGTCCGGAGGCAGGGCTCACGGCCGCAACTCTGAAACTTCTGAACGAGCACATTATGCAACATCACCAAGCGCTCAATCAGTGATGTCTGAGTCTTAAGGTCGGTCAAAAATGGGGTGTCTACACAGACCGTGGATGTCACGGCTTGGTGTAGACGTCCCCGAACGCCCCGGGAGGATGAGTCCCATTCTGTTCATTTGTGGGTTCACTACAGTTCAGGACTCTCAAATTGTCACGGTTCTTAATCTAAACCAAAGAGTCCAAATTCGGCAAATCGTTTTGAGAAAAATTTGTTGGACGTTGATGTTGTGCCTGCTCTTTTTTTCTAGTCTTTGCACTTTCTTCAACCATTGGTTCTACTTCATCAACTGTCTTGTTCTGCTTTGGTTGTCTTTTCGTTATGTACCAAAAATCTGGATCTTTGTGCTCTTTTCCGGTTTCTCTATTTTTCACCATTTTTATCATTGAGCTCACAAGAGGCGATTTTTTGGAATTGGTGGCTTCAACTTCAACTGCGATTTGTTCTTCTTGACTGTCCAGGTAGACATTTGATTCAACCAACATTGCAATTCTCTTATTAAGTAGTACTATTTCCACATCTTTCACTTTCATTTGCATCTTTGCTTTCTTGCTCTGTTCTTCCATTTGTTTATTGAGCTTCATGAGTTGGTCCTTAAGCTCATCATTTTCTGCTTGGATTCTTGCCTTCTCCATTTCTAGCCTTTGGATTATCAACACATTCTCAGCTAGTTTTTGAAAGGTATATTCATTAATTTTGACATAGTTGAGATTTGTTTCATAGGCAAGTTTCCTTTTTGCTTTCCCTTTTTCAGCTGGTGTTTGATGCTTGAATCCCGGTGAAGTTGGTGGACCAACTTTTTGTTTGATCATTGTTTCTTCTTCATCATTTTTTAGCTTCTCAAAATAAAGCTCATTTCTTGGCACATGAACCAGACCTTCTTCAGTTTCATGCTGAAAATTGGCTTTCCTTCTTGCATTCTTTTTTTATTGCAATGTTGTTGATTTTCTCTTTTTTCGAGCACTTGCTTAATGCTTGGGATTCGGTGAATTTCTTCCTAGACTGAGACTGAACATCTTTTTGATAATTGGTTCTTCTTCCTTTTCAGATAATTCAGTCTGCTCTTGTTCCTCAAAGTTACATTCTTCATCTTCATGCTCATCTTCTGTTTGTGCTTGCAATTGTTTGTATATGTTCTGTTCTTCAACTGTGTCTTTCAAATTGCTCTCCTACATGAATGAAAATTATTAAAAAAAAATGATATGACACAAAGTTAAGTAATAATTTATCATTCAGCAATTCAAATTTATAATAAGACTAGTGATTTGGTTCATGATAACAAGTTTTATCAGTGAATTAGCAACATTAAGCAAAATTTATCACTCAATGAAGCTAACTAAGCAAATTTATAACTGTGAGCAAAAAGTTATCAGTCCATATCAAAATTTATTGTTGCATAGTAAAATTCATCACTCAATTAAAGAAATAAAGGTTATACACTGATAAAACTTGTATCTTGAATAATTTCCTAGCACAGATGAAATGCCTAAATAATTTTCTACCATAAATGTGACGCCATGAAGATTAAGAAGAATTTATCAGTCGAGCTAAAATTTATCACTGCATAACAAAATCTAATATTTGTTTAAAAAAACCAAAGGTTATCAATGGATACCTCAATATGTTTCAGATCATGCAAGGATGACTTTGCCAATTGTTCTCCCATATGTGTAATGTTCCATTTTGCAAATCTTGGGATTGCGTTCTTGTCATTTGGTTTGATGATCTTTGTATGCTCACATATCTAATACTGTTGAGGACAAAAAAAAAATGTTATAAATTAGTATTTAGTAAATGTAAATATTATAGTTTATAAGTTGTAAGTGAGGTATTTACTTACCAATAAGATGATCTCACATCCGCACACTCTATCAATTTGGTTGATGTTGCGTGCTATTGATCTTGTAAGATGTTGTTTTGCTGCGCCACACCAATCATAAGACTTCATTTCGTTAATATCCTCGAGGTATTTCATGAACCCCCAACCAATTGTTGTCCCAGTACCCGGATACAACAAAAGCAAACAAACCAGAAGGCACACAAGCCTAACGACATCTTTTACATCTTCATTGTTGTTGCTTCTCAAAAGTTTCGTTATCAACTTTTGGATTGAAACACTTGTCATTCTGCTCTTGGTTATTTTCCTTCTTTGCACCATAGCTACCTCATTTTTTCTTCCGTATGCAAGATTCATCTTCTTCTGTCCACATGCAATCCCAAAAATTAACTTGAAGTCATTTCTTTTCAACTTCAGCTTCTTCCCACCAATTTCAAATGTGGTTCCATCCATTTGGTAAGTTTGCAAAATTTTTGCAACCACATCATCATGTTTAATTGAATATCTTCTTTTAACCTTGTTTTCACTCAATGTATCAACTAGAAATGAAAAAGGTGTCTTTCTCAATAGTGTCAAATGCTCCTCTCTGAGTTTTGTTGTCTTGAAAAATTTGATAAGAGATTGAATGTTAGAACGGTAGACATATTTTGCTTCATTATCATGTGTCTGTTCAGTCCTAGTTTTTTTTCCATCAATCTTTTTCTTTCGTCTTGCTTTGTGGAGCTTTGTAGCTTCTTTCAGTTGTTGCTGTTTGGGCTCCTCATTGTCAATGTTAGATTCAGGTTTAACTTCTAGTTAATTTTCACTTTCATGTGTTGTTGGCTCTATAACAAACTCAATTTTTTCAATCTTTTTCTTCTTTAATAAACTTGTTTCTTGACGATGTAATCTTTTACGATGACTGGGAACATCTGTACAAAAACATTGAGCATAAACATTGAAAATTAAGAAGAATTTTATTACTGAACTAGGCAAACTAAGAAGAATTTTTCACTCTATTATGCAAATTAAGCAAATATATAACTGTATAGCAAAGTTTAGATTCCAAATTGCAAAAGAACATGAAGTATCATGATGAAGATGAAAACAACTGATAATTTATCACTCAATGAGGTAAAGTAAGTAAATTTTATCACTCGATTAAGCAAAGTAAGCAAATCCATTATTATAATAAATTTTATCACTTGATTAGGCAAATTAAGCAAATCTATCATTGTTATAACAAATTTTATCACTGAATTAGACAAAGTAAGGAAATTCTTCATTGTATAGCAAATTTTATCACTCAATTAGGCAAAGTAAGCAAATCTGTCATTGTGCAGCAAATTTTATCACTGAATTAGCAAAAGTAAGCAAATGCATCATTTTATAGCAAATGAACATAAAGACATGATTATTATGAAGTTGAATATCACTCATAAATTAATACTGTATGGTACAGATTGAAAATAGTTTCAAGTCGAATTTTATCACTCAATTATAGTTATGAAAGAAGAAGGGAAGAAAATTCATCATTATAACAAATTTTATCACTCAATTAGGAAAATAAAGCAAATCTATCATTCTTATAGAAAATTTTCTCACTGATTTGGGCAAAGTAAGCAAATCTGGTATTGTATAGCAAATTTTATCACTGGATTAGCAAAAATAAGCAAATCCATCATTGTATAGGAAATGAACATGAAGATGTGATTATTATGAAGTTGAATATCGCTCATAAATTAATACTGTATGGTACAGATTGAAAATAGCTTCAAGTCGAATTGTATCACTCAATTCTAGTTATGAGAGAAGAAGGGAGGCAAATTTATCATTATAACAAATTTTATCACTCAACTAGGAAAATTAAGCAAATCTATTATTCTTATAGCAAATTTTATCACTGAATTGGGCAAAGTAAGCAAATTTGTCATTGTATATCAAATTTTATCACCGAATTAGCAAAAGTAAGCAAATCCATCATTGTATAGCAAATGAGCATGAAGATGTGATTATTATGAAGTTGAATATCACTCATAAATTAATACCGTATAATACACATTGAAAATAGCTTCAAGTTGAATTTTATTACTCAATTATAGTTATGAAAGAAGAAGGGAAGCAAATCCATACTTATGAAATAAGAAGAGAAGCAAATCTATCATTATAACAAATTTTATCACTCAATTAGAAAAATTAAGCAAACCTACCATTCTTATAGCAAATTTTCTCACTGAATTGGGCAAAGTAAGCAAATCTGTTATTGTATATCAAATTTTATCACCGAATTAGCAAAAGTAAGCAAATCCATCATTGTATAACAAATGAACATGAAGATGTGATTATTATGAAGTTGAATATCAATCATAAATTAATTTTGTATGATACACATTGAAAATAGCTTCAAGTTGAATTTTATAACTCAATTATAGTTATGAAAGAAGAAGGGAAGCAAATCCATCATTATAACAAATTTTATTACTCAATTACGAAAATTAAGCAAATCTATCATTCTTATAGCAAATTTTCTCACTGAATTGGGCAAAATAAGCAAATCTATTATTGTATGGCAAATAAACTAGAGGTGAAAGAATAACCGGAAGGACTGACCAAACCGACTGAACCGACCAAACCGAACAATTTTCGGTCGGTGTTTTAAGTTTTCAATCGTTCGGTTCGGTTCAGTTTATGTTTTTCTGTACATTCGGTCCGGTTTATGGTTTTTGGTTTTTTGAACCTCACCTCACCTCACCTCACCTTACCGACTTATATAATATTAATAGGCCCAAAATGTGAGGCCCTAAACCTATGTAGGAATTACATGGGCTGAGCCCAAATTTTATGCAAAATGGATAGAAATATAGACCCAAAATGTGAGGCCCAACCAGGGAAAAAAAAGGGCCAAAAAATCGAAAAAACCAAAAAACCGCACTGCATCGTAATAAACCGAACCGCGCTGGTTTATGTCATTTTTCTGGGTGGTTCGATTCACAAATATGAAAAACCGAAATTATCGGTTCGGTTCAAAACTAGTGAAAAAACTGACCGAACTGAACCGATTTCACCCTTAAAATGAACATGAAGATGTGATTATTATGAAGTTGATTATCACTTAATTATAGTTATAAAAGAAGAACGGAAGATGAATACGACTCACGTTTGATTCGCATGTTTGTTGAAGATGAACTAAACAGGGAATATAGATCGAAACGGTGGAAGATTTGCTGGGGATCTGTTCAGAATCAAAATATGGATCGAAACAGAGGTGATTTCTTTGGAAACTATGAGAGATTCAGGGAAAATCTTTTCGTTTGTTTCGATTTCCAAATTGCCAATCGCCTCAGAATAGTTTCTAAATCAGAATAATTGAGAAGGAGTGTGTGTGTCACGAGCACAGGGGAGAGCTCTTGATATCTTCTTTGCTTCACGTGTGTAGTGTGACATTGAGGGGTAAAATTGGAAATTGAAATAAGACAGGACTTGGTGGGTATTAATTTATTTCCATGGGATCGGCTGGTAAGTCCCCCAAAATTAAACTAGCCTAAATAAGCTACATTACTCGGACCAATATACTAAAATCTTAATTCCAGACCTTGAAAAAAATAGGGCTGAACTGAATGACTGGGTCGCGCTGGGCTGGGCCTTTCCCACTCCTCTCTGCTTTTACTATACCTTCCTTCGTTTTGGGTGGAAGGCCCATAAGTAGATTGGTCCATAGGCCCATAAACTTGAAAAAATAGGACTGAAGTGAGTGGGCTGGGCTGGACCGTGCTCACTTCTATATGTTTTTTACTTTGTAAGTTTCATGGGAGATTCTATTTACACAAAAAAAATGTTTGAGTGTGCATAGTTTTTCAGTACATCATATTAAATTATTGAGAGTTATAATTTATTCTTAGTACATTCTATTTTTTTTTTTTCCTTTTCAAATTACCCTTTTGAGGTACACCCAAATAAAACAAATTAAAAAATTCAAATTATGTTTTGAAAAATCTTTCTTTTGTTCATGTACATACATGGAATATGATCAAGAAACCCGGCACTGGCGAAGGAGGACGACGAAGGAGAAGAAGAACAGGGAAGGAGGACGATGAATATTCAGCCTGTTTTTCGTCATTATTGTTCGGACTTTCTGAACCAAACAAATTCACTTATTCACTTTGTTCGGCTGTACACTGCCGAACAAAGTGAATTTGTTTAGTTCTGAAAGTCTGAAAAATAATAATGAAAAACAAGTTGAATATTCACTTTTATGTAAAAAAAAATACAGAAATCAATAATTGTAATTTGAAATTGTTTGCTTTTATGTGAATATTTACCTCCTCTTTGATGGGTTGTTTCAAAAAATTATTTTGATTATTATTCTTATCTATTATTTGATTTTGTTCAAACTTTCTTTTATTTGCAAGTAACAATATAATAAAAAACAATGAATTTGATGATAATTGTGAGTTTTGGTGGAGCAATTAAGGTTTTGAACTGAGAAAGAAGAAAAAGAGAAAATAATTGAAATTTAAAGAAAAAGATGAAGATATTTGAATAATAAAAATATGTATAATTGATTAGGGTGTATCATGAGAAAAAAAAATTATTTTTAATACTTAATATGTGTTGTCATTATTAATAAATTTATATTAAAATATAATAAAAATTAAAATTTTAAATTTTGAATTCAACGTACTCACATAATTTTTTAGTTCAAACAAAATGACCCATTTTTCTTCTTTTTTTCGTTTTGGCTGGGGGGAGCCAAGCAGAGGCTGCCATTTGTCTTGTAATTTTTTGAGGTTGGTTAAAATTACATATTAAAGGGTTTAAAACTCCAAATAACACTACTAGATAAATGAAAGTGTGCCTTGCAACAATTTATGTCCCCAAGATTTTTATTTTATTTTATTTATTTTTTAAGTGCTGCTATATCATCCAAATATTTTACTAATATTATAAAAAAAAAAATTATATGTGGATTTTCATATGACATGATGGGTTTCATAATTTTTAATTTTTATTTTTTTTATATATAAAAATATGATGGGTCTCATGAAAGTGTGCCTTGCAACATTTTTATTTTATTTTATTTATTTTTTAAGTACTGCTATATCATCTAAATATTTCACTAATCTATAACATATATAAAAAGAAGATAAGGGTGGTGTAACATGGTGTAAAGCTTGGCTTGGGCTGCAAGGTGTGCATTCAAGTCATCCACACCGACTATGAGGAAGAAAACAAATTTTGCCCCTTTAAATTTGAAGAGCAGTCTTCACCGACCCACAGGTCCACCGAAAAGCCCCCAACTTGAATTTGTGGAAGTGCGCAATTGCCACTGTTGCTGTCGCCTATTAAATCTCAATCCTATGGCGGTGTATCGGTTGCTGTTGAGTTGGGCAAATGCTGAGGTGTCTTCACAGGGTGTAGCGGCAAAGCGGCAGAACTCTACATCTTTCGGAAGTGCTGAAACCAAGAACAACAAGTGCACAACCAGACAACCAGGTGTGTGGAATTCCCTACTACGTTCTGCTTTCCCCTATGTTTTGTATTTTTTATTGGTGTTTTTGCGAACTGGAACTCCATTTAGCTTTGTATTTTAATGCTCTTTCGAGATAGCTGGACAATCTGGTATGTAGATAGCTGCTTCCATGCTTATTTGTCTTCCAAGATGTACCAACATGTGGTTTCGATGTTCTTGTTTCTCTTTACTCTAATTTATGTGTAAATTGTGCACACCATATGTTTGCTAATATGCCTATGAAAATAGAAATAGAAAATTTGCAGTTTTTTTTCCTTTACTTCAAAATATATATTAAGGTAATTTGATTGCAAAAATACCCCCAGTTGGATCATGAGATGTAGTTCTAATGACCATCGGAAATTATGCTCCCTTGAAGTTATGTTTTGACATTATTTTCTGGTGATGCTTAATTTGCATTTGTTTTGTTTTCTATTCAATTTGTGTTATGTTTTGACATTATTTGTCTGGTGATGCTTAATTTGCATTTGTTTTGTTTTCTATTCAATTTGTGCTTTCCATTTGACATGTTATTTTCTTATTGTAAACATTCTAATAGTTCGTTTCCCAATTTTTTATTTTTTTTTTCCTCATGTTATTTGGCAGGCTTTGAAGGGGCAGTCTATGCTATTGGAACCAAACAAAAGTGGCACCCTAAGCTTGGACAATGTTAAAGCGGTTAGTTTCTTTTTTGTTTTTTTGGAAAGTGAAGGAGCAGTTTGTGCTATTGGAACCAAACAAAAGTGGCACCCTAAGCTTGGACAATGTTAAAGCGGTTAGTTTCTTTTTTGTTTTTTGGAAAGAGTACTAAAAAAAAGAAGGAATATTAAAGTGGTTGGTTGAAGCAAAACTGTTTATTTACTGTATTTAATGTATTTGTTGCTCCGAAATATTTTTTATTTGGTCAGGCCTTGATGAAAAGTGCAACAGATGCTGTGAAGGAGTCTCACATCCTTGAATTTCTTACATCAGTATGTGCTTTGATTGTGATGGTGGATGTGCCATCAACAATTGTTTCCCCTATGGTGTTCTAATTTTTGGAGTGAAATTGTTTTCTCTTCTTTTGTGACAGCATGAAACGGTTTGATTTCTATAGCATCTCTTCTTTGCTCTTCAATGATTGAAGTGGGTTTTCAAAAGGTCTCTACCTAGCTGCGGTGAAAAAATGCAGATTTCAAAAAATAGAGAACGAGGTGTCAGGTTAGCATTTCCTGTCATACTTATTGGTTCTATTTGATTGACAACAGTTACTTTTGAGTCTGTTAGTTGGTGTTTACTAATGCAACATTTATGTGGTCTATTTTGGTTAAGCAATTTGCAAGATCTTGTTACTGTTAGCTTTCTTTTGTTCAATTGTTTTGATCCTGACCAATCAAGACTGATGTTAATTGTTAATAATTGTGAGATGGCGAATTAATTCAGTATTTGTGATTTATCATTTATGAACCCTTTGATGATAAACAAAGGCCTTTTTTGTTCTTCTTTTAACTTGTCCAATGCTAATGTTTTTACATTGTTTTGCCCTGCTTTCGATTTCTAAAGCTTCAAGTGCCCTAAAAAAATTGACCCTCTTTTCTTGATGATACTGCAATTTACATTGGATATTAATGTGATGGTTCCATTTTTCTGAAAAACTCTTCTCCAATTTGATATGAATCTTTACTGCATTTTGTGCGTGTGAGTGTCTTCAAATTTTCAACTTGAGAAAATGGTGAATGTTACAACAAATGAATCCATGGATAAGAGATGTATTGATTTCACATTGCATGTCTGGGGCCATTTTAGCTGGCTGTAGTACAGAAAGTGAGCCAAATTGGATTGCCATATACTTATGCTGCCATAGAGAGCATTAATTAAAACTTCCTGTGAAAATAACTTCAAGTTTTCTCTTTTTTGGGGTTTTTGTCTATATTTTTTCTAGAGAACATTTGAGAGATATATATAAAAAAAAAAGGAAAAATTGCAAATAAAATAAAATAAAATGGTATGAACTCAAAAAAAATTACGAAGTCATGAAAATACAAGTAATTTATGGGAAAAATAGAAACCACCCCCTAATTTATTGGTTTTTATTACCTTTCAGTTATGAAACTAATAATGGTTAATTTATTGGTTTTTATTACCTTTCAGTTATGAAACCAATAATGGTTAATTTATTGGTTTTCATTACCTTTCAGTTATGAAAACCAATTACAACCTTTAAAAGGTTATGGTCCCTATTCCTTCCCAAGAGTGAAAAAAAAACAAGAATACTGTTTTGTTTTCTAAATCCTCTCAAGGAGAAACATAAGGCACATAAGGGAAAGGATTAGAAGGCTCTAACAAAGTCAATATTAAGGTTTTATTGACAATCAGACGCTTCCGTTTAACCGTTCATCAATGGATTCAGGTATGTCATTTTGTCTTGATCTCTTGATAATACACATGGTAAATGATCCAAAGTGTAAGGTTTATGTTCTGAAATTTTATGTTTACATATACACATATCACCTTTTAACAAGATAATAGTATTTTATTGAAGGAATGATAAAACTTAATATGTTAAATTTATTTATTCATTTTTGTAAAACTTAATCTATTAAACTTTTACATAATGAATCTATAAAACAATGTCCCATAAAACCATTAGTCCACTGAACCCGTGACTTCTCATTTCATTCAACGATATAGGTACTTCACTAGAGAGAGCGATGACATGGATGAAATTTAAAACTTAAATTTTTTGAATAATATGACAACCCTGACATTCACTTTAAATATTGTAGAAAAATTTTAATTTTTTTATTAATTAATTACTTTGTGACATGATGTAAAACAATAATCCCTCAAGCACTCGATAAATGTAAGGGTTGGACCACGGGTCCACTTCAAATCATGTTTTAATGTTTCAATTCGGTGATTCATATAAAAAAGTACAAATAAATTTCAATTCAGGCCCACGGTCCACCGCAGGTCCCATTTGATGACCAATACTGAACATATACACATTTTTGTGGGATTAGCTATCCATTAGATATCTAATTGCAATAGAAAAAATTTACAATTAAACGTTGGAATATGAGTCCAAAAGATTTGTGTTCCCAGTCTAATACTTTAATCTGGCTAATCAAACTAGTCCATAAAGGATAACAAGCAAACATATAGAAGTGGGCAAAGATTAGTAGCTCGAGGTTGGTTTGTCAAAAATTTGAGAAACCTGAGTTTGATTTGGGTCAACTGGATCAAATAAACTAGCTGAGCTCAAATTTTTTTTTTAATTTTTAAAATCAAATTAATTTGCATATTATGTGAAAAAGAGAACATTATGAGCAAAATGTAATTAAAAATAAATTTCATTCATTAATTATGTAAATTTAATATAAAATAGAGAAATGAAATATATTTGATATATTGTTAAAAATAAATATTAATTTATATATTTTTTGTTAATGAGCCTAATTGAGCAGAGCTTGGGTCTACATGAACTCATTATCTCGAACTCAAATGAATTTTAAATAAGTTGATTATGAAGGTCTTTTCACAATTCTTGAATTGAAGACTTATTTTTATCTATATTCCTAGTTTAAGTAAAAGTCAAAATTTGCAATAACAAAAAGAGTAAAGTTAAAAGTTGAAAGTGCAGAAAATAGAAAGAATGCTGTGACAATTTATAGTGATTTTTTGGCTTTAGAGTAACCATGACAATGGTATATCTATGAGTAGAGTTCTCAAAAATGGGTGATACTAGTTTTCTACAAATTAAAAATAAGTAAATGAATTAATAATAAAAAAAAAAAGACAAAAAGAAAAAAGAAAAAAGAAAAAGGGGCAGATGGTGCAGGTTACTCACATTATTCTTATTAGAAGACAGAGTTAGTAATAGAAGCTTTACATGGGAAAATCAATAATGAATAAATTGGCACATGGTTATAATGGTATTGTTAATTAATCAAATCACAAACGTTACAAATAATAGATAAGTTCGAATTCAACAATTTAATGATTTTTCAAGTAATACAAAACCTTATAATTACCTGATATTTTTAGCAGTTTCTTGAGCTTTTCTGTCCAATTTTACGTTACGAATATCGACTTTTCCTTATATTTTTTTCCCTTTTATGTCTTCCTCTTTTGAAATGGTGAATTGTATTTTGCTTTTACAGCTCAAATTTATTTTGACATATTTTAATTTTCCAAGTAATTTTGTATATAATCCCAATGTTCAATTATATCTTTTAATTTTCAATGGTAGCAATAGTTGTTGATGTTGAAACTTAAGTTTTCTCTTTAATAAATTTGTATACATAAACAACTAATTTTTTTTTAAGAGTTAAGGAATAAACCAATAACAATTGCTAAATATAAAATAATTAGTTGACTTCAAGTTGAATAAGTTTCTTTTGAATAGATGAAAAAATAACATTTTCCCATGAAGATTTTTAATTTTTTTTGGGGAGTTAGATCATAGTAATTTACAACTAAACAATTGACTTTGACATGAAAAGTCAAACAGCTTCTTATTTTTTTATTAGCAAAAACCAAAGAGAATTACATCAATAAAGAAAATGATGAGTGCAAAAACAAACCAATCCCAACTAAGTTGGCACCGATAAATCCACCTTCTCATTTGTTAGCACACCATCAATAGTTGGTAAGTAACCAACCGCAAAAAAACCAAAAAAACCAAAATAGAGGACACAAAGCCAAGCACACACAAGAACTCCAATGCTAACATAAGACATACAACACAAACCACCACAGCAACCCACATAGACTAGCTTCTTATAATGCCAACTAGGAAAAAAATTTATTTTATAATCTCATGCATTAAGAGCATAAGATTTTATAACTCTCAAATCAACACATTAATAAACTAGTAATCAAAACCTCAAAACACAATTATATTGGCCAGCTTTATGAGTAAATTCCTAGTTACTTTAAATTGCTCATGTTTCATCTAAACATCTCCATAGTAAATGTGAATTCTTTTTTTTCTCTCTAATGGGAAGAGAAGAGTTCGTCAATAGTTTTAGCCATGGCAAAGAAACCAAGCATGGGTTGCCAAAAGATCAAAATTGTGAAAATAGAGATCAAAAATCACTTGCAAGTCACCTTCTCAAAACGTCAATCTGGGCTTTTCAAGAAGGCTAGCGAACTTTGCACGCTTTGTGGCATAGAGATTGCTATCATAGTTTTCTCTCCAGCTGACAAAGTGTTTTCTTTTGGCCACCTTAATGTGGATTCTATCGTTGATCAATTCCTTACTCGAAACCCTCCACCTAACACCACCACACGCAACCTTATTGAGGCTCATCGTAAAGCTAGCGTGCGCGAGCTCAACTTACAACTTACTTAAGTTCTCAATGAATTGGAAGCCGAGAAAAGACATGGTGAAACCTTAGATCACACGAGAAAAGCTAGTCAAAGACAATACTGGTGGGAAGCTCCAATAGACAAGCTTGGCTTGCATGAGCTTGAACAACTTAGGAATTCAATGGTTGAGCTCAAGAAGAATGTAACCTATCAGGCGAACAAAATTCAAGTCGAGAGCACCACAAACCCTTCGCCATTTTTCTTAGTAAATGGCACCAGAATGGTTGATCACTTTGAGAGTAAAACATCTCATATCAATGCTTCTTCTTCAACGACTCCTAATGTGCAAAACTTTGGCTGTTATGGTTATGGATTTTTTTTAAGGTTTTCTTGTCCATTTTCATGTTGGTTCCAAGCTGGCTAGTACCTTACTAGCCTTAAATGTCAATACATAAATCATTTTTCAGTTATGTTTGTCCATGAATTGTGATGATGATTTTTCATCTAACATTCCTTTAGTGCCATAATAAATATTAAATTAATTCGTTTTTGGCAAGTTATAATAATCATAACCTTATTAGTTAAAATTTTACCTTTGTATGGATAGAATTAGGGATGGCAATGGGGGTTAATGGGGTGGATATTAATTCTCCATCCCCATTCCCCTATAATAAATTTTTCTCATTCCCCATGGGTACCACCCTCCCCATTTTCTAATGGGTTTGGATTTTCTCCAACTCACTTTAATCCCCATTTTTATTTTATTTTTATTTTTTTTTTATATTTAATGTTAACAACCACTTTTTTTTATTTATTTTTAAGTTCACAACAAAAGCTAAATATACCTTCAATCTTTTTTCTTTCTTTTTTAATATATTTAACGTTAACAACTTTTCTTCTTTTTTTTTTTTGTTTTTTTTATAAGGTTCACAACAAAAGCTAAATATACCTTCAATCCTCTTTCTTTCTTTTTTAATATATTTAATGTTAACTACTTTTCTTCTTTTCTTTTTTTTTTGTTTTTTTTATAAGGTTCACAACAAAAACTAAATATACCTTCAATCTTTTTTCTTTCTTTTTTAATATATTTAATGTTAACAACTTCTTCTTGTTCTTGTTCTTGTTCTTTCTTTCTTTTTTTTTTCTTTTTTTTTTTAATAATTGGATTATTCAATGGAATTATTATATTATATTTTTTTTTAAGGTTTTTGGTAAATATACCTTTAATCTTTTTTTCTTTCTTTTTTAATATATTTAATGTTAACAACTTTTTTTTAAATTTTTTTTAAGGTTCACAACAAAAGCTAAATATATATTCAATCTTATTTTATTTTATTTGGTTGAACAATAAAATCAAATACACATTAATTAATTAATTAAAAAGTTTGTTTTATAATAATCAAATATATAATTTTGAGACAATCAAATAAGTTTTAGTAATTAAAAAAAATGTGGAAGAACGTGGAAGATTAAAAAAAAAATTACAACCATCTCTCTCTCTCTCTCTCTCACTCTCTCCCCTACATGTTATAAAAACCTGTTTACAATGTCATAAGAGCCTGTTTGAAGAAAGAAAATGTAAAAGAACCTGTTTGAAGAAAGTGTTATAAGACCCATATTAAATTACATCAGGGCATAAACAAGAAATTGTTTGTTGATCTCTTAGCCACGGACATTTTAGACATTAAACTATTTTTCTCTTAGCAAATTTGAACCATTCATTTTAATTTATCCAAAATCTAATTATAGCTTTTAACAAATCTGAACCACTCATTTTAAGATATCTATGCCTTACCACACCTAATCCATCCTCCATCTTCTTCCTTTAGTCTCCCACGAATTTTGTTGTTTGTTACTTTTAAAAAACAAAAAATATTTTTTCAATTAAATTTTTACTAATTTCACAACATCATTACCACTATTCTCACATTCACTATCACACTACCATCACTATAGCCACTACCATCATCACTGTCGCCATCACTCTACCACTATGTCACAATCTCTACTTTCACCTTCGTTCCGTCACCACCACCACCAAATATAAAAAAATATATTTTTAATTTTTTTTATAAAAAATATTTTTCATTAAAAAATATTTTCTATCTAAATAAATGAAGCATAACAGTGGGAAACAAGTTGATTTCAGTTAAATCTATTCATAACTAAGAAAAATTCTTTTATTTAAAAAAAAATTATTTAGTAAGACTTTGTATCCCCTTTTTATTTTTTCAGCAAATAAATATTTGCACCCATCCTTTCTAACCAATCAGGACTCATGTTTAGAATTTACCACTCACCTACTACCTCCACTATCTTTCTCCACACCTACCACCTCCACTATCACACACTCCACTACCATCCACCTCCACTATCACACACTCCACTACCATCTTCTCCTCTATATATAGGAATTGTAATATACAGAATATGATCAATCTTGTAAGATATCAATCAATCAATAATACATAATTATTTACATGGTATCAGAGCAAGGTTAAAAATTTAGTGATTCCGCTTCACCGGCGGGCGGCAGCCTCGCCTTGGCCGTCCGCCGGACAAATCCAAATTTTTTAATTCTCTCTCTCATTCCTCAACAAACTGATTCATCAACACCACCTAAGACTGGTGCTGCAGGCCTTTCCTTCATTACTTGTGGAGATTCTTTGACAAGTGATTGAACCCATGATAAATCAGGCTCTTCTCCATTGTTTCCAAGCTCAAATGATGACGATCTGCGAAGTCTACAATGGAAGCAGAATTGGAGCCAAGATCGCGAGAACTAAGGCTGCGAAACTGTTGTTGCCGCTTCTCACATTGAGCAAGCATGGAAACCCGAGAGCCACACTCTCTCTCTCTCTCTCCATGGACCCAACTGTTGTCCGCCGCCGCCGCCATTATCACCCTCCTCCTCATCGCCGCCGTCTCTCCAGCCCATGCCCTCGGCGGCTCCTCCTCCACCATCGCCGTGATCTACGGCTCCGCCACCGTCTGCGGCATCGTCGCCGAACAAACAACCCGGCGAATCCAATGCTGGCGCAACGACCAGTTGATCGAAATCTCACCGGCGAGATCCTTCGACTACATCGCCGGTGGCCGGGATAATTTCTGCGGCGTGAAGTCCAGCTGGCTCTGCTCTCCTCTGCTGGGACTCCAATTTCATCTCCAAGAGGATTTACAACAGCAGTTCGGTGCTCTTACAACACCTCACATTTGGGGATAATCAACTTTGTGCCCTGACCATGTTTCTTATAATATATTAACTAAAGTTCCCACTATCTCCACTTTTGCAACCCACCCACGTGCTTTGTGTTGGGAGAGTTATTCTCCTCTTTTGCACAAACAAAGCTTACAGATATTTTATTTATTATTATTATTATTATTATTATAAAAAAAAAAAACAAAAAAAAAAACAACCACACAAGCCCATCCAGAATCCAGCTTGCGTATCAGGTAAAGCTGTGCCAGCCAACTTTCTTTATTTTATGTATATATATATCTCTTTTTATTATTTATATTAAACAAAAAAAAAAAAAAAAAAAAAAAACACCCACACAAGCCCATCAAGACTCCAGCTTGCGTATCAGGTAAAGCTGTGCAAGCCAACTTTCTTTATTTTATGTATATATATATCTCTTTTTATTATTTATATTAAACAAAAAAAAAAAAAAAAACCCAACAAACCCCAAAAAAAAACCCCCACGAAAAAAAAAAAAAAAAAAAGAAACAAAA
>NW_021024971.1:582131-606775 GCF_004153795.1 Camellia sinensis
ACATCTGCCCGGAAGTCCGACCGGTCAACTGCAATTTTTTTTTTTACTTGTTGGGCATTTTTTTGTTCAAACATTTTCTTGTATTTTTTGTTAAGTAAAAATTATAATTTTATTTTTATTTTTTTATTTTATATAAAAATAATTTAACAATTTCCACGCTAACAAATATCATAAAAACAAATACAATTTTACTAATCCCCTCATTAACAATTTTCTCACTATTAATTCTACCTCTCAAACCAAATGGGGCATAATGTAAGCTCTACTATTATAGTAAGTTCCTCATTTATAGGAGAATGGTGTGCTTGCCCATTGAATTAAATATCACCTCATGAGGCTAAGAAGATGTTTTGAAATTCTCACCGCAAATGCATCCAGGATCACATGGTGCAGTTAAAAATAACCACAAAATATACAGCTGATGCTATCACCATTAAACCTTTTATTCTTCTCTCCGTGATCATGAAAAAGACCACAATTTGTTTCAGTTGTCAACAGAAAAAAGTTAAAACAGGCTTACTGGAGGAAAGACCCAAACCGATTCAGCTATACAAAGTCAACCACCAGTCTGGGTCGCGAACAACTAGCCTCCACATAAACAAAGAGAACTCGCTCATGGATCACTGTGCCATTTCAACAAAGAGAGATAATCTGGGTATTGCTTTGCCAAAACAAAAGCGATTGATATCCGCATCATGAGGATGCTGATAATCACAATCCTCATTATTTGATTGCTGCCCTGATTCACCCTGTTCCCAGTAAGATGACGTGATGCCGGTGAAGGCACATTCTCATTATTTGCAAGACGCCCACTTGCTCTCATCAGAACGATCTCTTCATTCATATTGTGCGTGACAACTTGGTCTGAACATTTTAGGCAATAATACTTACCGCCAAGAAAGGAAGGGAGTGCCTGAAGGTACTCCGAGAGAACCTTCTGGTAGTTTTCTCCAACAATCCGAAATTTTTGCTGTGTGGTGGGTCGCATAACCTGCACGATCCATATTTCAAAGAGTAAGTCCTCATAGTCCCAGTAAGGTTCCTATCGCGTCCCCTATGGAAGAATGGTGTGAAATTTCTAATTCTTGTTGTACTAGGTTTCCCATCATTTCTAACCAATCACTGCTCATGCTTGTTTTGATTCTCTACAATTTTTCTATTTTCAAATACATTCATATATATATATATATATATATGTTGTATAAATTGTGTGATAACATAAAACAAATAGATTCATACTCGTTAATTGAAATTTCAGAACAAGCAAACCATTCTGAAAATTACAATACATAACAAAATAAAATAACATAGAAAAGCAAACCGAAACCTGCACTAGACAGTGTCCTTAATTTTTTTAAATAAATTTAAAAAATTCTAGATATACATAAAATTTGACAAGAATAATGTGACAATGTTAATTAAAGTGTATTTGATTTTATTGTTGAGCCAAATAAAATAAAATAAGATTGAATGTATATTTAGCTTTGGTTGTGAATCTTAAAAAAAAAAAATGGTTGTGAACCTTAAAAAAAAAAAAATATTGAATGTATATTTAGCTTTGGTTGTGAATCTTAAAAATAAAAATAAAAAATGGTTGTGAACCTTAAAAATAATAATAATAAAAGATTGGAGGTATATTTAGCTTTGGTTGTGGATCTTAAAAAAGAAAAAAAAAAGAAAAAAGTTTGTTGTGGACCTGAATAAATAAATAAATAAATAAAAGAAAAAAGATTGAATGTATATTTAGTTTTGGTTGTGAATCTTAAAAAAAAAAAAACATATGGGGAAATTAGTGGGTACCCATCCCCTGTGGATATTTAAAGAATATTACTTATCCTACCCAATAGATAAGAAAAAAAGGAAAAAATCCATGTATTTAGGTTGGGTATCTATGGATACCCACATGGTAGGTTATCCATTGCCATCCCTAGATGGAATGGATGTAAGATGGCTTTCCAAGATGGCGCTTTCACACCATTGAATGATTTTCTTTGGGAAATTATGTTTAATTTATATTTTCCTATAATAATAATGAGGTCAATCTTAGGATTAATGTGGATGCTTCAATCCTATTGTCATGGTAAGAGAAAATTACATTTTACCCTTAAAATATGACTAAATACCACTTTTATTACTCTAACTATGAATTTATATCAATGTAAAACTTCTATTAAAAAGTTCATTACATTAATAAAAATAATCATGTGGCATGCACATGATGACTCTAATATTCTGATATGCCCAAATGACCATATCTTGAAAAGAATTTTTTTTTTTTTAATGGCATCAAAATTTATGTACCCTTTTTCTAATTTTTCCGTGGCCTAAATTTTCCATTGAATTTTAATTCTCTCTAGCTTTCACAACAACCAAACGAACCCTAATTCAATACACAACTAAAATTTGATCACTTTGGTTAGGTCAGTACCTAAAATTCAACAACAAATTTGCAAAAGAATGAGTTAATTCATCCCAAAGCATGCATGGAAAATCATGGAAGAAAACATATTAATTAAAAGAATTGATTCACAAAATAACAAACATTCAATTTCGTTGCCAATTGGTTGAAGATTCAATGGGATTTCACTACCCTTTGACCCTCAATGCATGTTTAATTTTAAATAAAGTGACCATAGTATTAGAGAGAAAGGTGGGGTGGGTTTGTGGTTTTAGTGAAAGGAGATATATTTGAAAGGGTGAAAGATGGAGAAATGGTGGATATGGGCTTTATGGCCCGTTAAACTTGCTTGAACTTATTATGATTTATAAGGTTTGGAATAACAGTTCAGATCCATATGACTAAGTTGAGAATTTTTTTAGGCCCGTTTATAACGTGGGGTCAGACTTCAGAAAACGCATCAAGCCCGTTTTTTCCAGCTCACAAATTATATACATATTTATTTGTTTGTTTTATATTGGTGTCATTATATTTTTTATTAACATAATTTACGTATTAGAGCATCTCTAACGCTTAGTCTTTTTTTTTTTTCCATTAAATTTGAATAAAGATTTGAGTTAAAAATTTTATCTAATATTAATCGTTTTAATGCTAATTTTTCAATTTTCATCAAACAACTAGTCGAGCGAGAGGACGATCGGAAGGATGTCCGGACAATCAACCGACTTGTGTAAATTGATTGGCAATTTTGCTAGCACATGCCGGCCAGACAATCAACTGGTCGTCTAGTGTACTGTGATGCCTCGACGGCTACTTGCGACAATAGCTGCTACCTACAAGAATTTGATAAAACACAATAGCTGCTACCTACAAGAATTTGATAAAACACTAAAGTCTCCCTCAATTTGATGAAAGTTTTGAGTTTTTTCTCATTTGATATGAGTTTGATGTCATGGTTAGAGCAGCAAAACTGTACTTATTTTATCGAAATTAAATATAATGAAAAGAAGAGTAAGCGTTGGATACGTTCTTAGTAGTTAGGGCATCTCCAACGGTGCATCATTTTTTCCACTAAATTTGAGTAATAATTTGAGAAAAAGTTCTCTTTGATATCCAGTGCTCCAACGGAGGGTTTTGCGACTTCGTTAAACCACCGGTCGACCGGGCGGATGTCTAACCGGTTGACCGGTTAGTGCAAATTTTGCACGATTTTTCTTCTTGAGGTGGTCATCTGGGGGGTCGACCGGCCAGTGTAATTTTTTCACAAACTTTTGCCTTAAAGTGGTCATTTGGGAGGACATCTGGGCAGACATCTAGTAGTGAAAATCAAACGGTTATGAATACTAATTTGATTAAAGGTATATTGGTCATCAAAAATCCTAAATTCGATATCGATTTGATGAAACCGTTGGAGTTGAAAAAGGAATCATTTTTCATCAAAGTCAAATTTAATAATAAATTTGATACATGATTGGAGATGGTCATATGTAAAACGATTTGATGTGATGCACACTTTATTTCCTAAATGTGTGTACTATATAAAGGCTAGATAGGATAAAGTGGTATTAAATTATACTTCAAAGTGATAAATCCTTATATTTTGTGGCCTTGTAATATATTTTTTTAATACTAATTGTTATAGAATAATGCTATACAAATGTAAAAATTAATATAAAAAATTATACGGAAGGATAGGACTGAATTGTTGGACTATTGCTCTATAACAAAACCCTCATCGGAATACCACTATATTATTAAAATAAGATATTCTATATAAAACATATGAAAAAAATAACATTTTTCTATGAGAAAATGATTGATACTATTAGAAAGTCTTTTCTAATTTATCTTAAATGACATAGTAGATTACATATTAATTTTTGATTTGTTACAAACTAAATCATATAGTTGAATTGTTAGTCTTAATACTTCTCTTTTATTTTTCACTTTTAATTTCTAAACTATTTTTTTAAAAATTATTTCATCTTTAAATTATTCATTTTACCTATTTAATTTAACAAAAATGCAAGAGATCCTTAAAATTCTACCAAAAATTCTATTAAATGTCTCACATGGGTGTGAGACCCATATGGGACCCACATTGTGTGGGTCCAACACCTATGTGAGACATTTGATAAAATTTTTAAATAAAATTTTTGAGATCTTTAACATTACTCTTAATTTAATTTCAATTAATATGGTTTAATTGTGGGTCTCTCCATTCTCTTTCACACATTTGTAAGGTGAATTGCATTTAATTTCATAACTACTGCCATTAGAAGAGTGTCTCATTATGCATTGAGAAATATTATTTACACAAAAAATCTGTGTACAAAAACTCTCAAATAACAGTACGTCTTACATAGGTGCCACATGTGTGGACCCAAACTTGGGGCTTTTCCCATATTAAGCTAAATTTCTATCTTAATTCCCAAACTAGGCCTAGTTTGGATGAATTTTCCAAACTAGGCTAAAGCGCTATTACAAATCGTGCTTTCACTGTTTGAAGCAGAAAATTTGATGAATAGTGAAAGCGCTATTTCAAAAAGCGCTTTTAATTAAGAAAACGCTATTACAAAAAGCGTTTTCACTGTGCATATGAAAAAAACGCTATTACAAAAAGCGCTTTTACTGTGCATATTCAGAACACGTTTAAAATATATTAAAATGTAATCAAACTTAATCTTGAGTTTTTTGTAGCTTAAATGGTAGTGCATTGGTTTTGCTACACCTCTGCACAGGTTCAAACCACATGCACACCAACTCCAAACAATTGCTATCTAAAATGAAATTCAACTTTTTTTTTTGCTGAAAAAATATTTTTTGAGTACGTTTTCACTGTGCATATTTTAAAAAATTAATAAATACATAAAAATACAAAAAATGTACTGAATTTTTTTTTTTGTATTTTTAGCATTTTTTCAGCAAAATATTAAATTTTTCAGAAAAATGTACTCAAAAAAATATGCCCAGTGAAAGCGTACTCAAAAAATATTTTTTCAGCAAAATGTGCGCTTTTAAAATGTACTAAAATATTTTAAAAGTGTACATTTTTCAATTTTTTAAAATATTTTAAAAGTAAACTTATTTTAAAAGTAATGGGTAATAATAAAAATAAACAATTTATTAAAAATAAAAAAAAAGTAGTATACATGCGATGTGATGATAGTATAATACGTCTAAGTGAGTATACTATTTATACATGTGATGTGATGATAGTATAAATAGTATACTACTATATATAATTCTTTAAAAATAAATAAATTGTTTATTTTTAATTTTTTAAAATATTTAACCAAACAAACATTTTTTTTTGATAAAAAAATTACATAATAAATGTATAAAATATAGAGTGAGTGGAAGGAAAAAAAAAAAGAAGTTGAATTTCATTTTAAATAGCAATTGTTTGGAGTTGGTGTGCATGTGGTTTGAACCTGTGCAGAGGTGTGGCAAAACCAATGTATTACCATTTGAGCTGCAGAGAACTCAAGATTAAATTTGATTACATTTTAATATATTTTAAACGTTTTCTGAATATGCACAGTAAAAACGCTTTTTGTAATAGCGTTTTTTTCATATACACAGTGAAAACGCTTTTTGTAATAGCGTTTTCTTAATTAAAAGCGCTTTTTGAAATAACGCTTTCACTATTTATCAAATTTTCTGTTCCAAATAGTGAAAGCGCGATTTGTAATAGCGCTTTAGCCTAGTTTGGGAAATTCGTCCAAATTAGACCTAGTTTGGAAATTAAGATAGAAATTTAGCTTAATATGGGAAAAGGCTCCCCAAACTTTCATATAAGACCTTTTGTGCACCGATTTTCTGTTTTCTATTTCTCTTATGAGTAATGTTGGAGATTTTAAAATTTATATTAAAGTTTCTACTAAATATCTTACATGGTTATGTGATGTGGGTCCCACATAGACATTTAGGAACTGTCTATTTTAGTCTAAAAGTCAAAAAGTTGTTAAAAAAATCAAAAAGTCTATAATCTATACCAAAAAGTTAAAGATTCTATTTTCTCTCTACTTTTTGCATATCTTTTCGTAAAAAATCAAAAAATCATTCTAAACATTTTAATTTTTTTACCTCATATTTTAGCTAAAAAGCTAAAATATCACTAAAGTAGTATGTTCTCAAACAAGGCCTTAGTAAAAATTTTAAAATCTCTAACATTTTTGTTCTCTTATAAAATCTTTTTCATCTTATCCGCATTTATTGTGCATTAAATTCTTAAAAGTAGTAGTAGACAATGGTTTTTTGTTTTTTTTTTTGTTTTGGGGATCTAAAAAGCCACTACAAGAAATTAAGATTTAAATAATAAAAATTTAATGACAAAATCACTTTTTAGGGAGGAAATATTTTTTTTCCAAAAACATTATTATTTTATTTTTAGCAACAAAATTAGACATTTAATGATGAATTACTAACCTTTTGGGATCAAAAGTTGCCTAAAAAAATAAATATTTTTGGGACCAAATTATTTTATCCCCAAAATTACATTTATTAGCGATATTTTCAAAATTTTGTCCCTAAAAGTTCTTCTTTTTTTTTTTTTTTAATTGAAAATCTAATATAGACGAGAAATTTTGTTTTAATTGAAAAGGTATATTTTAAAGCACTTTTTAATTTTAGTGCATTTTTCTCAAGTTTCATTTAATTTTTTTAAAAAGGTTTTATCTTAAAAGTGCTTTAAATTAAATTAAAAATTGAACAAATTTGTTTAAAAAATCACTACAAACACAAATTCAATTGAATAATATATGTTAGGTTAATGATGATGTGCTGATATATAAAAACTGTTGTTGTTTTTTCAAAAATTAAAGTAATTATTATGAGAAATAATATTTATTATTAAATTTATTTTACTTATTGTGTATTTATATAATAAAAGCCGTACATATATGATCCTTTGAATTTAAAAATAAAATAAAATTATCATGTCATATAAAAAAAACTAGGTGAAATGTGATAAAATATTATGGGAATATGATAAAGAATTTAATTATTTTTTGTTGTCTTGTGAATTACATGAAATTTTATATACAATTATATATCCCATTTTTTCTTCTCCTCATGTCTCTGTGACCATTGGTTCAATGGTAAAATCTTGACCTAATAACCTTGAGGTTATGGGTTCAAGTCTCAGGACAGCCACTTTGTGCACTATGTCAAAGGTTAGGTGTGTACCCAATCTTTCCCCTCCCAAACACACACCAAATCTATCACCATTCTTTCTTTCTTCCCCCGCCTACGGTTGCCATTACCAACCACCCTGTTGGTATTGGATCAAATAGGTTTGATGGTACTTTCGGACTCGTGGTGGTAAATTAGTTATAAGTTTCATTTACTTTTATCATATAATTCAATAATAAATTATTTTAAGGAAAAGATCATGGTACATATGTTATGCATCTTATGATTATAGAAAAAAATAATATAATTTCATATTTTGTAAGTCGTAACTTAAAAAAAAAAAGTTATAATCAAATACAAAAAAGTTATAATCAAATATCTCAAAATAATGTCATAATTAAAAAATAAAATAATCATAATTAACAAAGAAAATAACGTAACTAAAACTACCTATAATATAAAGTGTGTCTAATAAAATTTTCTTTCAACAATGATACATCCCTCTAAAATTAGAACTCTAATTGAGCTCTAGTGAGGTAAAAAAATCAAAAAATAAAAATAAAAATAAAAATAAAATCATAGTATCACATCAAATGGACTCCACATACACATTAAAACTCACAAATTAGAGTTTCAAAACATTTTTTGATTCTCTTTATTTTAATCATCTTTTACTTGACGTTAGCTACCCATGATAGAGTGGTATTTTGAAAAGTTGGTAAAAAGTTGGCTTTTGACTTTTTGGTAGCTTTTTTGGCTAAAAAAATTGATTTTTTTTTTGTATTTTTTTGTGACTTTTTTGTGACCTTTTTTTTTTATTTTTTTTTATTTTTTAACAAAGCTAAAAAGCCAAAATATTAACTTTTTACCAATTTCCTAAATTGCCCCCGAATATTCCGCAACAAAAGACGATTAGATGGAACAACTGAAAAAAGGCACACAAAAAAAAAAGGTATTATCTAGTTCTTGATTTCATAAAAATATTAAACTGAAAATGTCAATATAATAACACCTCCAATAGTGTATTAATTTTTTTATTAAATTTAAATAAAAATTTAAGTAAATTTTTTTTTTTTTGTGGATATTAAGCCTCCGTTTGGGAAGTGGGTTGCCTTTTTGGCTTTTTTGGCTATTTTAGCTTGGGCTAAAAAGTTTGGTTTGGGAATAGCTTTTTGACTTTTTGGCTTTTTAGACTTTTTTTGTGAGAGAATAGTGTAATAATTATGGGTTAGATGTGATGTTTTATTTTTTGTGAATAAAATAGCTTATTTTGTCTTTTGTGGCTAAAATAGCCAAAAAAAACCTAGAATAGCTCTTCCCAAACGGACCCTAAGTACTCCAACAGAAGGTTTTAGAATTTCATCAAACCATCGGTCGATTAAAGGGATGATCAGCCAGTCAACCAACTAGTATAATTTTTTTACAAATTTTTTCCTTGAAGTGACCATCTAGAGGACAACTGGGTGAACATCCAGAGAGACTTCCAGGTTACATCCGACAACGGTAATGAATGATAATTTGATGAAAGACACATTGATCTTTAGTTTGATAAAAGAAAAGTAAAATCTTGAATTTGATACGTATTTGACAAAATCGTTGGAACAAGTTTTGAAATTATTTTTCATCAAATTTAAATTTGATAATAGTTTTAAGTAACCATTGGAAATGATCAAAAAATTAATCCGTATGTAAAATCCTCAATTGCTTGAATATTCTCTTTTTTTAGGGGTGTCTGGGAACTATAGGATATTTTGAGAAGATAGTTAAAAATTGAATTTTTGATTTTTTTTGAAAAAATGTGAGAGATAATATAACTCAAAATAGGTTAAAAACTGGGAAGTGACTTTTAATTCACTTCCTAAAAGAGGCCTATATAAACCACATTTTTTTTGAATTTTTTTTTTTTAGTATTTTTTTTTTCAAAATTATATCAATAATATTTTTCTAATCCGTTTGGTAAAGATGAATTTAAAAAAATAATTTTTTAAAACAATTTTAAAAAAATTAAAATTTAAAAAAAGTCAAAAATCTATTTTTTTTTACTTATTTTTATTTTTATGGGACTTTTTATAGATTTTAATTTTTTTTTTAAGTCTTTCAGGTTGTTTTGTTGAGCTAAGGAATTGTTTGGCATCCCTTATATTAGTAAATTTTTCTATCATTTTTTAGTTATATCGACTCTTTAATTTTTTTACATATTTTTACGTAAAAAATCAAAAAATATGATTCCAAACAATTCCTAAGTCTAGAAGTCTAAAAATCTTTAAAATTTTTTAACAAAAGTTCATTAAAGAAGAAAAAAAAAAAAAAAAAAAACAAACTTCAAATGCCCACTTAATTAAAAGAAAAAAAAAAGAATAATCCAGAAAGATCCAGAGACATTTCTGACAAATTTGATGGTGGCTAATGGGACCATTACATTTTGGGTTGGAATTTTGCAAAGGAGGACCATACAAATATTTTGAACTAAAGTCCAAGTTAGGTCCAACTGGTTTTAGGCAATTGGCTTGTTAGATTTGTCTCTCTATGTTATCAGTGATTATTCAGTATTCTTAAAGTATAAACACGTGTTTTGATTGGTAGAGAAGGGTAGGAGCCCATAATTTATGTTAGGAATAGAGGAACAACATAGGGGTTAAGTAATTGATGATTGGCTTAGAGTATGGTCACGTGGTGTTCCGGGATTATTAAATAATTGGCTTGTTAGATTTGTCTCTCTATGTTATCAGTGATTATTCAGTATTCTTAAAGTATAAACACGTGTTTTGATTGGTAGAGAAGGGTAGGAGCCCATAATTTATGTTAGGAATAGAGGAACAACATAGGGGTTAAGTAATTGATGATTGGCTTAGAGTATGGTCACGTGGTGTTCCGGGATTATTAAATAATTGGCTTGTTAGATTTGTCTCTCTATGTTATCAGTGATTATTCAGTATTCTTAAAGTATAAACACGTGTTTTGATTGGTAGAGAAGGGTAGGAGCCCATAATTTATGTTAGGAATAGAGGAACAACATAGGGGTTAAGTAATTGATGATTGGCTTAGAGTATGGTCACGTGGTGTTCCGGGATTATTAAATAATTGGCTTGTTAGATTTGTCTCTCTATGTTATCAGTGATTATTCAGTATTCTTAAAGTATAAACACGTGTTTTGATTGGTAGAGAAGGGTAGGAGCCCATAATTTATGTTAGGAATAGAGGAACAACATAGGGGTTAAGTAATTGATGATTGGCTTAGAGTATGGTCACGTGGTGTTCCGGGATTATTGCTCAAGGAAAATGAAGAGGAAATAATGTTTATGGACTTGACACTGTTTGATTTGATTTTTGTGTTTGATTTGTTTGGTACACTATATTTTTTTTCTCCAAATTATCCTTTTGAGGTACACCCAAATAAAAGAAATTAAAAAAATTCAAATAACATTTGAAAAACCTTTCTCTTTTTCATGTAAATACATGGAATACGATCAGGACACCATGCATTGGCGAAGGCGGCATCGACGAAGGAGGACGGCGAAAGAGGACGATGAATATTCAGTTTGTTTTTCGTCATTATTGTTTGAAATTTTAGCGATCCCGATTTTCCTTTCATTGTTTATTGTATTCCGGACTCGGTTCCATGGATATGTGTTGTTGTCTTATCCTCGTTTCCATCCTTTACTCTTTGTATTTGAGTTTTAGTTTGTGTTGGGCAAGTTTGAAATAGGTTGGTTGTGTTTAGAAACAATTGATTTATGCCCAGATTTTAGCCTTCACGCTCGAGCGGGTCCCTTTGCTTTTGTTCCTCCGCTCGAGCGGGGAGTTTGACGCTTGAGCGGGATTATTCAGTTTTCAGTATTTTTCCTGCAGGTCATCGGACGCTCGAGCGTCCACTTTTACGCTCGAGTGGGGACCGTCGTCTGTAGAACTTCTGGAAGTGTGCATTTGACGCTCGAGTGGACTGTGATGTATATCAGTCCGAGAGAAGCCATTTTTGAATCATTTTTTCGACCCTCTCTCTCTCTCTCTAGCTCTTCAAAACCCTAATTTGAGAGCTCCTCTCTCTAGAACTCTCTCTCTCTCTCTCTCTCTACATTTTGATCTTGGTTTAGTGAGACCCAAACCTTGTGTCTTCATTAAAGTGTTAGAGCTTTTCAAGGCCTTCATTTTGATCCAAAAAGTTGTGGGTTTGGAGCACCTTCGAGTTTGTTCATTGTCTCCTTTGGGTCTCTTCATTTGAGGTAGGGATAACTACTCATATCTATGGTCTTTGACATAAACATGTAGTTTTTTTGATTTAATGTTGAAGTTGGGAAATTTTGGGTGTTAGGGTTTTAAAGCTTGAAATGTGTAAAGAGGGGTTTTTGTTCCTTTGAACTATACACGTGTTTTTGGGTCTTAAAATGAGGTTATTGATGTTTATTGATGATATTTGAACCTTTGGGTCAATGTTGAGAAAAACGAGAAAAATGCCCTAGTTGGGTTTAATCAGGTCATTTGTATAATAAATGAAATTCATTATGGAAATGTGAAATTGGTTTGGAAATAATGAGATTGGGTAATTGTGAGATGGAATGGTGTAGTTGGATTGATTAATCACTCACCTATGAGAATATTAATAATTTATCTGTTTGATGAATTTATTATCTGTTTAGAAATAATTACTTTGAGCTATCGGTGGAGGATAGTCTTAATTGTTATAGACACTGCATGATGATTAGGCAAATTAAAACTAATTAATTGAATATGTCATTGAATATGACGGATAGAATAACATATTGAATATGTGCTTTGCTTGATCATTGTATATGATAAGTGTTTAATGTATTGTATATGTATGTTGTTTGGGAGGAGATAGGAGATGTACTCCATGGTTTAGAAGGAGATAGGGGATGTACTCCTAAACCTGTTAGGGAGGAGATAGGGGATGGACTCTAGTGATAACTAAGTTAGCCGAAGTGTTCAGGGTGAAAGTCCCGAAATTTGAATTACGTTTGTATAACGTAGATGATTGAAGTGTTGAAGTGTGAATGAAATGAATTGTAGTCTCATGTGAAATTGAAATGTTGAAATGTTAATAATGTGAGTCGTAGTCTCATGTTAGTTGATCATGATCGAAGTATTGTTAACGTGAGTTGTAGACTCATTTTAAACCGGGTGGATAAAAAGAGAACCATAACCATGAATTGGTTTAGGTAATGAAATGGAAGGGAATATAATGTATTGTAAATGAGGATTGGTTATGAAAGGAATGTACGTTTGTTTATATGAGTTAAACATTTATCAAATGCTAATGTTTTAGTTATTGCTCATATTATGTTTAGCATATCTCTACTAGGCGTTGGCTCACCCTATATGGGACATCATTTTTAAGTTCAAGTGATATGCCACCTCCAAGGACGTAGCTTGGGAGACTTTGAGGCTGATAGATCTTTTTGTTGTTCTCTTTTGGTATTACATGTAAATTCAAGGCCAAGGGCTTATTTTGTATAAGAGTTAGAACTCTTTTTTTGTTGTAATCAAGTGTTGACTTGGAAAGTTGTAAGCCCATAGGGCTTTTACTTTTGATGTCAATATGTAATACTTTTGTACTTAATACTCTGATAAATGGAAATATGCTTTATTCCCTTATGTCTTTGCATGTCAAGAATGTTGGGTTTATATGTATTATTTTCAGGGCGTTACAACTTGGTATCAGAGCGTACCGTGTTTGAATACCTTGGGTATGTGGGAAGTGGTTAGTACCACTGTCACGACCCCAAACCGCCCCTAGTAGGATGGTGTCGTGATGGCCAGTAATCCGAGATTACCAAAGGCCTCTTACAAAGATTCACACAAAACAGAGTATACATAGGGGGCTTACAAATGCGGAAGCAATAAATTAAAATACAAGTAGTCCATAAGAGCTGTGCATAATCAAATGAAATGGCATACATCTTAACATGGGTTACAACTTGGTTACAAATAAAGTAAAGTACATGTCACATCTTGATCAAAAGGCTTCTCAAGTCGACGTAACAAGAATCCAAAACAAGCTTGCGAAACACATCTAGGCGTCATCGCCTTCTTGCTTATCACCTACATATATATATGGAGAGGGTGAGCTTGGGTACTCAGCGAATGATATAAATAATAAAGGGTTTGCATGAATAATAGCCAAAGTCTTTTCAAAACAATACATATCAAACTTTACATAACAAGGGATGAACCACGTTCATCTAGCAAATCTCCAAAGCTTCAAGGGATGCTTGCTAGCATCAACATATCGCAAATGATGACATTCCGGACAACAAACCCACGCGGTAAACCTCAGTGGCAAAACAAGACAAGACAAGGGAGATATCTCAAACGATGGTGCAGTTGCATTGTAGTCCCCTGGTACTAAAGACTTTCCAAAACAAGATGTGCAGTTGCATTATAGTCCCCTGACACTAAGGACTTTTCAAACAAGATGTGCAGTTGCATTATAGTCCCCTGGCACTAAGAACTTTTCCAAGAATGTCATCAAAACAAGATAATACTTGATATACAAAATAGGGATAATCATTCATGCTTGATCAAATACTTTTCAAAACAAGGCAAAGCAAAGTTTATGAAAACATGATAACATAGCTTTATTAAAAATACCACTCACATAGTTCTTTAAACGTCGGGGTCAAGGCAAAAGTCCAAGTCCTACAAACACATGGCAAAGTCTATTGAACGCACTTTCAAACAAGCTTCACATGCAAACGGATGATCTCGACATTCTTCAAAAACTAAGTAAAATCAAAACAAAACATTGTTTCTCATCTCGAGAAAGCATGCTGGGCACCAACCAGGTCTTGGCCAAGATCCCACACCTTCTCGCCGAGGTGTGGTCCCGACGGCCACATTCAAAAGCGAAGTCGGGAAAATCTGGGTTTCCCTTTGAGGAACATGAAGAACACGAAGATGGAGAAGATGAAGAACATGCATGCTTAAATCATAACTTGTTATTACAAAGTCTGAGATTTCGTGCTATGAGTTTGAAAACATGGACCTTGCAATTCTTCCCAAAAATCTTTGACAATTTGTTACAATAGTACAAAAAGAGGAAATAATATGTATTGTCTTCAATTAATTAGTTCTACACAATAGAAGGCTTGTATATATAGGTTAAGAAAAATATCTTATAAGAAACCTAACTATAAGAAAGAGTATCCTATAAGAAATCTAACTATGGCAATACAAATATATTTAAGAAATTAATATCTAATATATTTAGGAATATATACTATATATAAATTAACATCCCCCTTCAAATTCAAAGAGGATGAACATCTTGAGTTTGGAGAGAAAAACTAGAATATGAAATAAAACTAAATAAAATAAAAGACAAATAGATTGCAAAGTTCGAACGGGAGCACAAGGACGCTTGAGATAGATCAGAGGCCGAAACTAATTTCAGGAGACAGTTTATGGTCGTGTCGGACCGTTGGAAGAACTGACCGAATCTAATGTCGGGACAGTTTAAGGTCATGCCGGACTGTTGTAGGAACTGGCCGGAATCAATGTTGAAATAGTTTACGGGTCATGTTGGACCGTTGTAGAGACTGAATGTTGAACCAGCAAGCGTGGCACACACATAACTTATGACATGGTGCTGAACAATGATGGCAACAAATAACTGAGTGCGCCAGGGGGCGGCTTAGATTGTGCGCCAAAGGAGGCGGCTTGGATTGTGTGCCAGAGGGAGCAGCTTGGATTGTGTGTCGAGGGGGTGGCTTGGGTGGTGCGCCAAAAGGCGCGGATTGGATGGTTCGCATGGTGTATAAACATTATCACCATGATATAAGTATAATACTCCTCCTCAAACTCAAATAGGTTTGAAGTTAGAAACCTGTTTGTGGTTGAAATAGAGGGAATAGAAGCACAAAAAAATGGATTACGAGTAAAAAACAAAAAAAAAAATGATAGAGATATTTAGGGTATAAATAAATCAGCAGATAAATGAAGAGATAACCACAAAACAATATTGAAAGGAAAATATGACAATAGAATAAGTTGAGGTCCGGCGGGTAGCCAAGGCAAGGTTACCGCCCGCCGGTAAGGCGAAGAACACCAAGAGCTTAACCTATAACTCTGATACCATGTTAGAATAGTAGAAAAAGAGGAAATAATATGTATTGTATTGAATGAATTGTATTGAATAATAATGTCATATACAATAGATGGCCTGTATATATAAGTTGAGTAAGTGTATCCTACTTGAAATCTAATTATGAGAAAGAGTATCATATCATAAACCTAATTATGACAATACCTAATATATCTATAAAATTAATACCTAATATATGGAGGAATATATACCATACATACATTAACATACTCTATGTGGTACTTTTAATCAGTAAAAATAGTAAAATTGTATTTAAATCATGAATTTGGGTAATGATTTGAAAAGAAAAACGAAAAGATGAGAGAAATATAGGGAAAAAAAATTAATTTATATTTCATTCATATTTTCTTATCTTTTTCTTTCATTTTTCAAATCTTTACCTGAATTCATGATTTAAATATAACCTAAATGAATCGTCCTTTATTTGTTAATCACCTAATCCTAACAAATGTGAGTCAATATATCTACTTGTAAAAATTTTCACTATGTAATAAGTTTAGAATAAATTATGCTATATCTTCAGGACTGCTTGAGAATTACTTGTGTTTGCATGCCTATAACTGATGTCTTTAGGGCTGGACTGGGGTTTGGTCGTTAATTAACTCAAATCATTACTAAATCTGGAAATGTAGGCAATTTAATGGATTTGATTATAATGCTATAGATTTTGAAATTATTTTTGTAAGTTAATAGATAAAGAATAAAGTACATATTGGGAGGATTAATTAGGGAAATTAATTTAGATCACAAATACTTGTAAATCGAAGCATTTGTAGCTAGTGAGACTCAAACTTGGGTCTCATGCTCTATTCACCATTTCATTCCTTAATTTATGTCTTAATCTATGTGGAACTTGTACGGGGAGGAAATAATTCTCCTCGTATAATCCTGTTGACTAAGTCCACGCTCCTCCGTACGACGTCGCTTTATCACCTGAAAACACAAACGTGAGCTAGCCGGCGGGTGTGTGCCGGAAACCTCTCCGATGCCTAAGTCAGTAAGCTTGACAAATAGACAAAGCTCTATGTTCTCAGAAAGCAAAATTGTGTTGTGTTCTGTTACCTCCTCCAAGGTGATGTTTGTGAGCTTTTATAAGTTTCCTGTGGCACAATCCTAGTAGGACTTGTACTTCTCCATGCAGAGTCCTCCTAGGATTCATACTCTTAAGGATAATGCTTATCCTTTTACACCCCCCCACTGCTTAAACCAAGTGGGATGGTTTTCATCATGGCCGAACTACCACATGACCGAAATAACACTGGCTATGCTGAGCCACAGAGAAGGCCGAACTATCCTTAGCTCGGTTTTCTCCTCCTGCTCCTTATCTCGGCTTTCTCCTGTTCAACCATGGTGTGTTTAGACCAAGCTTCCAAGTAGCAAGCTCTGACCGATCTAACCATAATATGTCACGACCGGACTAAATGTGAGGCCGGACTTACTTCAAGTTGCCTCCGGACCGGAGTAGCTTTACACATTCTTGAGCCGGAGTAACCATACCTCTCCTGGGCCGGAGTAACTACACTTCTCCTGGGCCGGAGTAACTATGCTTCTCCTGGGCCGGAATAACTTTGCGGTTTTTTTCACCCAGTCCTTGGCACTTTGGGCCACAATTCCCATCACATAGCTCGACCCAATTTCTACCAAAAATTACCCTCTCATGTACTATGATGCCTCGACGGCTACTTGCGACAATAGCGGCTACCTACAAGAATTTGATAAAACACTAAAGTCTCCCTCAATTTGATGAAAGTTTTGAGTTTTTTCTCATTTGATATGAGTTTGATGTCATGGTTAGAGCAGCAAAACTGTACTTATTTTTATCAAAATTAAATAAAATAAAGAAAAGAGTAAGCGTTGAATACGTTTTTATTAGTTAGTGCATCTCCAACGGTGCATCAATTTTTTCACTAAATTTGAGTAAATATTTAAGGAAAAGCTCTCTTTGATATCAAGTGCTCCAACAGAGGGTTTTGCGACTTCGTTAAACCACCGGGCGAATGGCTAACCGGTTGACCGGCTAGTGCAAATTTTGCTCAATTTTTCTTCTTGAGGTGGTCATTTGGGGGGTCAACCGGCCAGTGTAATTTTTTTCACAAACTTTTGCCTTAAAGTGGTCATTTGGGAGGACATCCTGGTAGACATCCAGTAGTGAAAATCAAACGGTTGTGAATAGTAATTTGATTAAAGGTATATTGGTAATCAAAAATCCTAAATTCGATATCAATTTGATGAAACCGTTGGAGTTGAAAAAGGAATCATTTTTCATCAAAGTCAAATTTGATAATAAATTTGATACATGATTGGAGATGGTCATATGTAAAACGATTTGATATGATGCATACTTTATTTCCTAAATGTGTGTACTATATAAAGGCTAGATAGGATAAAGTGGTATTAAATTATACTTCAAAGTGATAAATCCTTATATTTTGTGGCCTTGTAATATATTTTTTTAATACTAATTGTTATAGAATAATGCTATACAAATGTAAAAATTAATATAAAAAATTATACGGAAGGATAGGACTGAATTGTTGGACTATTGCTCTATAACAAAGACCTCATCCGAATACCACTATAAAATATGTGTACTATATAAAGGCTAGATAAGATAAAGTGGTATTAAATTATACTTCAAAGTGATAAATCCTTATATTTTGTGGCCCTGTAATACATTTTTCTTTTATACTAATTGTTGTAGAATAATGCTATACAAATGTAAAAATTAATATAAAAAATTATACGGAAGGATAGGACTGAATTGTTGGACTATTGCTCTATAACAAAGTAAAAAATTATACGGAAGGATAGGACTGAATTGTTGGACTATTGCTCTATAACAAAGACCTCATCCGAATACCACTATATTATTAAAATGAGATATTCTATATAAAACATATGAAAAAAATAACATTTTTCTATAAGAAAATGATTGATACTATTAGAAAGTCTTTTTTAATTTATCTTAAATGACATAGTAGATTACATGTTAATTTTTGATTTGTTACAAACTAAATCATATAGTTGAATTGTGAGTCTTAACATTTCTCTTTTATTTTTCACTTTTAATTTCTAAACTATTTTTTAAAAAATTATTTTATCTTTAAATTATTCATTTTACCTATTTAATTTAACAAAAATGTAAGAGATCTTTAAAATTCTACCAAAAATTCTATCAAATGTCTCACATGGGTGTGAGACCCATATGAGACCCACATTGTGTGGATCCCACACCTATGTGAGACATTTGATAAAATTTTTAAATAAATTTTTTGAAATCTCTAGTATTACTCTTAATTTAAATTCAATTAATATGGTTTAATTGTGGGTCTCTCCATTCTCTTTCACACATTTGTAAGGTAAATTGCATTTAATATCATTACTACTGCCATTAGAAGAGTGTCTCGTTATGCATTGAGAAATATTATTTACACAAAAAATCTGTGTACAAAATCTCTCAAATAAGAGCACGTCTTACTAGGTCCCACATTTGTGGACCCAAACTTTCATATAAGACCTTTTGTGCACCGATTTTCTATTTCCTATTTCTCTTAGGAGTTTTTTTAAGTGTGCAAGTGCACACCATGTGCCACTTACACAAAAAGTATAAGTGTAAGGTGTAAGTATAAGTATAAGGTATAAGTGTAAGGTGTAAGTGCAAGGTGTAAGGTGTAAGTGGGTTGCACATGGTGTGCAACCTCAAAAAAGGTGTAAATGTAAGGTTTAATTTTTTACAAAAGGTGTAAGTGTAAGGTGTAAGTGTAAGGTATAAGATGTAAGGTGTAAGTTGCACACCATAACCAAACCCTTTCTCTTATGAGTGATGTTAGAGATTTCAAAAATTATATTAAAATTTTTACTAAATATCTTATATGGTTATGGGATGTGAGTCCCACATAGACATTTAGGAACTGTATGTTTTAGCTTAAAAGACAAAAAATTATTAAAAAAATCAAAAAGTTTATAACTTATACCAAAAAGTCAAAGATTTCATTTTCTCTCTATTTTTTGCACATCTTTTCGTAAAAAATCAAAAAGTCATTCTAAACATTTTAATTTTTTTATCACATATTTTAGCTAAAAAGCCAAAATATCACTAAAATAGTATGTTCTCAAACAAGGCCTTAGTAGAAATTTTAAAATCTCTAACATTTTTGTTCTCTTGTAAAATCTTTTGCATCTTATCCGCATTTATTGTGCATTAAATTCTTAAAAGTAGTGGTAGACAATGGTTTTTTGTTTTTTGGTTTTGGGGATCTAAAAGGCCACTACAAGAAATTAAGATTTAAATAATAAAAATTTAATGACAAAATCACTTTTTAGGGAGAAAATATTTTTTTCCCAAAAATATTATTATTTTATTTTTAGCAGCAAAATTAGACATTTAATGATGAATTACTAACCTTTTGGGATCAAAAGTTGTCTACAAAAATAAATATTTTTGGGACCAAATTATTTTATTCCCAAAATTACATTTATTAGCGATATTTTCAAAATTTTGTCCCTAAAAGTTCTTTTTTATTTTTATTTTTCAAGGCGACTTTTTAGCGACTGTTCTTGCGACAATTGAAATTAATCCCTAAATATTTTTTATAATAAAATTTATACTTTTTACAGACAAAAAAATGATCTTTAAAATTCTTATATGTTGTGGTGAGTTCCTAAAAATTTAAAAACTAAAAAAAATTGAAAATCTAATATAGACGAGAAATTTTGTTTTAATTGAAAAGGTATATTTTAAAGCACTTTTTAATTTTAGTGCATTTTTCTCAAGTTTCATTTAATTTTTTTAAAAAGGTTTTATCTTAAAAGTGCTTTAAATTAAATTAAAAATTGAACAAATTTGTTTAAAAAATCACTACAAACACAAATTCAATTGAATAATATATGTTAGGTTAATGATGATGTGCTGATATAAAAAAACTGTTGTTGTTTTTTCAAAAATTAAAGTAATTATTATGAGAAATAATATTTATTATTAAATTTATTTACTTATTTTGTATTTATATAATAAAAGCCGTACATATACGATCCTTTAATTTTTTTTTTAAAAAAAATTATCATGTCATATAAAAAAAAACTAGGTGAAATGTGATAAAATATTACAGGAATATGTTAAAGAATTTAATTATTTTTTGTTGTCTCGTGAATTACATGAAATTTTATATACATTATATATCCCATTTTTTCTTTTCCTCAGGTCTCTGCCTCCCCTCTTTGATCTCTTCTACTCTGTTAATGCTCATTATCGACAACCTTTATCATCACCTATCACTCTTGCCAACAACTACTATCACCCTTTTTCCTTCTTCCCTCGCCTACGGTTGTTGGTATTGGATCAAATAGGTTTGATGGTACTTTCGGACTCGTGGTGGTAAATTAGTTATAAGTTTCATTTACTTTTATCATATAATTCAATAATAAATTATTTTAAGGAAAAGATCATGGTACATATGTTATGCATCTTATAATTATAGAAAAAAATAATATAATTTCATATTTTTTAAGTCATAACTTAAAAAAAAAAAGTTATAATCAAATACAAAAAAGTTATAATCAAATATCTCAAAATAATGTCATAATTAAAAAATAAAATAATCATAATTAACAAAGAAAATAACGTAACTAAAACTACCTATAATATAAAGTGTGTCTAATAAAATTTTCTTTCAACAATGATACATCCCTCTAAAATTAGAACTCTAATTGAGCTCTAGTGAGGTAAAAAATCAAAAAATAAAAATAAAAATAAAATCATAGTATCAAATCAAATGGACTCCACATACACATTAAAACTCACAAATTAGAGTTCCAAAACATTTTTTGATTCTCTTTATTTTAATCATCTTTTACTTGACGTTAGTTGCCCATGATAGAGTGGTATTTTGAGAAGTTGGTAAAAAATTGGCTAAAAAAATGATTTGTTTTTATTTTTATTTTTATTTTTTTATTATTTTTTTTCTAACAAAGCTAAAAAGTCAAAAAATTAACTTTTTACCAACTTCCTAAATTGCCCCTGAATATTCCGCAACAAAAGACGATTAGATGGAACAACTGAAAAAAGGCACACAAAAAAAAAAAGGTATTATCTAGTTCTTGATTTCATAAAAATATTAAACTGAAAATGTCAATATAATAACACCTCCAACAGTGTATTAATTTTTTTATTAAATTTAAATAAAAATTTGAGTAAATTTTTTTTTTTTTTGATATTAAGTACTCCAACAGAAGGTTTTGGAATTTCATCAAACCATCGGTCGATTAGAGGGATGATCAGTCAGTTGACCGACTAGTGTAATTTTTTTACAAATTTTTTCCTTGAAGTGGCCATCCAGAGGACAATTGGGCGGACATCTGGAGAGACTTTCGGGTTACATCCGACAATGGTAATGAATGGTAATTTGATGAAAGACACATTGATCCTTAGTTTGATAAAAGAAAAGTAAAATCTTGAATTTGATACGTATTTGATAAAACCGTTGGAACAAGTTTTGAAATTATTTTTCATCAAATTTAAATTTGATAATAGTTTTAAGTAACCATTGGAAATGATCAAAAAGTTAATCCGTATGTAAAATCCTCAATTGCTTGAATATTCTCTTTTTTTAGGGGTGTTTGGGAACTATAGGGTGTTTTGAGAAGATGGTTAAAAATTGAATATTTGATTTTTTTTGAAAAAATGTGAGAGATAGTATAACTCAAAATAGGTTAAAAGTTGGGAAGTGACTTTTAATTCACTTCCCAAAAGAGGCCTATATAAACCACATTTTTTTGAATTTTTTTGTTTTTAGTATTTTGTTTTTCAAAATTATATCAATAACATTTTTCTAATCCGTTTGGTAAAGATGAATTTAAAAAAATAATTTTTTAAAACAATTTTAAAAAAATTAAAATTTAAAACAAGTCAAAAATCTATTTTTTTTTTACTTATTTTTATTTTTATGGGACTTTTTATAGATTTTAATTTTTTTTTTAAAGTCTTTCAGGTTGTTTTGTTGGGCTAAGGAATTGTTTGGCATCCCTTATATTAGTAAATTTTTCTATCTTTTTTTAGTTATATCAACTCTTTAATTGTTTTACATATTTTTTTTTTGTAAAAAATCAAAAAATATCATTCCAAACAATTCCTATGTCCAGAAGTCTAAAAATCTTTAAAAATTTTTAACAAAAGTTCACTAAAGAAGAAAAGAAAAAAAAAACAAATAAACAAACTTCAAATGCCAACTTAATTAAAAAAAAAATGAATAATCCAGAAAGATCCAGAGACATTTCTGACAAATTTGATGGTGGCTAATGGGACCATTACATTTTGGGTTGGAATTTTGCAAAGGAGGATCATACAAATATTTTGAACAAGTTAGGTCCAACTAGTTTTAGACAATTGGCTTGTTAGATTTGTCTCTCTATGTTACGGGTGATTATTCAGTATTTTCAAAGTATAAACACGTGTTTTGATTGGTAGAGAAGGGTAGGGGCCCACAATTTATGTTAGGAATAGGGGAACAACATGGGGACTAAGTAATTGATGATTGGCTTAGAGTATGGTCACATGATGTTCCAGAATTATTAAATAATTGGCTTCTTAGATTTGTCTCTCTATGTCACGGGTGATTATTCGGTATTCCCAGATTATGGACACATGTTATTCCATAAGGTTTTGATTGGTAGAGAGGAGGAGGAACCCGCGATTTATGTTGGGGATGGGGAAATAACATGAGGCTAAGTAATTTGTGATTGGTTTGGAGTATGGCCACGTGGTGTTTCAGAATTATTGAATAATTTCCCGTCACTTAAATTGTCTACCTAAGTCTATTATTTTGTATTTTGTTTCTTTGTTATTTTCACATGCAATCGAGTTATTTGCTATTGAATTGCTCAAAATTATAAAGGATCCAACTTAAAAAACACGTTTAAAATGCGGTGAAAAATAATAATTAACATGGTAATATATAGTAATGTAACCTTTATAAATTTATGCATTTTTTTTTTGTGTGTGTGTAGTTTTCTTCTCTTTATTTTCTTTTATCCAATAAGGAAGCTCAAGGAAAATGAAGAGGAAATAATGTTTATGGACTTGACACTGTTTGATTTGATTTTTGTGTTTGATTTGTTTGGTACACTATATTTTTTTTTCTCCAAATTATCCTTTTGAGGTACACCCAAATAAAACAAATTAAAAAAATTCAAATTACATTTGAAAAACCTTTCTCTTGTTCATGTACATACATGGAATACAATTACGAAACCCGGCACTAGCTAAGGCAGCACCAGCGAAAGAGGATGGTAAAGGAGAGAAGGAGAACGGTAAAGAAGGATGATGAATATTCAACCGGTTCTCTTGTTGGAACCACTACTGTTTACTGACTGATGGCCATCACTACTGTTAGAAGATTGCAGTTTTGTATTTAAGTGCCTACCTTGTCACAAGTGAAGGCTCGAGCATCAAGAGCCGCGTTGTTTGCAACCCTGGCCTAAGCAAGTTGGAATGGGAGCAGTCACATGACGTTTTAGTCTTTCCAGAACTTAGCGGCTGGGATGATACTATTGGTGATCGATTAGAACCGGTTGAACTAAGTCTGCACTTTATTCCTATGCCGTGAGAGATTCGGTAGATCATCTTGTCGACTTTGATATTCGGGACATAGTGAGGTTGCATGGAGTCCCAGTGTCGATTTGTCTTAGATGAATCCGTGCTTACTGCTAGGTTGTTGACAGAGTGCAGGTAGTGCCTGGCGCACTTGCTTTGCTACGCACGGTTTATATCCTCAGATCGAGCCGTGGACGTTCGAGCTTACTATTTGATCCTTGAGATACTCTCGAGTCGGGTCCGTTGACTTATGGTATGCTAATGCACTTTGCCTAGTGGGTTTGCCTACAAATAGTTCCAATTCGAGTATTGGCATGGCACCCGTTTGAGGCCTGTATGCCGACTATGCTCGCTCTCCTATTGTGTAGCCGAGTGGTAATCCCTTGTGGCCGGATGTTGGTCGT